>JAPVLO010000778.1:0-437182 GCA_027257055.1 Cephalopachus bancanus
TCATAAACAGAATAAACAGATTCTTACCTCTTAGGAGAACACAGAGGAACTCAGGTATTTTTGAAGCGTGAGGAAGTCAGCAGTCATTCTGTCTCCTTCCAAGCCAGATGAGAGGCTATGGGGCCCTGGAATGACTCAGTGGGTGCCTCCCCTATAATGCCACCGCTGAGCCGGGGAGAGCGGGAGTGAAGCCTCCTCTCAAGGTTGGAGAAATAATTTCTCTCTGGGGCTTCCAAGTGTTATAGCTGGATTGCAAGAAATGATGCTACCAAGCAGAGAAGGTAAGATTATGGGTCCTTTATTGACGCCGGTGACCAAGAGCAGACTAATGTCCCAAAGAACTCTCAGCCCTGAACAGAGTGAGTAGTGGGTTTTTAAAGGTAAACATTACATAAGCTATACAGTTTGATTGATATTTCTTGGCAAACCATATAATTAGTAAGGGGTATGGAGGATTACAGAATTTATACAACTAGGGAGTTTCCAATCACCGAGGGGCACAGGAATGTGGGTGTGTGGTATGATTATGAGAAGGTTACATAAGGGGGTCTTCTCTAGGCTAAGATGGAAGATCTGTTACAAAATGGAATTACTTACTCATGCCATGTAAGCTATTTCAGCAGGCTATTATAGATTTTGCAGATAGATATTCCCATACTTTACTAACAAGATTTTTATTCTTCAAGGAAAACATCAATATGAAAAATAGCCCACAATTGCAAATCATTCACCAGATAAATGTCTAGCATCAGAATATATGAAAAATTTTTATAACTCAACAATAAAATGACATAACTCAATTTAAAATGGATGAACAAAAAGATGTTTGGCATTACTTTACAGAAAGGCAAAACAAAATCACAAGGAGTTACTATTTCACACCTGGCTATAATAGCTATGATTATGTTATATTATATTATATTATGTCATATCATATTAGTATGCATATATATTGGCTGTGATATGTATTTTATATATTATATATAATTGCCATAATAGCTGGTGTTAGCTAGGATGTGGAGAAAGTGAATTCATTATGTACTACTAGTGGGAATTTAAAATGGTGTAGCTCCTTTGGAAAACATTCTGGCAGTTATTTAAAATAGTTAATATAAGTACTGCCATATAACAAAGCAATTATTTTCTAAGTGTATACCCAAGCTAAATAAAATCACACGGTCATACAAAAACTTGTACATGAGTACTCATAGCAAAGCGATTATTCA
Organism: Cephalopachus bancanus; assembly: GCA_027257055.1. Taxonomy (NCBI): domain Eukaryota; kingdom Metazoa; phylum Chordata; class Mammalia; order Primates; family Tarsiidae; genus Cephalopachus; species Cephalopachus bancanus. The sequence continues at coordinate 1,227 of JAPVLO010000778.1, forward strand.
AAATAGCTAAAAAGTGGAAACAACACAAATGTCTATAAGAAATGATTGGATAAAAAATGTGATATATACATACAAGGAAATATTATTTGATACAAAAAAGAAATGAAGTGATGCAAATGAAAACATGGATAAACCTTTAAAATATCCTAAGTGAAAGAAGTGAAATGCAAAACATCACATATATTATTTCATTCACTGTTGGCCTTTCACATAAGCATTGGTTGATTTAAGTAATGGTGGACTGAAAATGTAGCTAAGTCTATGATGGTCACATGTATACTGAACATGTACAAACCTTTTTTTCTTATAATTGTTCTTTAAGTATATAACAATTTGCATAACATTTACATTGTATTAGGTATTATAGGAAAATTAGGGATGATTTCTATTATATGGGAGGATGTTTGTAGGTTAAATGTAAGCACTATGTCATTTTATAAAAGGAACTTGATTTTTGCAGCTGAAGGTGTCCTGAAACCAATCCTCAACAAATACCTAAGGATGACAGTTTATAAAATGTCCAGAACAGGTATAACTGTAGACTTAGAAAGTATATTGGTGGTTATCAGGTGCTAGAAAAAGGAGTCAAGGGAATGACTCCCAATGGATCAGAAACATATATTTTGACTCGTCAAAATGTTCTGGATTTAGATAGTGATGATGTTTGCATAAGCATGGGAATATACAAAAATTCACTGAACTGTGTATTTTATGAGTTCTAAGTCTCCAGTCTACCTTAATATTGGAATTTAGGATTTAGGAAGCATAGTAGAAATATAAATATCCAGAGTATAACTTGGGTTAGATAGCCTAAAATGGTTAAAAAGTAAGGTTCACTGGAAGCAAGTGAATTCAATGACTTGTGAAATGCCAGTATGCATATATCTTCTTCATGGATGCTATTGTCTGGAAATATGTCAGTAATTGACTGGAGATAAAGCCTATTAACTAGACTTTTCAAAAATTTAAAAAATATTTTGTATTATTTATTTTAAAGATGTGGAGTACAATTCAGGATTAGGCATACAAGTGATAATTGTACAGGTAAATTTTGGGCCTCTTTTTTGGTTCCCACTTCACCTGGTTTGAGATTAGGTACCCTTATTGTTGTTGTATGCCCCCCACCCATGGCAGTTTCTAGCTACCGACAATCCCTTTCTTATAGTATTATGATAAATATTCAAGGTCTGCTTATGAATGAGAACATATGGTAATCAATTCTTTGTTTCTGTGATAAATCACTGAGTATTATAGACTCTAAACCCATGCAAGTTGCTGCAAAGGCTATAATTTTGCTATTCTTTATGGCACACATTCCGTTGTGTATATGTACTACATTTTTTTTTAATACAGTACAGTTTTTTCAAAAATTAAAGTATGAATGAAATGGCCAGGAATAAGAAGAAGATGAGGAGAAATAAAAGACTGTGTGAGCAGTTAGTTTATAACAAAAGTGCATAAGCCTTTAAAATGTAAAAAGTCAACTGATTTATAAGGTATAAGCAACCCTGAGAGGATAAGAAATGCCAATCCCTTGTTGGCTCCATGGAACAGAAGAATAAGTAGACTCATTCAAGAGAGCATTCAGAAAACAAACAAACAAAACAAACAACTTTTCAAAAAGAGCAAAACAACTCAGATTTTTAGTTAAGGCAAAGAGGTGAAATGCTCTGCATAAAGAATGGAGTACAAAATACCTTTTCACGATAGCTTCTGTGTGTGTGTGTGTGTGTGTGTGTGTGTGTGTGTGTGTGTGTGTCTTGTAATGGGAGTGTGGAGGGTATGTGCGTATATGGGGTATGTGGGGGTTATAACTAGTTGGAGAAACATAAGTTAAAAAGCTCCAAGTTGAGAGGGGATTCAAGTTTGAAACTTGAGAGCATCTTTTATTAAATTTCAGAGATGAAGGATCTATATGAAACACAATGAACTAAAAAATTTCCAATTTGGCACAAGTGGTTTGGTACTTTTTTGTACTTTAATACTGTCTTTTATGATAATATCTGGCATATTTACAGGAAATACACAGAAGACTGGCTTTGGAATTGGTGCTTTTTATCAAACTCCACATTTTGAATCATAACAGTATTTCAGTAACTTGATGTTTCTCAGGGGATTAATTACATAAATAGAAAGATAATATTACCAAAAGTGTCTTTTTTTCATGTCCTTTTGCTTTCCATTTTATTTCTCAAACGCACACACACACATCTGAGAAAAATGGCAATAACTATTTTTTAAGGGACCCATGCATACCACTGAAAAGAGAATTAAATGTGTAGAACTTATCATTTCTCATGATAATGTCTCCGGTAAAACACAATTTTTTAAAAATTTATTTTTTATTTTATTTTATTTTATTTTATTTTTCTGAGTTGGAGTTTCACTCTGTTGCCCAGGCTGGAGTGCAGTGGCCACTCCCGGCCACCGCAGCCTCGACCTGCTGGGCTCCGGCGATCCTTCCACCTCAGCCTTCCGAGTAGCCGGAATTACAGGCGCGTGCTACCACGCCCAGCTAATTTTTTGATTTATTGTAGAGATGAGGTCTCGCCAAGTTGCCCAGGCGGGTCCCGAAAAAACACAATTATTATGTAAAAATATTTTTTCTGATTCTTCATGTTTCCACGTGAAAGGACTTCTTTCTTAATACTCCAATAATGTGTCAGTTTTCTCCACCCTTAGCTTCTCACAGAGTTATTTATATAATTGATTAGTTTGAGCTAAAAAATAAGCATACATAATTCAGGTTTTTCTTCTATTATGTCTTCGAGGTACCAGTTGCCCACCAGAAGCATGCATGTTTATCTGTACTTTGTCATAGTGAAAATTTGTTCAGGTAAGTTCTTTCTCTGAGTGAAAAAAAAACATTTCAATTTGAGGAAACATTCAATTCAGTTCAATTCAACTAAATAAGAGTAGATTTCAATTCAGTAAAGGGTCAAAAAGCAATTTGGCCAGATCTAAGTCATACCCTACAATAAAGTTGCACAGGTGTGCCTTCACTTGTCTGGCCCTTATGTCTATCTTTCATTTTGTTCTGAACTCTGATGAGTTTGGTATTGACCACACCCAAATAATAATAAGAAATGTAGGAGGCATTCAACAGATGCTTTAAAACAGAAATGCATTGGAATTTTCTCAGTGAGTTGTTTTGCATACTTTCTATCATGTTTTAAGCTAAGAGTTGCTAACATGTTTCAGAGTCTACTATCTCAATATTTTGCAGGAGTGGCTGACAGCAGATTGGTATTAAATATGGAATTCATGAGGTGGTGAGTATTCAATATGACAGTCTTATAATTTACAACTTTCTCATTGAATGCCTTGTCATTTATATTTCAACAAGTGGAAAAAACAAGAACCATAAAAAATGACAGAAACATAATAATTAATGGGCAGAACTGAAACAAGAGAAAGACGTCCATTCTCACTTCTCCTATTTAAATAGTACTGGGAGTCCCCTCTTCATATATGGTATGATACTATGCCTAGAAATCCCTATTAATTCTGCTAAAAACCTTCTAGCACTAATAAATGACTTTGGTAAAGTCCCAAGATACAAAATAAATGCACAAAACTCAGTTGCATTTCTGTACACCAACAACAAGCAGGCTGAGAAAGTAATAAAAAACATAAACTTATTCACAATAACCACACAACAAAATGCCTCAATATTCATCTAACCACCTTAGTATTCATCTAACTAAAAAGGTGAATTGTCTTTACAATGAGGACTACAAAACACTGTTCAAAGAAGTCAAAGACACACAAACAAATGAATGAATATCCCATGCGCATGGGCTGGAAAAATCAATATCATCAATATGTCTACAATACCCAAAGCAATATACAGATTCAATACAAGTTCTATCAAATTACCAGCAACATTTTTCGCAAGCCTAGAAAAGACAATATTTAAATTCATATGGAAGCAAAAAAAAAAAAAAAAAAAAAAAAAAAAAATCCCAAATAGCTAAAGCAAAATTCAACAAAAAGAACAAAGCTAATGGTATCAAACTCTCAGTCATCAAGCTTTACTATAAGGCTATAGTAAGAAAACCAGCATGGTACTGGTACAAAAAGAGATATAAAGGTCAACAGAACAGAATGGAGAATTAAAAAATAAAACCACAGACTGTCAACCAACTCATCTTTGATAAATCTGACAAAAACAAACATTGGGTATAGAAAATCCTATTTAGCAAATGACGTTGGAAAAATTGGCTAACCATATGCAGGAGAATGAAACTGGACTCCTACCTATCACCATATACAAAAGATTAATTCAGTGTTTCAAGGACTTAAATGTAAAATTTCAAACTATAAAAATCTTAGAAGAAAACCCAGGGAGCACCCTCTTGGACACTGACTTAGGTAATTAACTCATGGCCAACTCCTCAAAAGCTAATGCAGCAAAAACTAAAATTGATGGATTGGACCTTATTAAACTAAAAAAAATTTGCACTGCAAAACAATTATTCAAGAGGGTAAAAAAGACAACACACAGAAGGAAGAAAATAGTTGCAAGTTATATATCTCATAAAGGCCTAACATTCGGAGTGTATAAGCAACACAGACTAATGGACAGGAAAAAAGAACTCATTAAAAAGTGGACAAAATACATGAACAGACACTTCTCAAAGGAAGACATACATCCAGCCAATAAACACATGAAAAAATGCACAGTATCGCTAATCATCTGAGAAATGCAAATCGAAAGTACATCTCACACCAGAATCAGTATGACTATCATTAAAAAGAAAAAAAAAATAACAAAACAAAAACAGATGTTGGTGAGGATGTAGGGAATGCTAGCAGTTTGGAAATGTTTTCTCAAAGAACTAAAAATACTCGACCCAGCAATCCAACTCCTGGGAATATACCCAAAGTAACACGTATCACTCTACCCAAAAGACACCTGTACACATATGTTTGTTACAGTATTAATCACAATAGCAAAAACACAGAACCAACCCAGATGCCATGCAAAGGTGAACTAGATAAAGAAAATGTGGTACATATACATGATGAAATACTATGCAATCACAAAGAAGAAAAAAATCATGTACTTGGCAGCAACGTGGATGCAGTTGAAGATCTTCATTCTAAGAGAATTATCACAGAAACAACAAAAAATTGAATGCCACACATTTTCACTCATAAATGGGTACTAAGTAATGGGCATACATAAGCACAAGGATGAGAGCAAGAGACACTGGGCTCTGGAGAGAGGGAGGGGTGATGAGGGCTACAAAACCACTTGTTGAGTATCATGCCTATGACTCGTCCAAAGTTCAAACCTCACCTTCATGCATTATACTTATACAACAAATTCTCACATGTACCCCACTATTACAAAAAAAGAAAAGAAAAAGAAATGACATAAGTGCTGTTCAAGTACGACATTCCCCAAATTAAAATAGCCATTTTGAATGCAGAGCACAATATTAACTCTACCCCTAATCAACTAGGGAAAGTGACACAAGGAAAATAAATTAAACATACAAATATACAGATGCATACATGTTGGTGTCAAGTCAACATGAGATAAATCTCTAACTTACTAGCTGTGTGATTTTTGGCAAGCTTTTGCTTTCTCTGTGGATCCCAGGACCTCAGTGTCTTATCCATAAAATTGTGATTATCATACATACCTTACCTCATTGTTGAGAAGACTATATGATATATCTCTTCAGGACTTCCCAACAATGCCTGACAGAGACTCAACAAATGTGTTTTTTTTTCCTTGTTTCCACTTAATATAATTTAACCAAATCCATTCAGACTACTTTTTATGAGTCAAGTCATGGATCTTTGAAGACAAGTGTCTAACTTACAAAATGTTCATGCATCTCACTTCTCCTCTTTAGTGTCTCACTGTGTAATAATGAATCACAGAGTCACATTTAGAACAATTTTATTACACCTGGACTCTTGCTAATAAAATTGTCTGCTGTGAGTGGATTTTTTTTGGTCTTGTTTTGCCTCATACCTTAAATTGCAAACGAAATTTACAATCTTAGTGTTATTTTGGCAGGAACCCAAAAGGGCAATCCATATGTGACAAGCAGTGGGAATCTAGCATGGCAATTATTTACTAAATCCTTTCAGTTGCAAACCATTTAATGGGTCACTTTATTTTTTAAGAATTAATTTTTTTCTCATTCAAACCTAACTACTCCAAGTAGATTTCTATGAACTAGACTGTTTTAAATGGAAAGAAAAACTATTTAAAGCAAGTAGACATTTCCCCTGAGCTCTCAAATACCAAGCAGCATTATTTATTACTATAGGCAGGCAGGAAAAGGAACAAAAGAATTATTTTATCATGTTGAGAAGCATTCCTAAGAGTGTCAGATGGAGGATACAGTGGCATCTCAGAACTGAATTTTTAATTCATTGTATTGTTCAGTAAGAGAAGAGAAAGAAAATCACTACCTTCAGAAAGTTATTTTCTGAAGTGTGATTGGAATGATTAATTTTATATTCAACTTATCTGAGCCATGGGTGTTCAGATATTTATTTAAACTATTTCTGGGTATGTCTGATAAAGTGTTTCTGGATGAGATAAGCATCTGAATAGATTAGATAAAGTTGATTTCCCTATTAGATGTGGTGTGCCTTATCCAATCTGTTGAAGGCATGAATAGAACAGAAAGCCTGAGTAAAAGAAAAAAAAATTGGGCACAGCAGCACTCCATCATTAAATGGAAGTGGTATTTATGTGACTTGGCCTCAACAGGTCCTGATGGCACAAGTAAGAAGTAAATTACAAAAAGAAGTGGCCCAAATGCCCATGGACTCCACTACTGATACCAAAATCTGTATTAGTCAAGGTATTCCAGAGAAACAACACCAAGACACATTGGGACGCTGGTCTTCTCCTCCCATTGGACTCGGTCTTGTTTAGAACTTAACATTATTTACTCTCCTAGTTCTCAGGCTTCAGGCTTGAACTATAAATATACCATTGACATTTCTGCATCTTCAGCTTCCAACTTCAAATCTTCAACTTATCAATTTACATTATAATCATTTGAGCCAATTCCTTACTACATATAATAATAAATTATATAAATATTTATATATAGTCACTAGGCAGTAGATTTTACTTATATGATCTTCTCTTGGTGCCGTTTCTCTGGAAAACCTTGACTAATACAGATTTTGGTACGAGTAGTGGAGTACCAAATTTGGGAATTTGGGCCAGTTCTTTGTGTAATTTACTTCTGACTTGTGCCTTCAGGGACTACTTAGGCCAAGTCACATATATACCACTTCCCTTTTGTGAGGGAGTGCTGCCGTGCCCAAATTTACACCTTGGTGGGTCAGATAAAATCCAATTCTTGAGGGGAAACTCAGGTTACATAGTAACTTGATTGCCCGTGGTTAAGTATTTAGTCTCTTCTAAGGTCTAGTAGCAGGCCAACAGTTGTTTCTCAAAAGGAGAGAAGTTATTTATCTGCAAAAGTAAGGATTTGTCTTAAAATTTTAAGGATCTGCACTGAAATTTACCTCTAAGGACCTACCAAAACCTTCTTCAAACAGCATCCCTATTTGCCATTTACGTTGTCAAACACCACTGAATCTGTTGGATCATATGATTCAAGTGGCCTCACAGCTTGCACATCAGCCTGGACCCCTCCTTTTTTTTCTGGGATCCAGTCAAAACTGGCAACTTTTTGGGTCACTCAATAGATAGATCAGAGTTCAATGTTATCACAGTCATAGACAAGCACCTCTAACATGATAAAGTTGTCCACATATTTTAAGCATGGTTCACTACATGGCCTCTGAAATTCAAGCAAATGTATTATTGTAGCTTCTTGACATTGAGAAGACTTATGATTTTTTTCACATATTTTTCATAGAGAAGAGGCATTCTGATAGTATACCTAAAATGCATCTTTACATTTTATATTTAAATTTATCTTACCTTTCCCCCTTAATTTTGTCAATGGAAAATATTAGAAGTGCATTGAAGCAAAGACTTTTAGGAAGCAGAGGTTTGGCACTCAAGCATATACTCAAGGGTAATTGCAGGCCCACACAACTTTTCATTCTGACTCAAAGAGCATGTACTTTTTCACTAAAATAAATAAATTTCAATGTGGATGTTTCAACTTCAAAATAAATTAATGCCTGTTATTTAAAATGAAGAAAGTCAGAAACATAGAGAAATAAAAAAGCAGTTCAATTTTCATTACTGTTTTTACTTTAATCTTTTTATTTTTAAGTTTTAAAACAAAGTTAATTAGAGAAAGAAGAGAGAAAAGAAAAGGAGATATGCCAGAGCTGGTATGGGTGAAAAAAACCACCACCTTAATTTTTTAAGCTTTCTATTTATCTATCATATCTGCATTATCTATCTTTGTTATATCATCTGTAATTAATTTTTGGCTGGTCTAAAATTAAAGACACAATTCTTGACGTTATTCTCCGTATAAAATCATGTAGCCAACTGCAGCTGTTACTCTTATAAATCCAAACCTCTGGAAATCAAATGAAAGTCACATTAATATTTCAAATATTTTGCTTCTAATGACATTATATGATAGTATGCATATTTTATGTTCTGCTGAGACTCACTTTAGAATATGATCTTATTTGTTATTATAATTTGGCAATTTTTTTATAATTTGGAGACTGCTATTTGACTATTGATACTATATGAAAAAGTAAATAAGGTGATAGTTTTTTATTGTAAAGAGACTTTGCAAAGTTAAATCCAAATAAATTGTATATTTTCCAGCTGAAAATTTTGGCTCAAATTTTAGCAGAGTCAACACTCATTGCATGGAATTTGGTGGGAGAATTTGGCAAAAGTAAAAGTTGTAAAGGAGGAGAATACATTAAATAAAAAGTCTAATGCCTGCTACAGAAGAAGGACTGCCTCCAGTAAGGATTAGGGTAATAACTACTGTTAGAACCCAGACTTCTTATCCAGATTGGTTTCAACATGTGAGTCCACAGATTTCTGTTTCAAACAATTCTAGATTAAAAGAAAGTCATGTATTTTTTGGCTGGAAAGCTATTTGTGTGAATTTCAAGTAACACCAGGAGTTCTGACTGCTTTGGGAATTCAATGCTCTGAGTAGTTGGCTAGTCTGGCAATCAGGGGTCACTTGTTTGGCCATCAACTTGCCAAAATTGTTTAACATTTCTGGGATAAAATGTTGTATGTAGCAGGGAAGTAAGCAATCCAACAAATGAAAAACCTATACTTTCTGAGGCAAATAATGAGAGATGGCTTCCAGTGGTAAACATCTTAAATGTAGAATTAGAAGCTTAAAATAACGTCCGAAGTCAATTTTTGACCCCTTTATATTTCAAGATTTCAGGCATTTCCTTATTTTCTTTAATGAGAAAGGAGGATTTATTGAGAGAGTAGAGGGGACCAGAAGGGGTTGCCCCATGTGTAGACATTTTAAGAGGGTAGAATTGTTTCATAGTTATCCTTGAATGTTTTGCAGTACATAACACAATATATTGTGGGTAGCAGGTGCTTAATAAATAATTTCTGACTCGGATCAATGGTGGTGTTTCCTCAACCTTGTGTTCACTATGATGTTCAAACATTTATTTCTATGTGACCAATTTTTCTGTATACACATTGATTATTACCCATAGTATGATTGTAGAATATTATCAACTAAGGTAAATAACTATCTCACTTACTATCTTTGTAACCCCAATCAACTCAAAAGACCTGCTGCAGATACAGTAGATTAGCACTCAGTATTCATTCCAACTTCTTTGTAGTGTGCATTCCTATACTGAAGAGGCTGGAAAGTTAAAAATAAACCACAAACAAAAATGATGACAAACCACTAGCTACCCGTTAGACTAAATAAAATCCAAAAACCGACAATTACCAACTGCTGACAAGGATGTGGAGCTACAGAAACTCTATTGTTTGTGGCAATGTTAAAATTGCACAGTCACATTAGAAGACAATTTGGGCTATTGCTTTGCTATACTCTGCTATACTTGGGTCTGACCATGTGACTCTTTGATTATGGCTGCTATGTTTCCTAGCTTTGGCTCCCTCCACTACCTTGGGGAAGTGAATCTCTCTCTCTCTCTCTCTCTCTCTCTCTCTATTTACTTTCTAAATAAATTACATTTTCCTATCTAAAAAAAGACAATTTGGCAGTTTCTTATAATTTAACATCATATTATTGTATACCCAATGTTACCGCTCTTCCATATATTTACCCAAGTGAATCGAAAACTTATATCTACACAAAAAACTGAATACAAAAGGCTGCTGTTAACAGCAGCTTTATTAATCACCCTAATTGGAAGCAATCAAGATGCCCTTCAATAAGTGAATGGATAAACAAATTGGAGGGATGAAATGATATTTAGTAATAAAGGGGAATAAACTATATATGCTATGGTATGCTATTCTGTAATAAAAATAAATAAACTTTCAGTACACACAATAACCTGGTTGAATCTTAAATGCATATTTCTAAGTAATGAAAACCCGTCTGAAAATTCTATAGACTCTATAATTCCAAATATATAACATTCTGGAAAAGTCAAAACTATATATAGAGATAACAAATTAGTAGTTTCCTAGGGTTTGAAGAAGGAGAAATGCATGACAAATGAAATTATAGGGTATTTTTTAGGGTAAATATACAAACATTTGTGGTATAGTAAAGATATATATATTACACTATGTACTCATCAAAACCCATGGAATTTGATAGCACGACATTGTGAACCTAAATATAAGTAAATTATTAAAAATAAATTTGGATTTCAGGGGATTCTACAACTGAATTTTGACTCTCACAAAGCATCTACATATATTACTAATGTACAGCATAAACATTATGTATTTATTTTTTTGAGTTGGATTCTCTCTCTGTCACCTCAGCCTTCCAAGTAGCTGGAACTACAGGTATGCACTACCATGTCTGGCTAATTTTTCAATTTATTGCAGAGACGAGGTCTCTCCATGTTGCCCAGGCTGGTCTCTAACCCACAGGCTCAGGCAATCCTCTTGCCTTGGCCTCCCAAAGTGCTGGGATTACAGGCTTGAGCCACCACATCTGGCCCAACATAAACTTTCTGATAGGTATAGGAGAAAAGAGGTAATTAACTTTGAAAATAAATGAAAACTCTAAATGAAGACCAAAGGAACTGTACATAAGCATTGTACTCTAGGTTGCAAAATTGTTTCTCACATAGATTCAAATTAAGAATTCTGAAACTACTGTACACATATTCTGTAATTTACCTTGTGAGTATATGGCTGGCAGATGATTTCTCAGAGTTGGACTAGGAGTATACAAATAACCAAGGTTGGTGGCTAGAATGTTCCATGTGTTAATGGATTACATTTAGAGACATCAATATATTTCCCTTAATATAGATACAGATAATTACATTATAAATATTTACAGATATGTTTATACACAGAGATTTGTTCATATACACACATAAATTTTCTTGCTTTTTTTCAGCTGAGAGGACCTAAAAGCAACTACACACCGATATCACCTGCTGTACCTAGCCCATAGATATTGGTATTTAATACTATTTTTCAATAAAAGGCAGACAGGACTTAAGGAATCAGCAAGATGGTGGAATAGGAAGTCTCAGACTCCACTCTTCACCAAAAAACTCAACTAGTAACTATCCACAGACCAAAACATCCTTTTGAAAATTGTGAAACTTAAAAACAAGAATGAGAAACCCATATTGTCCAAAGAAATGAATAGAATTAGACCATGCTACACCTCCCTCTCTTCAGATTGGCACAATACCAGATAGAAGTGATTTTCCTGGGCTCATGGTTTCTACAGAAAGAAAAGGTAACTGAAGACAGTTATTCAGCTTCTCTAGCACTCCAAGACACTTACTATAAAACCTGGTTCAATCTTGCTTTGCTAGGTTATGCTATGGGAAATAGCACTAGGGAAAATACTAAGCCAATTAACATTACTAGACCATCCATAGCAGGTAGAAACACAGAAAAAAGAAGAGGTGACAGTAACCCATGCGTGGATATTGGTTATAACTCTGTGCTTCTGTCAGCTATGGTGCTTGATGGAAGATAACAACTAATCTTCTAACTCACCTGAAAAGCTAAACAGGTGACTTTTAGAAGCATGATGGGAAGTTCAACCTAACTTGAGTCCCTAGACTGCTAATCTATGCACTCAGCCTCAGGGTTTACCCTAATGACCCCATACAAGCATGAAGACACCCACTTACGCCCGTTTTGGACAACTGGAGAGGTTATATTTGTTTGACTCAAGGTGTCCAGCAGTGATTTTACATAGAAAAAAAGCCCTTTCAATAACATGGTCCAGGAAAGAAGGCAGAAGTGAAGGTTCTGGACTGGCTTGACCCAGGATTTTAAGCAGCAATTCCACTGAGCCAAAGGCCCACCCAACAATCCCAACCAGGGAGGGCAATGTCCATCTATGTACATTTCATAGATTTGTGAGAGCTAGACATGCTTGATCCAGAACAATAAACAACCTCATTTCAAATAAAAGCCTACCCCACAGCTCTATCCTGACTGTGAAGCTATCCTTAACTGTGTATTTTGAAGGAGCATAGTCTCTGGTCCTGACCAGGCTGAGAAGCAGCATTCACTTAACCTCAGAGCTCAGCTTACAGAACTGCCCAACTACAGATCTTAGATAGCTAAATTGCCCAGTCAGAAAATAAATACTATGAATGGCCTTATGATAAGTCATTGCAGTACCCATCCAGAAGCTCTATCTGATAACAGAAACCAATCAATGGTCTTTCCAGACAGCAGAGGTCAACTAGTCACCCTACACAACATCAGAGTGAAGACAGAGGTCCAGCTGACTAGAAACTCACAACAAGTTCTGTCTGCCTGGTGTCACCAGCTAACCCTTCAAGAATCATAGGCTCTAAATAGTGAAGGCCTACCTCTGCAAAAGAACACCTGTAAATGTTAAAATACATGGCTGTCTCTACATATTGCTGAAAACTATGAAATGACACAATTATGAAGAATCAGGGAATCATGACATCTCCAAAATAAACTAATAAATATCCAATAATGGACCTCAAAGAAATGGAGATCTATAAAATGAATGACAAGGAAATTAGAAGAATACAAATGAAGAAGTTCAACAAATGAAAGGAATATTCAGATTAAATATTTAACACAATTTGGAAAAATTATACAAAGTGAGAAGTATGACAAAGAAAAGGAACAATAATAAAGAAGCAAATAACCACTTTAACAATGAAGAACACAACTAATCAAGAAACAAATCAATAGAAAGCTTCAACAGCAATCTTTATTAAAATATTTGAAATTATCCAAACAGAGGAGGAAAAAGACAAAAGAAAGAAATAAAAATGAAGAAGGCCTATGGAAATTAAGGGAGACCAAACCTTAACAAAATAAAAAGAAAGATACATTGGTTCAGAAATAATATTTAAATTAACAATGGCTAAAATCTCCCATAATTAGGGAAGTATTTGAACAGCCATGTACAGAAAGCACAGAGGTATTCATTCAAATTCAACCAAAAGAGGATTTTGCCAAAAGAAATAATAATACAATTATAAAAAATGAAAGACAAAAAAATTCTGAGAACAGAAAGAGATGATAAGAAACACAAATTATACAAAAAGTGTCAATATGTTTATCAACAGATTTCTGAAAAGAAACTGCAGACCCATTTCTCAGAGAGAATGAGAGTATGTATCCAAAGTGATTAAAAAGAGGCTGTCAACCAAAAATATTTTATTGACCAATTTTTTTTTTTTTAGATATAAGGTAGAAATAAAAGATTTCCCTGACAAAAAAGTGAGATGAATTTGTTATCACTAGAATCACTTTTCAGGATTTGCTAAAGAAAGTTCTATAAACTGAAACAAAAACCTGATAATTAATAATACGAAACATATGGCAGCACAAAACTCAATGGTATAAGTAAAACAGAACCCTATTCGTAATACTCTAGGATTATAATGGTGTATTCCAAGACAGAGAGTTAAAAAATAAAACAAAATTATTAATAACAGTCATAAGCAAAATAAATTGTCGACAGATACACTTACAAAATGATGTCAATTTTGACATCAAAAACATGAAATATGTGTGGATGGTAAAAGTGTAGAGTTGTATGCAATCAAAGTTAAAATGTTATCAGCTGTAAATAGGCTGTTTTAAGTATAAGATGCTTCATGTAGGCCTCATGGTAGCCACAAAGCAAAAATTTTTAGTAGGAATACAAAAAAAAAAAAAAAAGAATTCAAAACATAACACTACAGAGAAACATCAAATCCCAAATAAAGGGAGCAAGCGAGGAAGACAAAAAACAAAGTATCTACAAAACAACCGGAAACAACAAACAAAATGGCAATAGTAGGCTCTAACTTATCAATAATTACATTGAATATAAGTCGATTAAATTATCAAATTATAAGATACACAGTGACTGAATAAATAAAAAACAAGACTCAACTATATGCTGCCTACAGAAATCTCACATCATTGTTAAGTGCATACATAGACAAAGTGTAGGAATGAAACGATATAGTCCATGCAAATGGAAACCAAGAAAGGAAGGGTAACTAAGCTTATATCAGATAAAATAGACTTTAAGTAAAAAACTATTTAAAAAGACAAAGAAGGAGACTGTATAATGATAAAGCGGTCAAGTATTTAAAAGGATACATGAGTTGTAAATACATATGCACCTGGTATTGAAGTGCTTAATATATAAAACTATATTAAATAATCTAAATGGAGAAATGGATTGCAATATAGTAAAAGTAGAATACCTTAATTTTCCACATTCAACAATAAACATGATCCAGACAGAAAAATAAAAGAAAACATTGAAATTAAACAACACTTTATAACACATTAACCTAACAGAAATTCAACATTCTGTCCAACAGAAACAGAAAATACATTCTTCTCAAATGAACACAGAAAATTTTCTAGGATACATCACATGTTAAAGCACAAAGCAAACTTCTGCAAAGGAAGATGATTTAAATTATATCAAGTATCTTTTTTGACCACAATGGTATGAAGCTACAAACTAATATCAGGAATGATTTTGAAAAATATTCAAATTCTTGGAAATTAAACAACTTGCTTCTAAACAACCAATGAGAAATTCTTTAAAAACAAGGAAAAATTGTAAAGTGTCTAGAGACAAAAATGGAAATAACAAAATTTATGAGATACAGGAAAAGCAATTTTTAAACACTTTTTTTATCAGTAAACATCTACATCAAAAATATCTCAAATGAATAACGTTACACATCAAGGAACAAGAAAAATGAACAAACTAAGCTAAAAGTTAGCAAGAGGAAGAAATAATAAGATCAGAGAAATAATATATAGAATAGAAACTAAAAAATACAATACATAAAATTACCTGTTGCTTTTCTGAAAAGATAAGCAAAATCAACAAAACTTTAACTAGTCTAAAAAAAAAAAGGAGTATTGATTCAGATTTTTCAGGTCAGACTGGGCTTCAAGGGTGTCATCTCAATGGGTTGGTCAGCTAAGCCCCAGAGAGGGTGGTCAAGGGCCTAGGAAGCCTAACCCTGGAAGTGTCAGCTCTAATGGTCTGGCAAGTCAAGTCCTAAAAATGTTGCTGGTTTAGAGGACTGGCAATCCCAGCCCCCAGGCTGTCTCAACTGCAGAGTTTCACTTTTTTCCAGCAGCTTTCCTGGTTCAGCTGGCTCTGTCAGCTGGAAAGTCAGCTTCTGGGGTGCACAGCTCTTTGGCTCTGATGATCTGCAGCTCTTCAGGTCACAGTTCTTCAGGGTTGAGGTTCTTGTTTCATGCCCAGGAAGAATGAGGGACATGGACAACTGGAAAGTGAAAAAGCAAGGTTTATTGAGAGGACAGAAAAGCTTCCACAGTGGGATGGGACCTGAAGGGGTTGCCGATTTGGACCTGAAGGGGTTGCTGACTATACAACACAATAAAGGCTGAGCTGATTGACTAGGACTAGCTGTAAGCTGATTGGTCTGCACCTAGCTATTCTGATTGGCCAGTACTAAGGACCGATTGGCAGGAAGTTGAGGCCTACTGGTAAGTTGATTGGTTGCTTTTTGATCCCAGCAGTGAGTACTTAAGCTCTAGCTTGAGAGACTGGCAGGAAGCTTGTTACCAATGTTGAGCCTGAGAGGCCTGATGGAAGTTTGCTACATTGTTCTCTAACTCACTCCTGTCTCAGTATCAAATAAAAACACAAATAAAAGAGAATACATTACAAGTATACTGCTACAGAAATACTAATGATTATAAGAGACTGCTATGAACAATTATATACCAACAAATTAGATAGCCTAGAATATATTGATAAATTACTAAACACTTGAAATATATTAAACAAAATTCCAAAGAAATAAAGAAATCTAAATCAACCATAAATGAGTAAGGACATTGAATCAGTAATAAAAAACTACCATTAAAAAAATCTCAGGACATGATGGTCTTATTGCTGAATTTAATTGAACATTTAATAATAAGTGAATATGAATCCTTTTCAAACTCTTTCAAAAAATAAAAGATAAAATATTTTCATACATTTTATGAGGCCACCATTATCTTGCTATCAAAGCCATACAAGGAAATTATAAGAAAATAAAATTACAGGCCAATATCCTTGATAAACATAAACACAAATATTCTCCAAAAAATATGAACAAACCAAATAACACATTAAAATATCATCCACCATGAAAAAGTTGAATTTATCCCTAGAATGAAAGGATACCTCAACATACACAAACCAATAAATGTCATGTATCACATTAACAAAATGAAGAAAAAAAAACATAGGGTATTTCATTATATGTAGAAAAAGCATTTGACAGAATTGAACAACTTTTCATAATAACAAAAACAACTCACCAAATTAGTTATGGAAGGAGTACCTCAACACAATAAAGGCTATGCATGAAAAGCTCACAGTTAACATTATACACAATAGTAAAACATTGAAAGACTTTCCTCTGATATCTGAAACAAGACAAAGATGACCACGCTTGTTATTATTCAGCATAGAATTGGGAGTCTTTGCCAGAGAAGTTAGAAAAGAGAAATAAATGCAAGGCATCCAAATGGGAAAGAAAGATGTGAAAATGTCACTTTTCTGACAATATGATGTTTTATATATATATATATATACATATATATGTACATATATACATATATACACACATATATATACATATATATGTATATGTGTGTGTATATATATATATATATATACACACGCTTAGAAGTAATAAACAAACACAGTACATGGTACAAAATAATCATACTCAAATTTTTAGTGTTAACTATACAAAAAAGAAAGATAACAAATTCAATATACAACAGCTTCAAAAAAAGGACAATTAGGAATTAATTTAACCAATTAAGGGAAAGAAATGCACACTGAAATCTATACAACTTTGATAAAAGAAATTCAAGATACAAACAAATAAAAAATATTGTGTTCATAGATTGAAATAATTAAAAATTGTTAAAATAGCCATACAACCCAAAGTGATCTACAGATTCAATGCAACACTTATAAAAATTCCAATGACATACTCCATGGGAAAAAAAAAAAACAAAAAACATAAAATTCATATTAAGCCACAAAAACTCTTAAATGACTAACACAATCATACACAAAAAGAGCAAAGGAAGAAGCACAGATCTACTTGAGTTCAAACTCTGCTACAAACAATAGTAATTAAAACAGCATGGTACTAAAGCATAAATAGACACAGCGACCAACAGAACAAAACAGAGAGACCAGAAGTAAAAAGACATATTCATGGTCAGTGAGTTTTGAACAGTGGTATCAAGAATATGCAACCTCTATGGAAAACAGCAATATGACCCAGCAATCTCCCTACTGGGAATAAACCTCAAGGAACACAAATCATTCTACAAAACAGACACCTGCACACACATGTTTATTGCAACACCATTCACAACAGGAAAAAAAAGGCCCAACCATGCTGCCCATCAAAACCGTACTGTATGAAAAAAATGTATTACGTATGTATGATGGAATATTATGCAGTCATAAAGAAGGACAAATATATGGACTTCACAGCAACCTGTATGGATTTAGAGTCTATAATACTCAGTGATCTATCACAGAAACAAAGAACAGTATATCACATGTTATCACTTATAAGCAGACTCTGAACAAAAAATTTACCATAATACTATAAGTAAGGGATTGGCAGTAGCAGGACACTGTCAGGGGAGTGAGGTGGAGTCACATAATGTCAATAAATTCTTGATCTCAAACCATGTGAAGTAGGGACCAAAGGGAGGCCCAAACTTTATCTCGATGATAACCACTTGTATATCTAATCCTGACTTGTACCTTACATCATTAAAATAAAAATTAAAAAAAAGTAATGAAAGGCAAAAAAATGCAATGGGAAAAGGATAGTCTTTTCCTATCATTGGTGTAGTGAAAACTGTATATCCACTTGAAGAAGAAAGAATTTAGAAACTTGTCTCACAAAATTTACAAAAAAACTCAATTTTAAATGGATTGAAGACTTAAATTTAAGACTAGAAACTCTAAAACTACCAGAAAAAAACATACGGAAACACTATAGGATATTTGTCTCAGCAATGATTTTTTGTATTTGCTCTCAAAGCATTGGCAACAAAAGTAAAAATAGAAAAATAGTATTACATAAAATCTGAAAGGTTCTGCACAGTGAAGAAAATAATTAGCAGTCTGAAATGACAACTTATGAATTAAGAGAAAATACATACATCTTACATTCAATAAGAGGTTAACAGTCAAAATATAGAAGGAACTCAAACGCAATAACAACAAAAACAATTTTTAAGTGGCCAAGGAACCTGAATAGATGTTTTTTAAAAAAACACATAAAAATGACCAAGAGATATATAAGAAGTACTCGCTATCACTAATCATTAGGAAAATGCAAATTAAAACCACAATTAGATACAATCTCCACTTTCAGAATAGCCAATATAAAAAAAGATGAAAGAGCCTTGGTAAGGATATGGAAAAGAAGATATCCTTGTACACTGTTGGTGGAAATGTTAATTAGTGCAGCCATTATGGAAAACTGTTTAGAAATTAATCAAAATCTAAAAATATAATACTATAATTTACCAATTTCAATTATGATCATTTGCCTTAAAGATTTGAAATCAATTTGTTAAGAAAGTTTGCATTCTCATATTGGTTGCAACACTATCACAATAGCCAAAAACATTTTTATTTTTTATTAATTTTTAAAATTTTACTTTAAAGATGTGGGGAACAATTCAGGATTAGATAAACAAGTTGTCATCATACAGGTAAAGTTTGAGTCTTTCTTTGGTCTGCATTTTGCCTGGTTTAAAATCAGATACCCTTATTAATGTTGTGTCTCCCCCACCCCCCACCACCCTCACTACAGTAGTATCACACTACTGACAATCTCTTTCTTTTAGTACTATGGTACATATTCAGGGTCTGCTTATGAGTGAGAACACACGGTATGCTCTTCTTTGTTTCTGTAATAGATCACTGAGTATGATAGACTCAAAATCCTCCAAGTTCCAGCAAAGTCCATATGTTTGTCCTTCTTTATGGCTAGTAATATTCCATTGTGTATATGTACCACATCTTTTTTATCCAGTCCAGTTTCGATGGGCAGCATTGTTGGTTGCATATTTCTGCTATTGTGAATGAATAGTGCTGCAATAAACTTGTGTGTGCAGGTATCTTTTTTGTAGAATGATTTGAGTTCCTCCAGATATATTCCAAGTAGGGGGATTGCTGGGTCATATGGAAGGTCAATGTCTAGTTCTTATGGAAATTTTCACACTGTTTCTCAAAGAGGATGCACTAGTTTGCATTACCACCAACAGTGTGGAAGCATTCCTTTTTCTCCACATCCTTGCCAGCATCTGCTGTTTGTTTTTATCAATAATGGCCATTCTTACTGGGGTTAGATGATACCTCATTGTGACTTTGATTTGCATTTCTCTGATGACTACTGAGGCTCAGCACTTTTTCATGTGTCTATTGACTGCCAGTATATCTTCTTTTGAAAAGTGTCCATTCATGTCTATTGCTCACTTTTTAATGGAGTTGTTTGCTTTTTTCCCTTTCAGCATGTTTGAGTTCCTTGTAGATCCTGGATATTAGGCCTTTGTCAGATATACATTTGGCAAATATTTTTTCCCATTCTCTGGGCTGTCTCCCTGCTCTTTTGATGACTTTCTTTGCTTTGCAGAACATTATCAGTTTGATGAGATCCCACGTGTCTATCTTATCTCTTATAGTGTGGACACTCGGGGTTTTGATCATAAAATGGTTGCCAGTTCCAACTTCCATAAGGATGTCTCCTGCATTTTCTAAGGTTTTTATAGCATGAGGTTTTACTTTGAGGTCTTTGATCCATTTAGAGTTAATTTTTGTGTATGATGATAGGTAGGGGTCCTGTTTCAATGTTCTGCATGTGATGAGCCAGTTTTCCCAGCACCATTTATTGAATAGGTTTTCCTCTCCCCAGTGGTTGTAGAAGATGAGTTGGTCAAGAAATTGAGGTTTTGCTTCCAGAATCCCTATCCTGTTACATTTGGTCCTTAAGCCTATTCTTGGGCCAATACAAGGCTATTTTGATTATTATAGCCTTATAGTAAAGTTTAAAGTATGGAAGATACCTCCTGCATGTTTCTTTTTGTTAAGGATTGTTTTGGCTATTCATGGTTGCTTATGTTTCCATATGAATTTCTGTATTGTCATTTCCAGTGAGAAGAATGCTGTTGACAGTTTAATGGTTATTACATTGAATCTGTAGATTGCCTATTGTAGGGTGGACATCTTAACATGTTGATTCTTCCTATACATAAGTGTGAAATAGTTTTTCATTTGTTTGTGTCTTCTTGGATTTATCTGAGCAGTGTTTTATAGTTTTCATTGTAAAGGTCTTTCACGTCTCATGTTAGGAAGATGCCAAGGTATTTCATTTTTTGTGTCTATTGTGAATGAGATTGTGCTTTTTATTTGGTTCTCTGCCTGCTTGTTTTTGGTGTAAAAGAATGTGACTGTCTTCTGCACATGTATGGAAACAAACTTGATAACCTAAATAAAATGGGGGAATTTCTGATATTACACAACCTTCCAATGTTGAAATAAGAAGATATTGAGACACTAAATAGTCCAATAACAACCCAGGAAATTGACTCCATTATTAGACACCTACCTACAAAATAAAAGCCCTGGACCAGTTGGTTTTCCAACAGAATTCTATAAAATGGAAAAAGAAGAACTGATACCAATCCTGTTGAAAGTATTCCATGCAATGGATTTTTCCACAGACCTCTTTACAAAGCTAATACCCATCTGGATACCCAGACTGGAAAATGGTCCAACAAAAAAAGAGAACTACAGGCCAATATCCCTAATGAACATAGATGAAAAATTCTCAACAAGATTCTAGCAAATCAGATCCAACAACATATCTCAAAAATCATCCACCATGGCCAAGTAGGCTTTATCCCCAGGATGCAGGGCTGTTTCAACATTCACATGACCTTATATGTAATGGAATACATCAATAGATGTAAAAACAAGAAATGTATGATTATACCATTAGATACAGAAAAAGCTTTTGATAAAATCCAGCATTCTTTCCTGATAAAAACCTTCAAATGCCTAGGTATAGAAGGAACATGTCTCAAAATAGTAAACATCAACAACAATAAGACCACAGCCAGCATATTGCCAAATGGACAGAAACTGGAAGCATTTTCCCTGATAACTAGAACAAGACAAGACTGTTCACTCTCACCCCTCTTGTTAACATTGTGTTGAAAGTCCTAGCTGGAGAAATTAGACAAGAGAAGGAAATCGGGGGTAACCCAATAGAAAAAGAGGAAGTTAAGTTATCTCACTTTGCTACCACTATGATAAACCTAAGAGAATCTGTCAAAAAAACCTTCTTGCACTAACAAAGGACATTAGCAAAGTTTCAGGGTACAAACTCCATGTGAAAAATAGAGTCAAATGATTATACACCAGCAACAAACAGCCAGATAACCAAGTAAAAAGCACTATCCCATTTACAATAGCCACAAAAAATACCTTATCATCTTCTAACCAGAGAAGTGAAAGATCTTTATAATGGAAACTACAAAACACTGCACAAAGAAATCCAAGATGGCATAAGCAATTGGAAAAGCATTGTTAAGATGCTCATCTTATCCAAGGCAATCTGTAGATTCAGTACATTACCCATGAAATTATCAACATTTTTATTCTCTGACCTGGAATTGACAATCCAGAAATTCATATGGAAACATAAATAATTATGAATAGCCAAAACAACCTTCAGAAAAAATAAAATAAAAAACAAAGTGGGAGGTATTACAATTCTAGTCTTTAAAATTTATTATAAGGTAATAATAATAATAAAACAAAGTGGGAGGTACCACATTAAAAGTCTTTAAATTTTATTATAAAGCTACAATAATCAAAACAGTCTGACATTGGTACAAGCACAGGCATATAGACTAATGGAACAGGATAGAGATTCCAAAAGCAAAACTTCAATTTTTTTCTTTTTTTTTTTTTGAGTTGGAGTCTCACTCAGTCGCCCAGACTGGAGTGCAGTGGCCGCTCCCAGCCACCACAGCCTCAACCTGCTGGGCTCCGGCGATCCTTCCGCCTCAGCCTTCCGAGTAGCCGGAATTACAGGCGCGCGCTACCACGCCCGGCTGATTTTTTGATTTATTGTAGAGATGAGGTCTCGCTGCCCAGGTGGGTCTCGAACCCGCGGGCTCAGGCAATCCACTCACCTCAGCCTCCCAAAGGCGCGGGATTACAGGCTGAGCCACCGAGCCCAGCTAAAACTTCAATTTTTTAATGAACTCACCTTCAAGAGAGCCTTCACCATCAACCCCTGGAGAGGAGAATCTATTCAGTAAATGGTGCTGAGAAAACTATCTGACCCCATGCAGAGGATTAAAATAAGATCCCTACCTATCACCATACACAAATATCAACTCTAAATGGGCTAAAGACCTAAACATAAAACCTCAAACTTTAAGAACTTTAGAAAGACTTCCAGCAAGATGGTGATGGGAAAGTTTGAAGTGAAGGTGAGTGTACATAGAGGCTCTTGCTTTCCCCCAGATGGCTGCTCCTCCCACCTCTGCTGGCCTGCTCTTTGGTCAGCCACACAGGCCTTCAGGCTGGAGGAAGCCAACTCCATGCACTGCTCTGCTGCCACTGCTGCTACACCTCACCCCCTGCCCAGGGTGGTCCTTGGCTCCCAGCCCATGGAGCTCCAGGCTCCCTCCCTGCTTTTACCACCCCACCCTGCCCGGAGCTGCTCCATGCCAGGCTGACTTGCAGTGCCCAGTTGTCTCAGGCTCTGAACCTCCCAGCTTGGCCCCTAGCCAACCGGGACCAGAGATTGGCTGGAGTCCTGCTGAGCAGGCCTGTGGACAGAAGGACGTCGGCCCCACACACTGCTCTGCTGCCACCATGGCTGCTGACTCTGTCCCCCGTGCATGAGGTCACCCTTGATTTCCAGTCCCATGGAGCACTGAGCTCCCTCCCTGGCTGTGCTGCCCTGCCCCACCCTAAGCCATCCCATTCCAGGCCAACCTGTAGTGCCCAGCTGTCTTGCACTCTGCCTCCCTGGGCTTGGCCTCCAGATGCCATGGGACCAGAAATCAGCTGAAGCCCTGAGACCAGGCAGAGACCTGCAATACCCTGCCCAGCTCCATACAGCTCCACCCAGCCTCCACATTGGGTCCTAAGGTGGCTGTTGCTCCTGCCACTGCCAGGCTGCTCTACAGCCAGGCAAGCAGGCCTGTGGGCAGGACGCTGGCCCCACCCACTGATCAGCTGCTGTTGCTGCCTATCCATCCAGGGTGGCCCACAGCTCCCAGCCCCATGGAACTCCAAGGTCCCTTCCTGACTGCACTGCCCTGCCCATAGCTAACCCATGAGAAGCTGAATTGCAGAGCCTGGCTGTCTCAGACCCTGCCTCCTCCTCCAGTTTGGCCACTGGCCAAGATCAGCTGGAGCCCCAAGACCAGGCAGATACCTGTACTGCCTGGTCAGCTCTGCCCAGCTCCACCCAGTCTTCAACTTGGGACCTAAGACATCATGTTTATGTAGGGAAATATCACACCAGTGAGGAGGTGGGTTGGCTTGTGTGTCTGTATGATTTTTGTATGTTTTAAATTTTTTTACTCTTTTCTGTCTTTCTGTCTCTTTTCATTTGCTATTTGGTACAAATGTCTGTTTTTCCTCCCACTCTTCTATCTCTCTACCTTGCTCTTCCCCCTTTTGCTATTCCATTCTTTTCCTTTTTCATACCTCATTCTGCTTTCAGGAAGCAAACAAATACCCACACTGCATGGACAGATTGGAAGATAGTGGGAAGCGGGCACCAGGGTATCCATACAACTATTAGTGGATACTGGGATCTGCAGATAGTTTTTGACTCACTGATCTCCCCTAAATTGAATCTCAAAACTGCAAAAAAGTATAACCCCAACCCACAGCCCAGCTTCAGAATTAAACAAAGCTAGAGGATTCACATAAGGAAGAATAAGATATTGAGCAAAAAGAAATAAAAGAAACCCCGCCATCCCTGAACAACAGAATTTAAAAAGGGGGGGAAGGAAGAAGTGGGGAGGAATATCTACAAAAAATAAGAAAAGACAAAAGAAGAATATAGGTCTCACACAGACCCCTGGGAGATCAGAGACTGAGAAAACAGATTTCAGAATACAAACAATGAAGAGCCCCCAGAATGACTGGTCACATACTACAAACCCAGATATCAAGACACAAATAGAGAGAATAAAAAGAACTGAGGAGAGACAAGAGGAAAATAGAAAGGAGTTGATAACTGAGATAACAGTAGTAAAGAATACTGTGATTGAAATAAATAACAAACGGATAGACATGGCAAGCAGAATTAGCCAAGCAGAAGCAAGAATCTCAGAGCTTGAGGACCAAAATATAGTACTAACCCAAACAGTCAAAAACATAGAAAAAAAGCTTTAAAAAGACAGAACAAAAACTTAAAGAGATGAGTGATTACTTCAAGAGACCAAACCTAAGAGTAATTGGAATTCCTGAGGCAGAAAGAGAGACATAGACCACCCAGGAACAAAGATTCCAAGAAATTATTCAAGAAAACTTCCCTCATCTCATCATTGATGCGACCAATCAAACACAAGAGATTCAGAGAACTCCTGAAAGACAACAAATGAGAAGACCAACTCCCAGATACATAATAATTCACCTAAACAAAGTAGGTATAAAAGAAAAAATCCTAAAGAAAAAGGTCAGACTACCTATCAGGGAAGATTAATTAGAATAGCAGCAGATTTATTTACAGAAACACTTCAAGCTAGGAGAGCTTAGATCCCAATCTTCAAAGTTCTCAAAGATAAATGGTTCCAACCAAGAATAAGCTATGCAGCTAAGCTAAGCTTCATTAGTGAGGAATAATTAAAATCTTTCCCAGGCATCCAAACCCTAAGAACATATGCTGCCTCCAGATCACCTCTAAAAGAAACACTTAAGAAAGTATTAAACACAGAAGAAGAAAAAAGAATGACAATGTTCCCCACAAGAGTACAGGAAAAAGATTGAAAACACACATGAATTAACCCAAAAATCAAAGGAAAGACAACAAACAAATAGGAACAATAGCAACTCTATAAGAACTTCATGACAGGGATAAACTCTCACATTTCAGTAATTAGCCTGAATGTGACTAGACTAAATGCACCACTGAAAAGACACAGATTGGGAAAATGGATAAAATATCATCAGGCAACAATAAATTGCTTCCAAGAGACTCATCTCACCAGAAATGGACACTGACAAACTCAAAGTAAGAGGATGGGAAGCAAAATTTCAGCAAATGGAACACAAAGGAAAGGAGGAGTTGCGATCTTAATTTCACACAAAATATACTTTAAGCTATCAAAAATTATAAAGGATACAGAAGGTCACTACATTATGATAATAGGTTCAATCCATCAACAAGATATATCCATCCTAAACATATATGCACCCAACATAGGGGCACTAACTTTCAAAAAGCAGCTTCTAGGCAAACTTAAAAAATATATTGACTCAAACATAATCATAGCTGGGGACTTTAAAACCCCACTCATAACTCTAGACACATCATCAGGACAAAAAATCAGCAAGGAGATGCAGAACCCAATGTGACTTGACCAAATGGACTTAATTGATACCTACAGAACCCTCCATCCAATGACCATAGAATATACATTCTACTCTTCAGCACACAGAACATACTCTAAGATCAATCACATCCTTGGACATAAATCAAGCATAAACAAATTTCATAAGATTGAAATTTTGCTATGCACCTTAAATTTTGCTATGCACCTTCTCAGACCACAGTGGAATAAAAATAATTATCAACACCAACAAGGTTCCCCAAAAACCCACAAAGACAAAGACACTAAATAGCATGATGTTAAGCAACTCCTGGGTCAACACAGAAATCAAAACAGACATTAAAAAATACCTGGAAACAAATGAAACTGAAGAGACATCTTACCAAAATCTCTGGGATGCCATGACAGCAGTAGTAAGAGGGGAGTTCATATCTCTACAAACGTACATGAAGAAAATGGAAAGATCACAAGTTAACAGCCTAACAAGTCACTTAAGGAAGCTGGAAAAACAAGACTATAAAAACCCTAACTTCAGCAGAAGAAACCAGATCACCTAAATAAAAGCCCAAATCCGGGACATGGAAGACAAAAAGATACTACAGAAAATCAACGAAAAAAAAGTGGACCTTTGAAAGGATAAACAACATTAATGGTCCTCTAGCTACACTGACCAAAAAAATAGGAAAAAAAGTCCAGATAAACACAATCAGAAACACAAAACATGAAGTTACATCTGACCCTGAAGAAATACAAAAGATTATCAGAGACTACTATGTACACTTATATAGAAAAAAACTTGAAAATCTAAAGGAAATGGAGGACTTTCTGATATCACACAACTTTGCTAGGTTAAAACAAGAAGAAATTGAGAGCCTAAATAGACCAATAACAATACAGGAAATAGACTACATCATAATAAAATTACCTACAAAAAGAAAGCCCTGCCGGGCTCGGTGGCTCAGCCTGTAATCCCGCACCTTTGGGAGGCTGAGGTGAGTGGATTGCCTGAGCCCGCAGGTTCGAGACCTGCCTGGGCAGCAAGACCTCATCTCTACAATAAATAAAAAAAATCAGCCGGGCATGGTAGTGCATGCCTGTAATTCCAGCTACTCAGAAGGCTGAGGCGGAAGGATCGCCAGAGCCCAGCAGGCGAGGCTGCGGTGGCTGGGAGTGGCCACTGCACTCCAGTCTGGGTGACAGAGTGAGACTCCAACTCGAAAAAAAAAAAAAAAAGCCCTGAACCAAATGGCTTTCCAGCAAAATTCTACAAAATATACACGGAGGAACTAATACCAATCCTATTGAAAGTATTCCAGACAATGGCATAAGATGAAACTCTCCCCAAATCATTTTATGAAAGTAACATCACATTGATATCCAAGCCAGGTAAAGACTCAACAAAGAAAGAACTACAGGCCAATATCCTTGATGAACATAAATGCTAAAATTCTCACCAAGTTCCTAGCAAACCACATTCAACAACACATATCAAAAATCATCAACCACAACCAAGTAGGCTTCATCCTCGGGATTAAAGTCTGGTTCAACATTCATAAACCATAAATGTAATTAAATACATCAACAGATGTAAAAAACAAAAACCACATGATTATATCATTAGTTGCAGAAAAAGCTTTTGATAAGATCCAACACCCCTTCTTGATAAAAACCCTCAATCATTTAGGCATAGATGGAACATACCGCAAAATAGTGTTATCTACGAGAAACCCATACCCAGCATAATATTAAACAGACAGAAATTGGAACCATTTGCCCTGAAAACTGAAAGAAGGCAAGAATGCTCACTCTCACCCCTCCTGTTCCACATAGTTTGGGAAGTTTTAGCTAAAGCAATCAGAGAAGGGAAAGCTATCAGGGTATCCAAAGAGGAAAGGAGGAAGTCAAGTTATCTCTCTTTGCAGACGTAGTAGTTGTATACCTTGAAAACCCAAGAGAATCTGCCATAAAACTCCTTGCACTGATAAAGGTCTTTGGCAAAGTCTCAGGGTATAAAATAAATGTGCAGAAGATGATTGCATTTGTATATACCAATAATAAAAAAACACAAACACAAACGAAAAGCACAATTCCATTCATAATAGCTGCAAAAATGAAATATTTTGACATCTTCCTAATTAGATTTTTGAAAGTCCTTTACAATGAAAACCACAAAACACTGCTCAAAGAAATCAAAGATGACACAAACAAGTGGAAAAATATTCCATCCTCATGGATTGGAATAATCAACATTGTTAAGATATCCATTCTACCTAAGGAAATCTACAGATTTAATGCAATACCCATCAAATTACCAGCAACATTCTTCTCAGACCTAGTAATAACAATATAGGAAATCATATGAAAACATAAACAACCAAGAATAGCCAAAATGGTCCTCATCAGAAAAAAAAAAAAAGCAGGAGGTATCACACTCCCAGACTTCAAATTCTAATATAAAGCTACAATAATCAAAACAGCTTGGTATTGGTAAAGGAACAGGCATATAGACCAATGGAATAGAATTGAGATTCCGGAAAAAAAACCTCAATTTCTCAACCAACTCATCCTCTACAAAGTCTCCACCATCAAGCACTGGAGTGAACCTATTTAGTAAATGGTGCTGGGGAAACTGGCTGACCACATGAAGAAGATTGAAACAGGACCCCTACCTATCCCCATACACAAAAATTAACTCTAAATGGATCAGAGACCTAAACTTAAAACCTCAAACCATAAGAACCCTAGAAAATGCAGGAGACACCCCTATGGAAGTTAGAACTGGCAATCAATTCCTGAATAAAACCCAAAGTGCCCAAGCCATAAGACATAAAATAGACAGGTGAGACATCATCAATCTGACAAGCTTCTGTAAATCCAAAGAAATCATCAAGAGAGCAGGGAGCCAGCCCACAGACTGGGAAAAAATATTTGCCAACTCTATGTCTGACAAAGGCTTAACATCTAGGATCTACAAGGAACTAAAATGTGCTGAAAAGAAAAAAAACAGCCCCATTACAAAGTGTGCAAAATAATTGAATAGACAGTTCTCAAAAGAACACGTACCAGCAGCTAACAGATATACAATAAATGTTCAACCTCACTAGTCATCAAGAGGATGCAAATTAAAAGAACATTGAGATACCAGCTAACTCCAGTCAGAATGGCCTACATCAATAACTCAAAAAATAACAGATGCTGGGGAGAATATGGAGAAAGGGAATACTTCTACACTGTTGTTGGGAGTGTAAACTAGTACAGCCTTTGTGGAAAACAATGTGGAGATTCCTAAAAGTCCTAAAACTCGACTTTCCATATGACCCTGCAATCCCCCTACTAGGAATGTACCTGGAAGAACTCATATCACGCTACACAAAATGTACCTGCACACATGTGTTTATTGCAGCATTGTTCACTATACAAGAACATGGAACCAACTGTGCTGCCCATCAAAAGAGGACTGGATAAAAAAATGTGGTATATATATACACAGTGGAATGTTACACAGCTATAAAGAAGAACAAAATCATGAACTTCACAGCAACCTGGATGGAATTAGAGTCTATAATACTGAGAGATCTTACACAGAAACAAATAACTGAGTATCACATGTTCTCACTCATAAGTGGTCCTTGAATAACTACTGTAATATTATAGGAAAAGGATTGACAGTAGTGGGAAACTTCAGGGGGCAGGGGGAGGTGGTATTGACAGTAGTCAAATTCTGCCTGGGGAAGGGGGTGCACACCTCATCAACAAGGGTACCTGTGCAATGAATATTTATATACCTAACCCTGAATTGTACCCCCATAATTTTAAAATAAAATAAAATAAAAAGAACTTTTGACAATACATGAGCCACTCTTATGGAAATTGTAACTGGCAAGCAATTCCTAATCAAAATACCAAGTGCCCATGCCATAAGAGATAAGATAGACTAGTGGGACCTCGTCAAATTTGCAAGCTTAAGCAAAGTCAAAGAAACCATCAAGAGAGCAGGCAGAGAGCCCAAAGACTGAGAAAAAGTATTTGCCAACTGTATATCTGACAAAGGGCTAACATCTAGGATCTACAAGGAACTCACACATGCTGAAAAGAAAAATACAAACAGCCCCATTACAAAGTGGGAAAAAGAAATGAATGGACACTTCTCAAAATAAGTCATACAAGCAGCCAAGAAATACATGAAAAAATGCCCAAGCCCACTAGTCATTAACGAAATGCAATTAAAACCACACTGAGATACTACCTTACTCCACTCAGGATGGCCACCGTCAATAACTCAAAAAAACAACAGATGCTATACAGGTTGTGGGGAAAAGGGAACTCTTCTACAATGTTGGTGGGAGTGTAAACTAGTACAACTTCTGTGGAAAACAGTGTGATAATTTTTAAAAGGTCTGAGAATTGACCTTCCATATGACCCCGCATCTCCCTGCTGGGAATATACCCTGAGGAACTCAAATCACTCCATGAAAAAGATACCTGCACATGCACGTTTATTGCAGCATTATTCAAAATAGCAAAAACAAGGAACCAACTGTGCTGCTCATCAAAAGAGGACTGGATAAAAAAATTTAGTACATAAACATGATAGAATATTACACAATCATAAGAAAGAACAAAATTATGAACTTCACAGCAACTTGGACGGACTTAGAGTCTATAATACTGAGTGATCTATCACAGAAGCAAAGAACAGAGTACCACTTTTTCTCACTCACAAGCAGACCTTGAACAATTATCAAAATACTAAAATAAAGGGATTGGCAGTAGTGGGAAACTGCCAGTGGAGGGGGTTCACACTTCATCAACAAGGGTATAATGAACATTTGTATGCCTAACCCTGAATTGTACCCCACATATAAAAAAAAAATTAAAAAGCAAAACAAAACAAAATTTAAGAGATTCTGCAAAATAAACCATTAAGAGATCAGGGAGATACCCACAGAGTGAGAAAAAATATTTTCCAACTGTATAATCTGACAAAGTCTTAACATCTAGGATCTACAAGAAACTCAAACATGCCAAAAAGATAAAAAACAAACAACCCTATTAAAAAGTGGGCAAAAGGAGACCAGGTTCAGTGACTCAGCCTGTAATCCTAGCACTTTGGGAGTCCAAAACAAATGGATTGCCTGAACCCGTGGGTTTGAGACCAGCCCGGCTACTTGTGAGACCTCGTCTCTACAATAAATCAAAAATTAACTGGGCATGGTAGCACCTCAATAATTCCAGCTACTTGGAAGGCAAAGGTGGAAGGATTGCCAGAGCTCAGTGTTGGGAGCCGGTCACGGAGGCCTACTGAGCATTGGGGATCAGGAATGGCCGTTGACCCTGAGACCACTAGAATGCGTTTGGGAGCTATTGACCCCATTTCCTTCCCCGTTCTACTCAGCACTAACCAGATTAAGCTCCTGTGAGCTCAAAACATAAAAACTCTGAGACTGGGACGAACACAAGCTAACTTTAGAAGCTCATTGCTCCCATTCTTCCACAAACTGCAGTTTTGGCTTTCACACAACTTATAATTCAAACTCATGTCACATCTAAGAGCCTTAGTATTGGTCACAGGCTTCTGGGTCATGATCTTAGGATTTATTGAAGGTGTAAATTGTAGAATATAGTTTTAGAAGACAGCCATTTGTTGAAAGAATGCGGCTGGGTTACTTGCAGGTAACCCACTGCGAACTTCGGACTGGGCCACATTCCAAACATTCTGGGATGGGCCACTTTCGTTTGCAAAGTAAATACTTAAGCTTCTATAGAATTGTTTAACTTGGCATAAATCAATCAGCTTAGGATGAAATAGGTTTATAGAATATGTCAGTCATGGATTAGGTTATCCTTTGTAATGGGATTTTAAGATTATCATATGAAAAGGGCTTAAAGGCAATCATTGATTAAGTTTTCATGGATTAAGGTTTCTGGTGGGTGGGAGATGCCCCTCCCACATCTGACTTTGTGTATAAAAGACCCGTTGTAATTCCCAATAACACACACATTGCTTCTGCACTAGACTGGAGCCCAGTCTCTTTTTTTTTTTTTTTTTTTGAGCTGGAGTCTCACTCTGTCGCCCAGACAGGAGTGCAGTGGCCACTCCCGGCCACTGCAGCCTTGACCTGCTGGGCTCCGGTGATCCTTCCACCTCAACCTTCCAAGTAGCCGGAATTACAGGCATGCGCTACCACGCCCAGCTGATTTTTTGATTTATTGTAAAGATGAGGTCTCACTGCCCAGGCAGGTCTCGAACCTATGGGTTCAGGCAATCCACTCACCTCAGCCTCCCAAAGGCACAGGATTACAGGCTGAGAAGTCTCTTTCTCTCTCTCTCTCTCTCTTCTTCCCCCCAATCGCCGACACCGTCTCCACCTTTGGGGTACCCTGAACCCAGCTGGAGCTGGTCTCCAGCAGTTCAGCAGGTTAACACTGGGGTGGCCATGAGTGTGCCTCTGTACTCCAGCCTGGGTGACAGAGTGAGACTCCAACTCAAAAAAAATAATTAAAAAATGGGCAAAAGGTTGAATAGACACTTCTCAAAAGAAAACATAGGAGCAACCAACAACCATATGAAAAAAATGCTCAGACTTACTAACCAGTAAAGAAATGCAAAGTAAGAACACAGTGATATACCACCTAACTTCAGTCAGGGTAGCCATCAACAAAAAGTCAAGAAACAACAAATGATGGAGAAGATTCAGGGAAAAGGGATCACATCTACACTATTGGTAGGAGTGTAAACTAGTATAACTTCTCTGTTAAACAGTGTGGTGATTCCTAAAGGATGTAGAAAATGACCATCCATACCATCTAGCAATTCTCCTTCTAGGAATCTACCTGGAGGAACTGAAATCATACTATGAAAAGGATACCTGAACATGCATGTTTATCACAGCATTTATTCACAATAGCAAAAACATAGAACTAACTGTTCTGCCCATCAAAATTGGACTGGATAAGTAAATATGGTATATATACACAATGGAATGTTATGCAGCCATAAAGAAGGACAAAATTATGAACTTCACAGCAACTTGAATGGATTTAGAGTCTATAATACTCAGTGATCTATCACAGAAACAAGTAAATGAGTACCACATGTTCTCATTCATAAACGGACTCTGAACAATTATCATAATATTATTAAGAAAGGGATTGGTAGGAGTAGGAAACTGCTGGAGAGGGGGCACACTTCATCAATAAATGTACCTGATCTCAAACCAGGTGATGTAGGAACCAGAGTGAGGTCTAAACTTTACCTGTAATATGACCATTTGTATACTTAATATTGAATAGTATCCCATCTTTAAAATAAAATTTAAAAAAGAAATTGCATAGTGCTCTAATCATAAATATATATATTTGCATAGAATTAAGCATAAATGTGCAATCACACACAAATGATTACTTGTGAAACTGGTCACATCTGAATTAAGTTTATAAATGTTGTTAATATTAATTTCCTCATTGCTGTTTTGTACCACAGTTATGCATGATGTTACCATTGGGCAAAACTGGGTGAAGTGAAGTGTTTAAAGGATCATTTTGTATTGTTTCTTATAACTGCATGCAAAAATGCAACTATCTTAAAATAAAAAGCTTTAGAAAATAGTGGACTGAAACATTAAATGAACAATGAATCATAAAACAAACATATGTTACCAAAAAAAACCCAAAAACTTTGAGAATGTTCAAGGGAGCAACCTCTTCTCCAAATTTTTTGTATACATTGGTTTAGTAATTCTCTTCACTCTTCTAATTCTAGCCTTTGAAGTATATATTTTTCTTTTATTCCAGCATGATCTCTGGCTTTCAAAATTAAAGCTTTTGAACTCACCTGAGAGATAACTGTAGGTAAGTTAGGTTTGTGGAGTCCAGGATATAGAGTTCTGCTTTCTTTCTTGAGAAAATAAAGGATAAATTACTTTTTATTCTTTTACAGTGATCTTATAAATTCTCCATTTTCCAATTACTTGCACCCCCCAAAATAGGAGTAATAGTGGTAAGAAACCTAACCTGACAAGAAGGCTCGAAGTTGGATAATTCAGTGATGAATAGTGCTGTAGAATAAACATGGTCACAAATTTTTTCAGCATTTACCACCAAGTGGTGGAGGTGCTTTATTTTTCCAATTTTCAATCAAACTATTTCTTTGAACAACAAATGACAATGGAAATAGCATTGTGAAAATTCTAAGCTTATCACTCAAAAGACTTTGTAACTTCCACTCTTTCTTCAGGAACACTGCCAATTTATCAACAAGCCTGAAGTAGCCTCCTTGAAGTTGAGACATTAAGGTAAAGATGACCTCATGAAGAAAAAATGTTCAGGTATTTTAGCCACCACAGTTGCAGTACCATACATGTAAATAAGGCCATTTAGTACCAGTTAGCCTTTAACTGGCACAATTATGCTGACTGAATACCTAATTTTAACTCAGCCAGCACCAACTGTAGCAGAAAGGACCAGCTTCAGCTATGACTTAACAAAATATTCACTGATAATTGGAGTACAGAGATTGGAGCATACATGCTATAAGAAGTCAACCAGTAAGTCAATATAAAAAAAACTTCGTCTCAGAGAACAGGCTCACGTAATTGGACAGGGTACCAAGTATAAAAAATGTATTCATTTGAAGGATCAGTAGTAACAAGGAAAATGGCTGTCCCAGGAATTACAGTGCTGAGCAAGTTATCAAAGCTACCATTCAGAAATGAGAAATAAATCAGAGACTCAATTATGAGAACTGAGGCATAATGTTAGGGCCCCACCATAAGAATGAGGCAAATATCCAGATACTATAACAAAAAAATTAGAGGCAAAATTGGCCAGCTGCTATGTCTTCTGGGCTTCTAAATTAGAATCTCTTAAAGTTTCCATAATCAATCCCTGTGATCTGGGATATGTATGAGTTTGTTAGGAAAGTGGGTAGTGGAAGATTAAAGAGACATTGTCTTGAAGAGAGAACAAGAAGGGATTATGGGAACAGAATATCAAAAATGCTATTGGGACAATATATACTAAGATAATTTTTGAAAATATATTTTAAAACATTTTATATATAGGCCAATCAGAAAAGGATTTTTGATGTGATGTAATATATAAGTAGTCTGTCCAAATAATCTAATAATCTCACCATTATTTCCTGGTTCAATGTCTAGTGTCTCCATGTACATCCATAACATTTTCTTTCTTTTTTTTTTAATCAATTTTTTCATTATGATATTGTGGGGTACAGTTAAGGGCTAGGTATACAAATATGCTTTGTTCAGGCACCCTTGTTGATAAGAGGTGTCTCCCTGTCCCCAGACAGATGTTTACTACCATTAATCCCATCTCCCTTCCCCTCTCTCCCCCCCATAGTTTCCCACCACTGTCATTTTCTTATGGAATTACATTGGGTGATCAAGGTCCACTATATGAGTGAGAACATGTGATACTCAGATCTTTGTTTCTCTGAGAGGTCACCCAGTATTATAGACACTAGTTCCATCCAGGTTGCTGTGAAATTCATGATTTTGTTCTTTTTTATGGCTGCGTAGTATTCCATCATGTATATGTACCACATTTTTAAAATCCAGTCCTCTTTTGATGGACAGCATGGTTGCTTCCAGGTTCTTCCTATTGTGAATAAGGCTGCAATAAACATATGTGTGCAGGTATCTTTTGTATAGAGTAATTTGAGATCTTCAGGGTATATTTCCAGTAGTGGGATTGTGGAATCATATGGGAGGTTGATATTTAGAGCTTTTAGGAATTACCACACTGCTTTCAACAGAGGTTGCACTAGTTTACACTCTCACCAACAGTGTAGAAGTGTTCCCTTTTCGCCATACACTCTCCAGCAACTTTTTTTTTTTGTTATTGATAATTGTCATTCTGACTGGATTCAGGTGGTGTCTCAGTGTGGTTTTAATTTGCATCTCCCTGATGATTAGTGAGGTTGAACATTTCTTCATGTGTCTGTTGGCTGCTCAGATGTCTTCCTTTGGGAAGTGTCTGTTCATATCTTTTGCCCATTTTATAATGGAGTTGTTTGTTTTCTTTTCTTTTCAGCATGTTTGAGTTCCTTGTAGATCCAAGATGTTAAGCCTTTGTCAGACCTAGAGTTGGGAAATACTTTTTCACAGTCTGTAGGCTGTCTCCCTGCTCCTTTGAAGGTTTCTTTGGCTTTGCAGAAGCTTGTCAGTTTAATGAGTTTCCACTTGTCTTTCTTATCTATGTCCTGCATTTTCTAAGGTTCTTATGGTTTGAGGTTTTAAATCTAGGTCTCTGATCCATTTAGAGTTAATTTTTGTGTGTGGGGATAGATAAGGGTCCTGTTTCAATCTTCTGCATGTGGTCAGCCAGTTTTCCCAGCACCGTTTACTGAATAGGTTCTCCACTCCCCAGTGGTAGGTGGTTGAGGCTTTATCAAAGATGAGTTGGTTGAGAAATTGAGGTTTTGCTTCTGGAATCTCAATTCTATTCCATTGGTCTATATGTCTGTGCCTGTACCAATACCAAGTTGTTCTGATGATTGTAGCTTTATAGTAAAGTTTGAAGTCTCATAATATGATACCACCTGCTTTGCTTTTTTTGCTGAGGATTATTCTCCCTATTCTTGGAAGTTTGTGTTTCCATATGAATTTCTGTGTTGTTTTTTCTAGTCTGAGAAGAATACTGCTGGCAATTTGATGGGTATTGCATTAAATCTGTAGATTGCCTTAGGTAGGATGGACATCTTCACAATGTTGATTCTTCCAATCTATGAGCATGGGATGTTGTTTTTGTCATCTTTGATTTCTTTGAGCAGTGTTTTGTAGTTTTCATTGTAAAGGTCTTTCAAGTTTCTGGTTAGGAAGATGCCAAAGTATTTCTTTTTTTTTTTCTGTGGCAATTGTGAATGGAATTGTGGTTTTTATTTGGGCTTCTGTTTGTTTATTATTGTTGCAAAGAAAAACAATTGTCTTTTGCACATTTATTTTATATCCTGAGACTTTGCCAAAGTCCTTTATCGGTGTAAGGAGGTTTTTGACATTATCTTGGGTTTACAAGGTACATGATCATGTCATCTGCAAAGAGAGATAGCTTGACTTCCTGTTTTCCTATTTGGAAACACCTGATTGCCTTCTCTTCTCAGGACTTCCAATACTATATTGAACAGGAGGGGTGAGAGTGGGCATTCCTGTCTTGTTCCAGTTTTCAGGGTAAATGGTTCCAGTTTTTGTCTGTTTAGGAGTATGCTGGCTGTGGGTTTCTTGGAGATGGCTTTTACTATTTTGAAGTATGTTCCCCGTATGCCTAGATGTTCGAGGGTTTTTATCAAGAAAAGGTGCTGTATTTTATCAAAAACTTTTTCTGCATCTAATGATACAATCATTTGGGGTTTTTTTGACATCTGTTGATGCATATAATTACATTTATGGTTTTATGAATGTTGAACCAGCCTTGCATCCCAGGGATGAAGCCTACTTGGTCATGATGGATGGTTTTTGAGATGTGTTGTTGAATCCAGTTTGCAGGATCTTGTTGAGAATTTTAGCATCTATGTTCATCAAAGATATTGGCCTGTAGTTCTCTTTCTTTGTTGGGTCTTTACCTGGCTTGGGTATCAATGTAATGCTAGTTTCGTAAAATGATTTGGGAAGAATTCCATCTTTCTCAAGTGCCTGGAATACCTTCAGTAGGATTGGTATCAGCTCCTTCTTAAATGTCTTGTAGAATTCTGCTGGAAAGCCATTTGGTCCAGGGCTTTTTTTTTCTAGGTAGTTTTCTTATTGCATAGTCAATTTCCTTGATTGTTATTAGTCTATTTAGGGTCTCAATTTCTTCTTGTTTCAACCTAGGCAGGTGGTGTGATGACAGAAAGTTCTCCATTTCTGAAATGTTTTTAAGTTTGTTTCCACACAAGTGTACAAAGTAGTCTCTAATGATCTTTTGTATTTCTTCAAAATCAGATGAGACTTCACCTTTTGTGTTTCAGATTTTGTTTATTTGGGCTTTTTCTCTCTTTTTCTTTGTCAGTCTAGCTAGGGGACCATCAGTTTTGTTTATCCTTTCGAAGAACCAGCTTTTTGTTTCATTGAATTTTGTATTATCTTTTTTGTCTTCTATGTCCTGGATTTGGGCTTTTATTTTGGTTATCTGGATTCTTCTGCTGAAATTAGGGTTTTTGTGATCTTGCTTTTCCAGCTTCCTTAGGTGGGTTTTTAGGCTGTTAATTTGTGATCCTTTCATTTTCTTCATGTGCATTTGTAGGGATATAAATTCTCCTCTTACTACCGCGTTCATGGCATCCCAGAAATTTTGGAAAGATGTTTCTTCATTTTCATTTGTTCCCAGGTATCTTTTAATCTGTTTTGATTTTATCATTGACCCAGGAGTTGTTTAGCATCATGCTGTTTAGTGTCCATGTCTTTCTGGGTTTTGGGGGGACCTTGCTGGTGTTGATGTTTATTTTTAATCCACTGTGGTCTGAGAAGGTGCATGGTAAAATTTCAGTCCTTTTAAATTTGCTTATGCTCTATTTATGGCCAAGTATGTCATCAATTTTAGAGTATTTTTCATGCAGTGGTGAGTAGAATGTGTATTATATCATCTTTGTATGGAGGGATCTGTAGGTATCACTTAAGTCCATTTGATCAAGAGTCACATTGAGGTTTCAGATCTCTTTGCTGATTTTTTGTCCTGATGATCTGTGTAGGGTTGTGAGTGGGGAATTAAAGTCCCAGCTATGATGATATTGAGTCTATGTCTTTTTTTAGTTTACCTAGGAGCTGCTTTATGAAAGTCAGTGCTCCTATGTTTGGTGCATATATGTTTATGATGGATGTTTCTTGTTGATGGATTGAACCTTTTATCATTATGTAGTGGCCTTCTGTATCTTTTTAAATTTTTGATAGCTTAAAGGGTATTTTGTCTGAGATTAAGATCACAACTCCTCCTTTCTTTTGTGTTCCATTCACCTGAAAATTTGTTTCCCATCCTCTTACTTTGAGTCTGTGAGTGTCCTTTCTAGTGAGGTGAGTCTCTTGAAGGCAATAGATTGTTGCCTGGTGATATTTTATCCATTTTGCCATTCTTTGTCTTTTCAGTGGTGCATTTAGTCTGTTCACATTCAAACTAATTATTGAAATGTGAGAGTTGATCTCTATCATAATGTTCGTACAGAGTTGTTCTTCTTCCTGTTTGTGTGTTGTCTTTCTTTTGGTTTTAGAGTTGGATCATGTGTTTTTTTAATCTTTTGCCTGTACTCTTGTGAAAAATGTTGTTGTTCTTTTTTCCTTTTCTTCTGTGTTCAATACTTTCTTAAGTGTTTCTTGTAGAGGTGGTCTGGTGGCAGCGTAGGTTCTTAAGGATTGGATATCTGGGAAAGATTTCAATTCTCCCTCACTGATGCGATTTAGCTTGGCTGAGTAGGTTATTCTCGGTTGAAATTCTTTATCTTTAGAACTTTGAAGAGAGGGCTCCAAGCTCTCCTAGCCTGGAGGGTTTCTGTAGATAAATCTGCTGCTATTCTAATTGGTCTTCCCTGGTATGTAGTCTGACATTTTTCTCTTGCAGCCTTTAGGGTTTTTTTTTTATACCTACTTTGTTTAGGCAAATTATTATGTGTCTGGGAGTTGGTCTTCTCATTTGTTGTCTTGCAGGGGTTGTCTGAATCTCATGTGTTTGAATTTTTTCATCAATAATGAGATGAGGAAAGTTTTCTTGAATGATTTCATTAAATGTTTGTTCCAGTGTAGCCTCTGTTTCTCTCTCTTCCTCAGGAAGGCCAATTACTCTTAGGTTTGGTCTCTTGAAGTGAGCATTCATCTCTTGAAGGTTTTGTTCTGTCTTTTTGAGCTTCTTTTCTATGCTTTCGACAGTTTGGGTTAGTTCTGTGTTTTGGTCTTTGAGCTCTGAGATTCTTTGTTCTGCTTGGGTAATTCTGCTTTCCATGCTTATTAGTTTGTTATTTATTTCCATCACAGTATTCCTTACTGTTGTTATTTCTGACATCAGCTTCTTCCTATTTTCCTCTTGTCTTTCCTCAATTTTTAAAAAAATTCTCTTTATCAAAGTATTTTTTTCTG
Organism: Cephalopachus bancanus; assembly: GCA_027257055.1. Taxonomy (NCBI): domain Eukaryota; kingdom Metazoa; phylum Chordata; class Mammalia; order Primates; family Tarsiidae; genus Cephalopachus; species Cephalopachus bancanus. The sequence continues at coordinate 41,496 of JAPVLO010000778.1, forward strand.
GGTTTGTTGCATGTGACCAGTCATTCTGGGGGCTCTTCATTGTTTGTGTTCCAGAGTCTGTTTTCTCAATGTCTGATCCCCCAGGGGTCTGTGTGAGCCCTATATTCTTCTTTTGGTTTTTCTTCATTTGTGTGGTTTTTCCTTCCCTACTTTTTCCTTCCCTCCACATCACCATCTTCTTTAATTTGTTATTCAGTGGTAGAGGGATTGCTTTTACTTCTGTTTGTTCAATCTCCTATTCTTCTTATGTATGCCCTCTTACTTTTCAATTCTGGAGTTGCACTGTAGGTTGGGATTGGTCCTTTTTGCAGTTTTGAGATTTCCTTAAGGGGGGAGTTGTGATTCAAAATCTATCTGCAGTTCCTGGTATCTGCCCACATGTGTATGGATAATCTGAGACCCACTTCCCACAGCCTTGGAATCTGTCCATGCAGTGGGGCTGCAGGTTTACCCCCTGAAATAAAATTAGGTTAGCAGAGGGAAGAGAAGGGAGCAGACAGTGGGGGGAAGAGTGGGTTGAAGAGAAAGAGGAGTAAGGGGGGAAACAGATGAGTGTATCAACAAATGGAGAGAGATACCTAAACTGAACAGATAAAAACAATAGACCTTGGTTACAGACTAACCAGCTCCCATACAAAAAAAATTAAACCATATAATGATGCTGACATACAAGCTAACCAACCACTTATTGGTGTGCTGTTCCTCTATGCAAAGATATGGTTTTCAGAGGAGAAAAGAGAAGAAAAGGAAGAGAAAAAAAGGAACAAAACAATAGGAATAGAATCAAGTCATTAAACTAATAGAACCAATTGAGCACACTCAGACTTTTTGTTTAAGTCCAATGTCCTTTCAGCTCTGATTTCTAGCTGTCTTCTCAAGCTGGTAAATTAGTTCACAGTTGGGATCAGTTGCCCCTGGCCTGCCGTGAAGAACAGTTCAGATCACCCTTAGTTCACTGCTCAAATCTGACCTGTGTCTTGTTTTTCAAGCCTGTTTCTCCTGTTTCAGTGTTGTCACCTCGAATCGCCAGCAGGTGGTGCTATTTCAGCTGCTCACCCCAGAGTGGGTGGGGCCAGACAGGAGTTGAGGCCAGAGATGGAATCCTGCCTCAGGGCACACGGGAGGAGACCCACGGCCAGCAGGACATCAAGGTGGCAGCAGAGGTGGCAGCGATCCCAGCAGATCTTGCCAGCAGGGGCTTCAAGTACTGAAGTCCTGGATTGCTTCAGGCATGGGTGGCGTGATGTGCTATGGCTGCCACGGAGGCTGCGGCAGCACCGGCGGCTGCTGTGTCTGCTGCTGCAGTGGCTGTCCAGACCTCTGTGATGCCCCTGCAGTGGCAAAGGCCAAGTTCTGTGTGAAGAGTAGGCCACCGTTGTTGGGATCTGCAGTCCCCAGGGAGAGAGCCAGAGACCCTTTGTGTTCTCCTTTTCAGAGGGTCTCATAGACCAAGCTGCCCCATCACCATCTTGCCAGAAGTCCCTTTAACATTTTCTAAATCTAGGAAAAAGTACCAATAGTGTGTATTTAGAAAGTATAAATCAATCAAATTGTTGAATATATGTTCAGTATTCTTATTTTGGCAATATAAGAAGCATGCACTGCTATAATTTTTAATATAACTAAAATATAACTAAATATTCACACAATAGCAAACATAACTGAAGTTTATTATTGCACACTTATTTGTGTTCTATTGATAAAATGGCAATATTTAGATGAGTATTGATAAATAAAAGCATGCATAATTCATAAATAATTATGCTTTTCTGTAAAACTTTACATTTTCATTATTTTATTGTTACAAGAAAGTATACTGTTTCATAATTTATGTTCTCTTAAAAAGAATTTCAAAGATTATAAAAAATATAGTTATATTCAAATTATACAATTTGAAATATAAAATGTAAATTAAATGCATTTACATTTTTAAAATTAAGATTTTGTAATTTCAAAGATGTGGGGTACAATTCACGGTTAGGTACATATGTTCATCATACAGGTAAAGTTTGGATACCCTTATTGATGCTATGTGCTCCCCACTCCCTCCCTTGGCAGTGTTCCATTACTGCCAGTCCTTTTCTTATAGCATTACAATATATGTTCAGGGTCTGCTTATGAGTGAGTACATGTCGTACTCAGCTCTTTGTTTCTGTGATAAATAGCTGAGTATTATAAAGTTGCTACAAAGTTCATATTTTTGTCCTTCTTTATGGTTGCATAATACTCCATCATGTATATGTACCACATTTTCTTTACCTAGTTCACTTTTGATTGGAAATATGGTTGGTTTCATATTTTTGTTATTGTGAATAATGTTACAATAAAAATGTGCATGCAGGTGTCTTTTTCATAGTGATTTGATTTCCTCTGGATATATTCTTAGAAGGGGAATTGCTGGGTCATATGGAAGGTCAATTTTTAGATCTTTTAGAAAATGCCACAGTTTTCCATAGAGGTTGTACTAATTTATACTCCCTCCAATAGTGTAGAAGCATTCCCTCTTCCTCGCATCCTCTCTAGCATCTGTTATTTTTTGAGTTATTGATGGTGGCAATCCTGAGTGGAGTTAGCCAGTATCTCAGTGTGGCTGTCATTTGCATTTCTTTGATGATTAGTGAGGTTGAACATATTTTCATGTGTCTGATGCTGCTTGTACATCTTCCGAGAAAGAACAAAAACAAACAACTCTATTAAGAAATGGAAAAATATATGAATAGACAAATAAAGATTTTTATAGTTTCAAAGGTTTTTTTCTGTTATTTGAAATATCAAAATTGAAAATCAAATTATAATTAAGAAATGTATATTTTTAAAACAAAATTATTCACAACATACAAAAAACAATGTGTTATATCACATTAACAAGAAAAAGAAAAAAAATCACCTGATGATTTTAATAAATGCACAAAAAGCACTCGACAGAATTGCCCTTTCATGTTAAGAAATATCAATCACTTGAAAAGAGAAGAAAATACCTCAACATAATAAAATCCACATAGAAAAAGCCCCCATCAAACATCATATTCAATGGTGAAAAAGCAAAATATTTTTCTCTAGGATTAGAAACAAGGTAAGGATGACTACTCAAACCATATCTGTTTAACATAGAACTGAAAGTTTTAGCCAGGCCAACTTTTGTAATAGGGAAAAAAAGGCATCCAAATCAGTCAGAAATAAGTAAAAATGCCTCTGGTGCTGAATACATGACAATATATGTAGGAAATATTAAAACCTCCCTTAAAAAATTGTTAGATTGGACAAGTTGTTTCAGAATATAATACCAGAATGCAAAAATCAGTTGCAATTCTTTACACTAACAATGATATGTCACAAAAGTAAACTAGAAGTATAATTCCATTTACAAAGCACCAAAAAGAACATACTACATATAAATAACTTAATCAAGAAGGTAAAAGACTTATATGCTGAAAACCACAAAACATTAATAAAATAAATTAAGGGTGATGCAAACAAGAGGAAGGGCATCATGAGTTCATGAACAATAATACTTAATACAGACTTACACTGGAGATATGAACTCTGAGTTCCAGATCATCTCAAAATTTTCCTCAAAAACAGGTAGAGTGAGGCAACAGAACCTCAGAAATAGATGTTGCACATCCAAAAATTTATCTTAGTTGTATATCCATAAGAATGCTTACTAAAATGTGATAAATATTTAATACCAAATCAGTGGTACAGAGTAGGAGGTAATGCAGGCATATCTCAAAGATATTGCAGGTTTGATTGTAGACCACTATGCTAATGGAATAGAGCAATAAAGTAACACCATTTTTTTGGATTGTTAGTATACATAAATGTTATGCTTACACTATAATGTAGATGATTAAGTGTGTAATAACAATATGTCTAAAAGGTACATACCTTATTTTTAAAATATTGCTACACAATGCTAATGATGATTTGAGCATTCAACAAGTTGTAATCTTTTTGCAGGTGGAGAGTCTTAACTTAATGCTCACAGCTGCTCACTTATCAGTGTGGTGGTGGCTGAAGGTTGAGGTTGCTGTGAAAATTTCTTAAAATATGTCAGCAATAAAGTTTGCCACATCAATTGACTCTACTTTTCACTAACAATCTCTTGTAGCATGCAATGCTGTTTGACACTGTTTTACCTTCAGTAGAACTTCTTTCAAATTTGGAATCAATCTTCTCAAACCTTGCCACTGCTTTACGAACTAAGTTTATGCAATGTTCTAAATCCTTTGCTGTCAGTTAAAAAATGTTCACATCTTCACCAGAAGTAGAGTCCATCTTTCAAAAGCACTTTTCTTGCTCATTCATAAGTAGTAACTCCTATCTGTTCAAGTTTTAGCATGAGGTTGCAGCAATTCAGTCACATCTTCAGACTCCACTTCTAATTTTAGTTCTTTTGCTGTTTCCGCCACATATGCATTGACTTCCTTCATTAAAGTCTTGAACTACTCAGTCATCCATGAGGAATGAGGATTGGATTCAATTTCTACCAAACTTCTGTTTATTTTGATATTTTTACCTCCTCTCATGAATCATGATTGTGTTTAAGAATCTAAAATGGTGAATCCCTTTGGAAGACTTACAATTCACTTTGCCCAGATACACCTGAAGAATCACTAACTATGGCAGATATAGTTTTACAAGATGTATTTCTTAAATAATAATACCTGAGAATTAAAATTAGTCATTGATCCATGGGCTCAAAATGAATGCTGCGTTAGCAGGCATAAAAATAAAATTAATCTTTTCGTATATCTCCATCAGAGTTTATGGGTGAATAGGTTCACTGTTAATGAACAGTTATATTTTCAAAGTTATCTTTTTCTCTGGCTAGTAGCTCTTAAATGCAGGCTTAAAGTATTCAGGAAACTATACAATTATACTTTAAACAGATGTATTCTCACCCAACACCCTTGTTCCAGTCATAGAGTATATGCAGAGTAGATTTAACATAATCCTTAATGGTCTTGGCATTTTCAGATTGATAAATGTACATTGGCTTCAACTGAAAGTCACCAAATGCTTTAATCCCTAACAAGAGAGCCTACCTATTTGCAGCTTTGGAGGCAGACTTTGAATTATTCTCTCTAGCTATGACAATCTTTGGTGGGATCTTCTTCAAGCAGAGGGATGTTTTGTCTACATTTAAAATCTGCTTTTCAGTGTAGGCACCTTCATAACTAGGTCTTCCCTGTGCAGCATATACATCAGCATTTACTGCTTTACCATGCACTGTTATGTTATGGAGATTTTTTTTCTTAAATTTTATGAACCAATCTCAGCTAACTTCAAAGTTTTCTTCTACAGATCCCTCCTCACTCAACCTAAAGAGAGTTAGGGCCTTCCTCTGAAAAAAATAAAAAACAAAAATGGGCTGATGGCTTGGGTAGACTTTTTTTTTTTTTTTTGAGTTGGAGTCTCACTCTGTCGCTCAGACTGGAGTGCAGTGGCCGCTCCTGGCCACTGCAGCCTCGACCTGCTGGAGTCTGGCAATCCTTCTGCCTCAGCCTTCCAAGTAGCTGGAACTACAGGCGCATGCTACCATGCCTGGCTGATTTTTTTATTTATTGTAGAGATGAGGTCTTGCTGCCCAGGCAGGTCTCGAACCCGCGGGCTCAGGCAATTCACTCACCTCCGCCTCCCAAAGGCATGGGATTACAGGCTGAGCAACTGAGCCCGGCTAACGTTTCTTTAAAGAAGACAAAAATGGCCAAAATATATATGAAAATATGCTGGACATCACTAGGCTTTGGCTTAAGAAAAAACTGTAGTACATTTGATCTTTTATATATATCACTGAAATTTATCCATATCCACAGCAAGCCTTTTTGAGTTCTTTATCATTCATATTTTCATTGGAGTAGTACTTTAAATTTGCTTCAAGAACTTTTCCTTTGCATTCACAGCATGGCTAATTATTTAACACGAGAAGCCTATCTTCTGGCCTATCAAAGCCTTTGGCATGTTCCACTCTCTAAGCTTAATCGTTTCTCAGTTTTGATTTAAAGTCAGTAATGTGTGACTTTTCCTTTCACTTGACCGCTGGCCTAATTTCAATATTGTTTTTTCTCAAAAAAAAAAAAAAAAAAGAAAGGGCCAAGGAGAAAGAGAGGGTTGAGCAAAGAACCAGTTAATGGAGTAGTCAGACATGCACATTTATTGATTTTGTTTCATGTCTTTCATTGATGTGGTTCCCAGCACCCAAAAACAACTACAATAAAACATCAAAGATAACTGATTTCAGAACACCATAACATATAGCAATGAAAAAGTTTTAAATATTATGAGAATTAACAAAATGTGGCAGACATATGAAGTGAGCACATGCTGATGGAAAAAAGGTGCCTATAGACTTGTACAACTAAGGATTGCCACAAACCTTCAATTTGTAAAAAATGCAGTATCTTAAAAGCTCAATAAAGTGAAACACCATAAAAGCAGGTATACTTATATTGCCACACTACTCAAAAGGATCTACAAATTTAGGGCAATATCAATAAAAATTCCCAGTGGCATATGTTTTAAGAATTGAAAAATATATCCAAAAGGGAACCCCAAACACCCCGCATCTATTTATAAAAATTGTGTACTTATTCTTACATGTTTAAACTTCAGTCACCTTCAAAGTACTCATCATTTGATGCTATACACCGACTGAGAAACTTTTTCCACTGGTCAAAAACAGTTTTTGAACTTGTCAATTTTGATGCCTTTTAGTGCTTCTGCCATTTTTTGTTTCACGTCTTCCACATTGGAAAAACATTTTCCTTTGAGGATTTTTTCATCTGGGAAACAAAAAAAAAAAAATAAAGGCATTCAAAGAGAGATCTAGTGAATAGGGAGGGTGGGGCATGGGGTTCATGCTGTTTTTGGTCAAAAACTGCTGAACATTGTGTAGTGTGGGCAGGTTCACTCATAAGTCATCCATCATAAAATGGGCAAATCGGTTGAAAGAATCTCCAAAAATAAAAAATAAAATAAATACACTGAAAACAACTGTGACCTCTTACAATACCTGGTACACTTATGCTGATGTGTTCCTAGAACACTTACTTAGTGGGGAAAGGTGGGGAAAGTCTGTACTACAAGGGGTCCATTCTCCAAAAAAACAAAACAAAACAAAACAAAACAAAAAACAGTTTATTCAATTTTTTGTGTCCCCTCTCATACAATTCTTATGGATCTATGAAAGACCCTAAATACCCAAATCAATCTTGTGAAACAAGAGCAAAGCTGAAGGCATCATTCATTCTGATTTCAATATACATGCCTAAGCTACAGTAATGAAAATGTTATGGTCCTGGTATAAAGACTTATAGAACAATAGAACAAAATAAAGAGCTTCAAAATGAATCTATGAATATACACTCAATTCATATTCAAAAAAGATGTCAAGAATAAAAAATGAAGCAAGGATAGTATTTCAACAAATGGTACTAGAAAACCTGAATATCAACATGCAAAAGAATGAAATAGGCCACTTATTTCATACCATACACAAAAAACAACTCAGAATGATAAAAGATGTAAATGTAAGACCCGAATCTATAAAAATTCTAGAAAAAGAACAGAAAAGCTTTATAGCATTAATTTAGAAATAATTCAATGGATATGCCACCAAAAGCACTGGAAACAAAATGAAAAATATACAAGTGGAACTTCATCAAACTAAAATGCTTCTGCACTGAACAGAAAACAACAAAAGTGGAAAAGTAACCTTTGGAATGGGAAACACTGTTTACAAACTGTATCTCTTAGAAGAGATGAATATTCATAAAACATAAGAAACTTCTATAACTCAGTAGCAAAAGAAAACTAACAACTCAATTTTTAAAAGTGCTGATGGCTTTGATGGATATTATTTTGAAGACAAAAAATGTCTAAAATATATATAAGCATATGTTGACCATCACTAGTCTTTAAGATAATGTAAATTGAAACCACAGTGATAGATCAAATCACCACTCTCTAAATGCCTATTTTTTTTTTTTTTTTAAAGAAAAGCGCTGGCAAGGATATAAAGACATCGGAACCCTTATACATTGTGGATGAGAATGAAAAATGATGTAGCCATTATGAAAAACAGTAAGGAGTTTTTAAAAAATAAAAATAGAGTTACTATTTAATTAGTAATCTAACTTCTAGGCAGATATTCAAATTAAATAAAATCAATATGTCAGAGACATCTGCAGTCCCATGTTCACCACAGCATTAATTATTATAACAAAGATGTGGAAAAAAAACTAAAAACACATGAACAGATAAATGGATAAAGATATTGTGATATAACCACTCCAATTCAACACAACACTGGAAGTCAAACAGGCAAAACAAATAAATAAAAAGCATTCAAAATGGCAAGGGGAAAGTCAAACTATGTCTACTTGCTGATAGCACGATTATATACATACAACACCCCAAAGAATACTCCAAGAAACTCCTAGGTCTGAAAAATGTATTAAGTAAAGTATCAGAATACAAAATCAATGTATAAAAATAAAGTAGCACGCGTGCACACACACACACACACACACACACACACACACACACACACACACACACAATGTATAAATACATGTAACAAATGAGTTGAAAGATTTTTACAAGAACAACTACAAAACACTGATGAAAAAAATGTAAGTCACACAAACAAATAGAGGAATATTTCATGCTCATGGAATGGAAGAGTCAATGCCAGTAAAGTGATAATATTGCTGAAAGTAATATGCAGATTAATGCAATTCCTATCAAAATATCAACATCATTTTTCACAGAACTAAAAATCAATAATGCTAAAGATTATGTGGAACCCCAAAACATAACAAATAGCCAAAGGCATACTAAGTAAAACAAAGAAATGCAGAGGCATCACATTGCCTTGCATCAAATTTTACTACAAGGCTATAGTAACTAAAATAGCATGGTAATAGTACAAGAACAGACTGATAGATTAATAGCACACAATAGAGAACCAATAAATAGAGTCATATACTTACAATCAACTAATATTCAACAATGCCTAAATAAGTAAACAATAGAGAAGTTATCCTACTCTACAACTGGTGCTGGGAAAACTGGCTAGCCATATGCAGAAGAGTGAAATGACTCCTACCACTCCCCATATATAAAAAAATTCAAAATGGATTAAAGACTTAAATATAAGACTTGAAACTACAAAGATTCTATGAGGAAAATCTAGAAAAAACTCTTCTGGACATTGGCTTAGGCAAATAATTCATGGAGACTACAAAATCAAATACTTCCTACAAAAACAAAAGAAAATAAATATGACTTAATAAAACTAAAAACTTTTGCACAGCAAAATAAATAGCAGAGAAGCTAGAACACCTATGGAATGGGAGAAAATATTTGGAAGTTATGCCTCAGATAAAGGAATAATGTTCAGAATCTATAAGAAACTCAAATAACTCAACATGGGAAAAAAACATCAAAAAGTGGGCAAATGACACATACACCTCTCAAAATAAGACATACAGGAGTCTAATAAGCATATGGAAAATGGTCAATATCATTGATCATCAGAGAAATGCAAATTAAAATCTTACTTATTATCTTATAACAGTCAGAATGGCTGTTATAAAAAATGCAAGGAACAATAGACATTGGTACAATGCAGTAAAAAGCGAATACTCACACAATGTTGTTGAGATTGTAAACTAGTTCAAGCTTTCTGAAAAACAGTATGGAGATTTATTAAAGAAATAAAAATAGAATCACCATTTGACTTAGCAATTCCACTACTAGGTATCTACACAAAGGTTAAAAAAAAAAAACTATTGTTTTAAAATGATGCTTGTACTTGTATGTTGATTACAACACTATTTCCAACAGCATAATCATGAAATCAAACTAAATACTCATGAGTCATTAACTGGATGAAAAAATGTGGTATACGTACACCATGGAATACTACACAACCATGAAAATAATGAAATCATGTCTTTACAACCACATGAATGGAACTGAGGAACATTATTCAAAGTGAACTAACTCAGAAAGAGAGAATCAAGCACTATATGTTCTCATTTATATGTGGAAGTTAAAGGGCCACACAGATGGAAATAATAGTTACTGAGGCAAACAAAAGTGGGAAAGTGAGGAGGAACATCAATATTCAGAAGTTACCCATTGGGTACAATATACACCATCTGGAGAATGGACCACCTGAAGTCCAATCCCCACCAGTATGCAATATGTCCATGTAACAAAGCTGCACTTGTATCCCTTCATTCAAAAAATTTTAAAAATAGTAAAAAAAGAAAATATGATATATACATACAATGGTATACATTCATTCTCAAAAATAGAAATTCTGCAACATGGGACAACACAGATGAACTTTAACAACATTATTGTATATGAAATAAGCCATCCAGAGAAAGATAAATACTGCATAATTCCACTTATGTGAAGTTTCTTTTTTTATATATAATTAATCAGTATTTTTATTATGGTTTTGTGGAGTACAGTTAAGGGTTAGGTGTACAATTATGTTTCTTTCAGGCACCCTGTTGATAAGAGGTGTTTTCCCAGCCCCAGACAGATATTTGCTACTGTTACTCCCCACCCCCCTCCCCCCATGGTTTCCCAGTACTGTCAATCATTTTCTTATAGTATTGCATTGGATGTTCATGGTCCATTATATGAGTGAGAACATGTGATATTCGGATCTTTGTTTCTGTGAGAGGTCACTCAGCATTATAGACTCTAGTTCCATCCAGGTTGCTGTGAAATTCATGATTTTGTTCTTTTTTATGGCTGCGTAGTATTCCATCGTGTATATGTACCACATTTTTTTTATCCAGTCCTCTTTTGATGGGCAGCATGGTTGTTTCCAGGTTCTTGCTATTGTGAACAACGCTGCGATAAACATACGTATGCAGGTATCTTTTCTATAGAGTGATTTGTGTTCTTCAGGGTATATTCCCAGTAGGGGGATTGCAGGGTAATATGGAAGGTCGATTTTTAGAGCTTTTAGGAATCGCCACACTGCTTTCCACAGAGGTTGCACTAGTTTACACTCCCACCAACAGTGTAGAAGTGTTCCCTTTTCACCACAGCCTCTCCAGCAGCTGTTATTTTTTGAGTTGTTGATAATTGCCATTCTGACTGGAGTTAGGTGGTATCTCAGTGTGGTTTTGATTTGCATCTCCCTGATGATAGTGAGGTTGAGCATTTCTTCATGTGTTTGTTGGTTGCTCAAATGTCTTCTTTTGTGAAGTGTCTGTTCATATCATTTGCCCATTTTATAATGGGGTTGTTTGTTTTCTTCTTTTCAGTACATTTCAGTTCCATGTAGATCCAGGATGTTAAGCCTTTGTCAGACCTAGAGTTGGCAAATACTTTTTCCCAGTCTGTAGGCTGTCTCCCTGCTCTCTTGATGGTTTCTTTGGCTTTGCAGAAGCTTGTCAGTTTAATAAGGTCCCATTTGTCTATCTTCTCTCTTAAGTCCTGTGGGTTTCGGGTTTATACAGGAATTGGATGCCATTTTCTGATTTCCATGAGAGTATTTCCTTCCTTTTCTAAGGTTCTTATGGTTTGAGGTTTTACATTTAGGTCTCTGATCCATTTGGAGTTAACCTTTGTGCATGGGGATAGATAGGGGTCCTGATTCAATCTTCTGCATGTGGTCAGCCAATTTTCTCAGCACCATTTACTGAATAGGTTCTCCTCTCCCCATTGGTAGGTGGTGGGGGCTTTGTCAAAGATGAGTTTGTTGAGAAATTGAGGTTTTGCTTCTGGAATCTCAATTCTGTTCCATTGATCTATATACCTGTTCCTGTACCAATACCAGGCTGTTTTGATGATTGTAACTTTATAATAAAGTTTGAAGTCTGGTATTGTGATACCATCTGCTTGGTTTTTTTAGCTGAGGATTGTTCTGGCTATTCTTGGACGTTTGTGTTTCCATATGAATTCCTGTGTTGTTTTTTCTAGGTCTGAGAAGAATGTTGTTGGTAATTTAATGGGTATTGCATTGAATTTGTAGATTTCCTTAGGTAAGATGGACATCTTCACAATGTTGATTCTTCCGATCAATGAGCATGGGATATTTTTCCACTTGTTCGTGTCAGCTTTGATTTCTTTGAGCAGTGTTTTGTAATTTTCATTGTAAAGGTCTTTCACATCTCTGGTTAGGAAGATGCCAAGGTATTTCATTTTTTTTGTGGCTATTGTGAATGGAATTGTGTTTTTATTTGGGTTTCTGTTTGTTTATTATTGGTGTAGAGAAATGCGATTGTCTTTTGTACATTTATTTTGTATCCTGAGACTTTGCCAAAGGCCTTTATCAATGTAAGGAGGCCTTTGACAGATTCTCTTGGGTTTTCAAGGTACACCATCATATCATCTGCATAGAGAGATAACTTGACTTCCTCTTTTCCTATTTGAATACCTCTGATTGCCTCCTCTTCTCTGATTGCTTTAGCCAGGACTTCCAATACTATGTTGAACAGGAGGGGAGAGACTGGGCATCCTTGTCTAGTTCCAGTTTTCAGGGGAATTGGTTCCAATTTTTGTTCATTTAGGAGTATGCTGGCTGTGGGTTTCTCGTAGATGGCTTTTACTATTTTGAGGTATGTTCCCTGTATGCCTAGATGTTCAAGGGTTTTTATCAAGAAGCGGTGCTGGATTTTATCAAAAGTTTTTTCTGCATCTAGTGATATGATCATGTGGTTTTTGTTTTGACATCTGTTGATGTATTTAATTACATTTATTGTTTTACGAATGTTGAACCAGCCTTGCATCCCAGGAATGAAGCCTACTTGGTCATGGTGGATGATTTTTGAGATGTATTGCTGAATCCGGTTTGCTAGGATCTTGTTGAGAATTTTAGCATCTATGTTCATCAAAGATATTGGCCTGTAGTTCTCTTTCTTTGTTGAATCTTTACCTGGCTTGGGTATCAATGTGATGTTGGCTTCGTGAAATGATTTGGGGAGAGTTCCATCTTTTTCAATTGCCTGGAATGCCTTCAGTAGAATTGGTATCAGCTCCTCCTTGAACGTCTTGTAGAATTGTGCTGGAAAGCCATCTGGACCAGGGTTTTTTTTTGTAGGAAGTTTTCTTATTACGTACTCTATTTCCTTGATTGTTATTGGTCTATTTAGGGTCTCAATTTCTTCTTGTTCCAACCTAGGTAGGTTGTGTGATGTCAGAAAGTCCTCCATTTCCTTCTGGTTTTAAAGTTTGTTTCCATACAAGTGTACGTAGTAGTCTCTAATGATCTTTTGTATTTCTTCAGGGTCAGATGAGACTTCATATTTTCTGCTTCTGATTATGCTTATTTGGTTTTTTTCTCGTTTTTTCTTGGTCAGTCTAGCTAGAGGACCATCAATCTTGTTTACCCTTTCGAAGAACCAGCTTTTTGTTTCATTGATTTTTTTGTATTATCTTTTTGTCTTCTATGTCCTGGATTTGGGCTTTTATTTTGGTGATCTGGATTCTTCTGCTGAAATTAGGATTTTTGTGGTCTTGCTTTTCCAGCTTCTTTAGGTGGCTTGTTAGGTTGTGAATTTCTGTTCCTTCCATTTTCTTCATGTGTGTTTGCAGGGATATAAATTCCCCTCTTACTACAGCTTTCAGGGCATCCCAGAGATTCTGGTAAGATGCTTCTTCATTTTCATTTGTTTCCAGGTATCTTTTGATCGCTGTTTTGATTTCATCGTTGACCCAGGAGTTGTTTAGCATCATGCTGTTTAGTGTCCATGTCTTTGTGGGTTTTGGGGGGGACATTGTTGGTGTCAATGTTTATTTTTATTCCACTGTGGTCTGAGAAGGTGTTTGGTAGAATTTCGGTCCTTTTAAATTTGCTTATGCTTGATTTATGGCCGAGTATGTGGTCGATCTTAGAATATGTTCCGTGTGGTGATGAGTAGAATGTGTATTCTGTGATCTTTGGATGGAGTGTTCTGTAGGTACCAATTAAGTCCATTTGGTCCAAAGTCACATTGAGGTTCCAGATCTCCTTGCTGATTTTTTGTCCTGATGATCTGTCTAGGGTTGTGAGTGGGGTATTAAAGTCCCCAGTTATGATAGTGTTAGAGTCAATATCTTTCTTTAGTTTTCCAAGAAGTTGCTTTATGAAAGTTGGCGCACCTATGTTGGGGGCATATATGTTTAGGATAGATATTTCTTGTTGATGGATTGAGCCTTTTATCATTATGTAGTGGCCTTCTGTATCTTTTTTGATTTTTAATAGCTTGAAGGGTATTTTGTCTGAAATTAAGATCACTACTCCTCCTTTCTTTTGTATTCTGTTCACCTGAAAGTTTGTTTCCCACCCTCTTACTTTGAGTCTGTGGGTGTCCTTTCTAGTGAGGTGAGTCTCTTGAAGGCAATAGATTGTTGCCTAATGATATTTTATCCATTTTGCCATTCTATGTCTTTTCAGTGGTGCATTTAGTCCGTTCACATTTAGGCTAATAATTGAAATGCAGGAGTTGATCCCTGTCATAAGGTTCTTACAGAGTTGTTCCTGCTTGTTTGTTGTCTTTCTTTGGGTTTTGGAATTGGTTCATGTGTGTTTTTAATCTTTTGCCTGTACTCTTGTGAAGAATGCTGTTGTTCTTTTTTCTTTTTCTTCTGTGTTCAGTGCTTTCTTAAGTGCTTCTTGTAGAGGTGGTCTGGTGGTAGCGTAGGTTCTTAGGGATTGGATGTCTGGAAAAGATTTCAATTCTCCCTCACTAATGAAGCTTAATTTGTCTGGTTAGGTTATTCTTGGTTGAATTTTTTTTTCTTTTAGAACTTTGAAGATAGGGCTCCAGGCTCTTCTGGCCTGAAGGGTTTCTGTGGATAAATCTGTTGCTATTCTAATTGGTTTTCCCTGGTAGGTAGTCTGGCCTTTTTCTCTTGCTGCCTTTAGGATTTTTCCTTTCATAGCTACTTTGTTTAGGTGAATTATTATTTGTCTGGGAATTGGTCTTCTCGTTTGTTGTCTTGCAGGGGTTCTCTGAATCTCTTGTGTTTGAATTGTTTCATCCTTAATGAGATGAGGGAAGTTTTCTTGAATGATTTCATGAAATGTTTATTCCAGTGTGGCTTCTGCTTCTCTTTCTGCCTCAGGAAACCCAATTATTCTTAGGTTTGGTCTCTTGAAGTGATCATTCATCTCTTGCAGGTTTTGTTCTGTCTTTTTGAGCTTCTTTTCTATGCTTTTGACAGTTTGGGTTAGTTCTGTGTTTTGGTCTTCGAGCTCTGAGATTCTTTCTTCTGCTTGGCTGATTCTGCTTTCCATGCTTATTAGTCTGTTGTTCATTTCCATCACAGTATTCTTTACTGCTGTCATTTCTGACAACAGCCCCTTCTTATTTTCTTCTTGTCTCTCCTCAATTTTTTAAATTCTCTCCATTAATGTCTTGATGTCTGGGTTTCTTGCATGTAACCAGTCATTCTGGGGACTCTTCATTGTCTGTGTTCCAGAATCTGTTTCCTCAGTGTCTGATTTCCCAGGGGTCTGTGTAGGACCTATATTCTTCTTTTGGTTTATCTTCATTTGTGCGGTTTTTCCCCCCTCTACTTTGTCCTTCCCTCCACGTCACCGTCTTCTTTAATTCGGTTATTCAGGGGTAAAGGGATTGGTTTTACTTCTGTTTGTTCAATCTCCTATTCTTTATGTATGTCCTCTTACTTTGTTCAATTCTGAAGTTGCACTGTAGGTTGGAGGTGATCCTTTTTGCAGTTTTGAGATGTATTTAAGGGGAGAGCTGTGATTCAAAATCTGTCTGCAGGTCCAGGTATTTGCTGACAGGCATGTGGATAATGTGGAACCCACTTCCCACTGCCCTGGAATCTGTCCATGCAATGGGGCTGTAGGTTTACTCCCTGAAATAAAATGTGGTTAGCAGAGGGGAGAGAATGGATCAGATAGTGGGTTGAAGAGGGGAGTGGAGAGATAGAGGAGTAAGGGGGGAAACAAACGAGTGTGCCAACAAATAGAGATAGAGGCCTATACTGAAATAGATAAAAACAATAGACCACAGCTACAGTCGAACCGACTCTCATACAAACAAAAATAAAACATATAGTGATGCTAATATACAAGCTAACCAACCACCTTGTTAGTGTGCTGTTCCTCTATACAAAGATATGGTTTACAGAGAGAAGAAAAGAGAAGAAAAGGAAAAGTAAAAAAGAAAAAAGGGAACAGTACAGTAGGAATAGGATTAAGTCATTAAACTGATAGAATCAATGAAGTACACTCTGAGACCTTTCGTTTAAGTCCAATGTTCTTTCAGGTCTGATTTCTAGTTTTCTTTTCAAGCTCGTAAATTAGTTTGCAGTTAGAGTCAATTGCCCCTGATCTGCTGTGAAGGACAGTTCAGATTAACCTTCCTTCAGCAGTTTGGTCTATGTCTTTATCAAGCTTGTTTCTCCCGTTTCGGTGTTGCTACCTTGAATCGCCAGCAGGTGGTGCTATCTCATCTGCTCGCCCCAGAGGGGGTGGGACCGGACAGGAACAAGATGGCTGCCTGCCTCCGAGCAGGCAACAGGAGCCCCACGTCAGGCCGGTAGGACAGTCTCGGACGCAGGATAGGTGGCAGCGATCCCAGCAGATCTTCCCTGAAGCGGTTCATTGTGGATCTCCTCGGGCCACGTGGTGAGATATGCTACCCCTCCCAGAGGCAGCGGTGGTGGTGGCGACTGCATGGTAGCGGCAGCGGCCATGGGGGGAGGGGTGGCGGCGGCGGTGGCGGCTGCGGCAGCGGGACCATTTGGAATGCAGTCAAAACTGTCCAGTCGTTGCAATGGCAGCGGCTGAGCTCTGTCAGTAGAGCAGGCTGTGATGCTGGGATCCCCAGCCCTCCGGGGCGAGAGTCAGAGACCCACTGCAGATCTCCCTTGCAGAGGGCTTCAGACACTGGGTTGCCCCGTCGCCATCTTGCCTATTCTTGTGAAGTTTCTAAAGTAATCAATTTTATACAATCAAAGAGTAAATGGTGCTTGCCAAAGGCTGGGAGAAAGGAAAAATGAAAAGTTAACCAATGGGCATAAAGCTTCAGTTAGCACTTTTAGTAAGCTCTAGTAATCTGCTGTACAACATTGTACCTATAGTCAATAATAATGTACATTAAAAATGTGTTAATAGAGTCGATCTTAGGTTAAATGTTCTTACCACAATAAAATAAAACTTAAAAATACATGCAACACTGAAAGTGAATTTTTAATTTAACTTTACAAAATTTTAATTTATCCTTATTAAATGCCTTATAACATTATAAAGTATACACAGATTTAGCATTCAATATCTATATCTTTGCCAATATAAGCAATTTATTTCACACTTCACATGTTTTGTCAAGAGTAGACTCACAAATATACAAATTTATATGAAATTTTTAATATTAAAAAAATTGTCCCTACTTGCCCTGCACATCTATCATGAGTAATGTAAGTACAAACTTCATTGTTCTATGATCCGTTGCATTCATGCTACCAGAAAGGAAAGATTTGATAAGCAAATACATTTTTTTCTTATGTAAGTGCTTCCTCTGCTTCATTCTTCCCATACTCCACAGCCATGTCTGTCTCCAAATTTATTAGTTGCACAGCCCACAAAGTCCCCCAACATTTGGATGTAATAGTCTTTTTTTGTGGACAAATGGCAAAGAAAGAGAAAAAAGAGCAGATGTTTAGAATTATATGTATTACTCTGCTAGCACTTAGAACTGTATCCTGAGTGACAGAGATAACCTGGTCTTCAATAAATCTCTATTCTTTGCTTTTTTGACATGTGAGACCCAGGACAAAGAGCCCTCCTGCCTGGTTGTTAAGGTGGTGCTACAAGCCGTTCTTCAACTTGTTGTAAGCTTTGATGTGCAAAATTTTACAAAGGTTTTACAAAGACAAATTTTGATGTGTAAGATTTTACAAAGACAAACTTTTAAAAGTGCTTATATGTTTATTTTTACTTATATATTATATTTATGTAAAGCAATATATTTTTATTTGCAATATTGATACAAATTTAGTAACAGCATACATAAGATTATGTACAATAATTTGTAAACATAATCAGTTTATAGAAAAAAGTTAATATTAGTACAAGTGTAATTTAAACTGGCACAAATTTTGGAGTTGCTATGCAAATGACAGAAGTGCAAAACACTGGTCTAAGATATTGAAATGCCTCTTAATAATTAAAATCCCTGGAAATATTTTGTGGATGGATGACTCATTAAAAGCCATTTTTGATATTGTTTTGTTTTTCAAATTACTATCTCAGTTCCGTTTAGTATTCATCTGGCAACATAGTAGTTAAAAACAGGTTCATAGGAATTAGGCATGCATTTGCTCTACACTATTGATTAGCTATGCCACCTGGGAATATCGATTAGCCTCTTCAAACTTTGGATTCCTTGTCTGTGAAATTGTTATAGTACATATGCCATATGATTGAACATTGAATGAGATAATGTAGGGGACAGAGACCAGCACAGTACTTAGCAGCCTATTAATGACATTGGATAAATGACTGTTGCCAATATTTTTTAGTATTAGTTATATGAGACAGAATTTTCACAGAATGGGGAAATTATTGAAGAAAAAACTTTAGAACTCAGGTCTGTGGATTCTGAAGATGGGGCAAAGTAACATAGCACACATTTTTTTGCTTTTGTTTTTGTTCCACATTAGACTCATAGGTGTTTCTCCTTTAGATTTGAATTCTAAATTTTTTTAAATTTTTTAATTTTTTAATTTTTTTGAGTTGGAGTCTCACTCTGTCACCCAGACTGGTGTGCAGTGGCCGCTCCCGGCCACCGCAGCCTCGACTTGCTGGGCTCCCGTGATCCTTCCACCTCAGCCTTCCAAGTAGCCAGAATTACAGGCATGCACTACTGTGCCTTGCTGACTTTTTTTATTTATTATTGGAGAGATGAGGTCTCGCTGCCCAGGCGGGTCTTGAACCCGCAGGCTTAGGCAATCCACTCACCTCAGCCTCCCAAAGGCACGGGATTACAGGCTGAGCTACAAAGCTCGGCTAAAAATTTTGTCAAAATGTAACTCTTCACCACCAGCTTTAGCATCCCTTCAGAGCTTGCTAGAAACACCAATCCTCAGGTCCCACTTTCTCTGAATGTGCATTTTATAAAGATTCCAAGGTAATTTGTATGTACCTTCAATATTGATGAATACTATCTTACAGCATAGGCTAGACTGGAGGCTTGTACATGTTTGATAAGTACCTATCACATTATATTGAGCTTTTCCTCATTGCTATTCATATGAAACAAATAATTTTTCTGTCATAACCAAGGAAAGCTAAAATCATATTTGAATGTTTAAGTAGGCCACTGAAGCCATGCTTGAGCTTCTGGGGCTTTTCTATACCCTATAGCCTGAAAGGATGTCAAGAAGCTGGATAAGCTCATTGGCTGAGTATTTCTAATATGCATGTTTATTTTCTGTAGGAATTTTTAGCTATGTCATTTATGGATATCATGGGGAAAAGGAACTAATGGAGACTTCAAGAGACATGTGAAATATAAAATTCAATCTTTTGCGTGCATCAAAAAAAAAGTAAAATTTTTTGAAACAGCACAACTGAACCACCATTAAAGACAATATTCTGGAGTATCCTAGAAACATCCCCAAATAAAAATTAAAACTGACTTAAAAAAATACAAAAGTTTGACGTGAACTTGTCATTGTAATTAAATCAACATGCTCCAAAGGCTTCAGCCTACCTTGCCTTCATTTACTCACTGATAAATTTCTTTTGGAATTCTTCAAGCTCTACAAACACACTTTGATTGCATTATATAAAGCATTTGACCATCAGATCTTTGACAGTCTGTGTGCTGCAGGAAGACTTGATAACTTGTCAGATCCCTAGCAGCTACTCTAATCTAAAGATTCAACATTAAAAGCACAGATATTTTGCCAGGCTTATAGACATTAATAACAGAAGACAGAAAAAGTTGAGAAAATAACTTGTACTATAAAGTTAACATATCGTAACTAAAATGATGTTAATTGTAACTAGCCTTAGATTTGCAATTTCAGCTAGTACCCACCTGGCTGTGTCTTATGTCTTAGACATTTAACATGTAATCAAGGTTTGCTTTCTTGTGGTTATCTCTATTCTGAATCAACTGAAAAAGGGAAACAAAATTGTGAATATCCTTGTCTGTGAAATGTGTATAATAATCTCAACTTTTCTTGTTCCCCTCCAAGTAATTTATAAAATGAACATGTACAGAGAGAATTTAATAAAACATTAAATTGTTATAGAAAGGCAAGAGGAAAGAGTAATAAAATAATATTTGGCATATATGTATTTATATAAACAAATAATTATATACATTAATTTATTTTGTATGTAATAGTTATTATCATTATCAGAAGCATTATAAAAAAATTAAAAATATCCTCATCACCCTTTTGCCATTTTCTTCAGCCTTCACCTTTAATCCTCACCCTTAACCTCTACCTAGGAATTTTCAGTCTCTGCCTATGAGGTTCATCATCATCAAGTTCCAACATCATGTTTTCTATATCTGCCGCAATCACAGATTTTACCATCTACTTCAGTTCCTACCCTAATCGACCCATTTTCTCAGGTCATGAGACTTGGCACTAGAAGTATCTCCACTTTCTCTACTTAGTTGGTAGATTGAGGAAGTCATCAAGGAGAAATATGCTTCACACTAACAGGGCTGAAGTGGGAAAAGATTACTTGTGACACCTAAAGCTGAAATTCTGAATACATTTTTCCTTAAAAGCATTGTTATTCATTTAAAAATATTTTAATATCTCAAATGATTTTTAGCTTTCTATTAAATAGCAGATATGTAATATTTCATAAAGATAGTCGAAATTTATGGAGATACAGAAAAACAGGAATGATTGAAATTAAACCCATAATTTAAACAAAGGATAATAAGCATTATGAAAGGAATTGTGCAACATGCTATGATAACACATAGGAGGGTGTTAGAAATAGAGGATAATTAGGTGTTAAAAGAGAAAGCAGTTTGAAACCCCAAAGTCTGGAGAGAGAGCTAGTCATTTTTTTGTTTTGTTTTGTTTTGTTTTGAGTTGGAATCTCACTTCGTCGCCCAGACTGGAGTACAGTGGCATGCTCCCGGCCACCACAGCTTCGACCTGCTGGCTCCAGTGATCTTTCCACCTCAGCCTTCCCAGTAGCTGGAACTACAGACGTGCACTACCATGTAGAGATGAGGTCTCGCCAAGTTACCCGGGTGGGTCTTGAACCTGTGGGATCAGGCACTCCAGTTGCCTCAGCCTCCCAAAGTGCTGGGATTATAGGCTGAGCCACTGAGCCCAGCGAGAGCTAGTCTTAATAGATGTGAAAGAATAAAAATGTATGGAGCAAAAAAATGTTGAGGAGTGAATTGTATGATTAGAGATACAGCCAGGGGCCAGATTATGGAAATGTTTAAGTCACATGAATAAACTTAATTTTAATGCAAATTGCTACAGGACACCATTAAAGAATTTTAAGCAGAAAATGACATGATTTCTATTAAATTCTTCTTGAATTATAAGGAAGCTATTGATTATTTGTACACTGATCTTTATCTAGCATAATATCCAAACTCTATAAATCATTCTACTATTAGCAAGATTTTCCTAGATTTTCTGGAGAATAAATCACCTGATAAAAAAGTAAACATTTGGAAGTGGGGAAGATAGCAATGGAACCAGTCTGCATGTGTGTATGTGTGTAAATGAATAGGTGAATATTTGACTGAGGAGGGATGTGGGGAAAAGTGCCTGGTGCTCCCGTGCTGAAGTGGCTCCCCTGCTGAAGCGGCTGCTCTGAATTCAGCCCCCCTCACACACAGGAGCATCCACCATTCTCTAAGCATTTTTTGAAAAGAGGCTCTCCAAGGCCACCTCTTGGCAACAGGCACCTGGCCCGACACCACCACCTGCCGTGACAGGTCAGACACTGGTACCAGGCACCATGGAGAAAGTACAGGAAGGAAATCTGGAAAGCTGGAGATGAGTTGCACCAGAGATGCAGGCCATCACCTTTATCTCTGTTCTGGAACCTGGGCAGGGATGTGCTCTAACTTGCCCATTACTGAGTAGCCTGTATCCTGAGACTGAGAGGCAAACTTCACACTGTACTGGGATAGATGATCATTGGCCCAGAGAGAATACTCCAGGTCCATGAGACAGGACTGGCACAGGATCCCAGATTCCCACCCCCACAATGGTCCATTAACAGGACAATGGATACAATCAGAGTGGGAGACCTAGCAGCAAGTGAGTAGGGGTGAGTCTTCAAATGATCTAGTCTTCTACCCAGCAGTCCATGGGATGTCTGACCCATGTAGAGAGTGGCACGATAAGCCCACAGAGAGAACTAAACACAGCCAGGTAGAACAACCACAAAAAAAAAGCCCTCCTGAATACATAAAGGATGGGGGTGTCTAGATTCTGGAGCCCACTCCCTCCCACATTGAGCCAAGAGCAACAGTGCTCAGGACATGCTAGCAAAAAATAAAGAACTTGAAGTTTCAGAAACAGTCACAAAAGAGAGCACAGGATGTACAAGAGTTTGTGCTTTTATTTATTTATATTTGCCTGCTCTCTCTATACATGTCTTTGGATTTGTGTGTTCTGATTTGATTTACCCCTTTTTCTCTCTCTTTTGTTCATATATGGGTATATTTGAGGGAGAGTCTATCTTTGTTTCTTGTTTGTTTGTTTATTCATATATCGGTTTGCCTGTTTGTTTTCCCTTTTCTTCTTTTTTCTCTTTATCTTCTTTCCTTCTCCCTTCTTTTTCTGTTATTTTCCTTTCTTTTATGTTATTTTGGTTTTGGGGGTATACATATGCTCCCACTGCATGGGCATATTGTAAAGTGGTGGAAAGTGGATTCCAGGGAACCACCACCAGAGTCAGCAAACACTGCTATCTGCTAGTAACTTCTGAACTTTAACTTCCTTCATTATACTTTATTTAAATCTCAAAACTGCAAAAATATATCACAACCTCCAAACCCTGCCTCAGCTTCAAAACTGAACAAATCTAGAGTCTCTACCTGGGGAAGAAAAGGGAGCTGAGCAAACAGAAATGAAAGCTATCTCCCTATCACTGAGCAATAGAAATATAGAAAGGGAAAAAGAAAGAAAAAAATCTATCACAAATGAAGAAGAATCAATGGTAGAACACAGGTTCCACAGACCCCTAGAAAGGTAGCACTTGAAAATACAGACTTTGGAACTCAAACAATGAAGAGCACCCAGAAAGACTGGTCTCAGATCACAAAACTAGACATCAAAGTATAGATAAAAAGGATAAATAAAAATCAAGAAAAGCAAGAAGAAAGAATTGGCACCAAAGATGATGACCATAAAGAGCACACTCAGTGAAATAAATAACAAACTGACAAGCATGGAAAGCAGAATTAACCAAGCAGAAGAATAAATCTGAGTTTGAGGATTGAAATACGGAACTAATGCAAATTGTTAAAAATGCAGAAAAGAAGGTTTAAAAGGCAAAACAAATCCCCCATGTGATGTGTGATTATATTAAGAGGCTGAACTTACATCTGACCAATATAGTAGAAGCAGAAAGGGGGATAGATAATACCTTAGAACAAACATTCCATGAAGTTATCCAAGAAAACTTCCCTCAACTCATCAGAGACACAATCATCCAAACACAAAAAGTTCGGAGAACTCCTACAAGGCATCAAATGAAAAGTCCAACTCTCAGACACATAGTAATTTGCCTACACAAAAAATCCGAAATGCAGCAAGCCAGAAAGGTCAGACTACCTACTGGGGAAGACTGATTACAATAGCAGCAGATTTATCTACAGAAACACAACAAGCAGGAAGAGACAGGAGTCTAATCTGCAAAGTTCTCAAAGTAAAACAATTTCAACCAAGAATTCCCTACCCAGCGGAGCTAAGCTTCATCAGCGATGGAGAATTAAATTCTTTCCCAGACTTCCAATCTCTAAGAGAGTAGGCTGCATCCAGGCCAGCTCTACTGGATATGCTTAAGAAGGTATTAAGAATAGAATAAAGGAAAAATAAAAAAAAAAGAATGATCATGTATTTTCCAAGAATATAGGAAAACACAATGTCAATAGAGAATACACTGCAACTGCAAACTTGAAAGTACACACATAAATCAATTCAAAAGTTAAAAGAAAACAAAACAAAAAAAAACTCTAGAACAATTCCATGACTGGAATAAACTCTCATGTTTCAATAATCAGCCTGAGTGTGAATGAATAAAATGCACCAGTGAAAAGATATAGAATGGCAAACTGGATTTTAAAAAGTACAATCCGACAATATGCTGCCTCCAGGATATACACATCTCACCACAGAGGACACCAACAGACTCAAAGTTAGAGGGTGGAAAATGAACTTTCAGACTAAAAGAAAACAAAAGTAGGTAGGAGTCATTATTTCAATATCAGACAAAACAACCTTCAAGCTATCAAAAATTAGAAAAGATGTGGAAGGACACTATATAATGATAGAAGGTTCAATACATGAACAAGATAGATCCATCCTAAATATGCATGCACCCAACACAGAAGCACCAGTATTTATAAAGCAACTACTAAATAAACTAAAAAAGAATATGGACTCTAATGCTATCTTAACTGAGGACTTAAATACTCCATTAACTACCAAAGATAGATCATTGAGGCAAAAAAAAAAAATCAATAAGGAGATCCAGAACCACACACCACAGTGGAATGAAAAAAATATAGCCACCATCATGATCTCCACAAAACACATAAAGACATGGACACTAAACAGCACAATCCTGAACAATTCCTGGGTCAATGCAAAAATCAAAACTGAAATTAAACAATTATTGGACACAAATGAAAACAAACACTGATCTTACCAAAAACTCTGGGATGCCATGAAAGCAATATTAGGAGGGGAATCTATAGCGTTTTGAACAAACATCAAGAAAATAGTAGAAAGTTCATGAGTCAACTGCCTAACAAATCACCTGAGGAAGCTGGAAAGACAAGACCACCAAAACAATCCAGATCACCAAAGTAATAGCCTAAATATAAGACCTAGAAGACAATATTATCATAGAAAAATAATCAATGAAACAAAAAGCTGTTTCTTTGAAATGATAAACAAGATAGATGGACCACTAGTGAGAATGAACAAGAAAAAGCCTAAATAAACACAATTAGAAATGCAGAAGATCAAGTAACAGATGACCTTGTAGAAATACAAAAGATTATGAGACGTTACTATGCACACCTGTATTGAAACCAATCTAAAAACTTAAATAAAATGGAGTACTTTCTGACATCACACAAACTTCCAAGGTTGAAACAAGAAGAAAGTAACCCTAAGTAGACCAATAAACCCAGGAAATTGATGCCATCATAAGAAAACTACTCACAAAAAGAAAGTCCTGGACCAGATGGCTTTCCAGTGGAATTCTACAAAACATACAAGGAGCAGCTGATACCAAATCTACTGAAAGTATTTCAGACAATCAAGAAAGATGGAACTCTCCTCAAATCATTTTATAAAGTTAACATCACACTTATACCGAAATCAGGCAAAGACCCAACAGAAAATGATAACTACAGGTCAATATCCCTGATGAACATAGATGCAAAAATTCTCAAAAAGATTCTAACAAATCAAATCCAACAACACATCTCAAAAAATCATCCATCATGAGTAAGTAGGTTTCATCCCTGGGATACAGGAATGGCTCAACTTCCATGAGACTATAAATGTAATTCAGTATATCAACAGATGTAAAAACAAGAACCACATAATTATATCATTAGATGTAGACAAAGCTTTTGATAAAATCCAGCATCCACTCTTGATAAAAACCTTGAACATTCAGGTATAGAGGGAACATACCTCAGAACAGTAAGAGCTATCTACAATAAACCCACAGCCAACATATCACTAAATGGACAGAAATTGGAAGCATTTCCCTCAAAAACTGTAACAAGACAAATTTGCCCATTCTCACCTCTCCTTTTCAACATGGTGTTGGAAGTTCTAGTTACAGCAATCAGACAAGAGAAGGAAATCAGGGGTAGCCAAGAAGGACAAGAGGCAGTTAAGCTATCCCGCTTTATGGATGATGTGATCCTATACCTGGTCAAAAACAAGGGAATCTGAAAAAACTTCCTTGCACTGAAAAAAGATTTTTACAAAGTCCCAGGTACAAAATTAATGTTCAAAAGACAGTCATATTCTTATACACCAACAACAAACAGGCAGAAAATCAAATAAAGTACAATACCTTCACAATAGCCACAAAAAAATATTGTTACCTTGGAAGTTTCATAACCAGATAAGCAATAGACCTTTACAATGAAAAGTATAAAACACTGGTCAAAGAAATCAAAGACACAAACAAATGGAAAAATACTCCATGCTCATGGATTGGAAGAATCAACATTGTTAAGATGTCCATCCTATCCAAGGCAATCTATAGATTTAACGCAATAACCATTAAATTACTAACATCAATCTTCTCAGACCTGGAAATGACAAGACAGAAATTCATATGGAAACAAAAATGACTACAAATAGCCAAAACAATCTTCAACAAAATAAAGACAGTGGGAGGTGTCACACTCCCATGCTTTAGACTTTATTATAAGGTTATAATAATTTAAAATTACCTGGTATTGGTACAAGAACAAGCATATAGATCAATGGAACAGGATAGCAATTCTGGAAGCAAAACCTCAATTTCTCAACCAACTCATCTTTGACAAAGCCTCCACCAACAATCACTGGGGAGAGAAGAAACTTTTCAGTAAATGGTGATGGGAAAACAGGCTGACCACATGTAGGAGAATGAAAGAGGATCCCTACCTATCATCATACACAAAAATAAAATCTAAATGAATCAAAGACCTATCTCAAACTATAAGAATCTTAGAAAATGCAGGAGACATCCTTACATAAATTGGAATAGGCAACCAATTCTAGATTAAAACCCCAAGTGCCAATGCCATGAGAGACAAGATAGACAAGTGGGACCTCATCAAACTTAAAAGCTTCTGCAAAGCAAAAGAAACCATCAGTAGAGTGGTAAGACAGCCCACAAGAATGGGAACAAAATTTGCCAACTATATTGCTGACAAAGACCCAACATCCAGGATCCACAAGTAACTCAAATAGGTCAAAAAGAAAAGAAAGCTCTATTTAAAAAAAGGGCAAAATACATGAATAGACATTTTTCTAAAGAAGACATACAAGCAGCTGCAGACACATGAGAAAATGCTCAGTCTCACTATTTATCAGAGAAATGTAAATCAAAACCACATTGAGGTACTACCTAACTCTTATAAAAATGACCATTATTAATTTTTTAAAAAAGTAATGCTGATGAGGATTCAGGAAAAAGGGAATGCTTCTACACTGTTGGTGGGATTGCAAACTCGTTCAACCTCTATGGAAAACAGTGTGGCAATTTCTAAAAGAACTGAAAATTGTCCTTCCATATGACCCAGCAATCCCCCTTTTGGGAATTTACCCAAAGGAATTCAAATCATTCTCCAAAAACATACCTGCACATGCATGTTTGTTGCAGCACTATTCACAATAGCAAAAACATGGAACCAACTGTGCTGCCCATTGAAAGTGGACTGGATTTTAAAAATATGGCACATATACATGATGGAATATTATGCAGCAATAAAAGACAAAATCATGAACTTCGCAGTTCTTGGATGAATTTAGATTCTATCATCTTCGGTAATCTCTCATGGAAACAAAGAACCTAGTACTGCATGTTCTCACTCATAAGTGGACCCAGAACTTCTATCATAATACAACAAGAAAGGCATTGACTGCTGCAAGAAACTACTGGGGAGGGAGAAAGATGGGGGGGGCACATAATATCAATAAGGGTGCCTGATCTTAATCGAGGCAGTGAGGTCCAATTGGAGGCCTAAACTTCACCTGTATGCAAACCACTTATGTACCCAATCCTTCATTGTCCCTCACATTTTAAAAATTGAAAATATATAAAATTATCTCTTCTAATATTCACATTTAAAAAAATTATTTTTCTACCTTATTTCATTAGCATGAATATAGTGATATGCAAAATGTTTCTGTTTTCAGTTTTAATGAGATTGCTTCTAATGAGGCTTACTGAGGGAAGTGTGTCTCTTACAAT
This sequence comes from Cephalopachus bancanus, assembly GCA_027257055.1. Lineage (NCBI taxonomy): Eukaryota > Metazoa > Chordata > Mammalia > Primates > Tarsiidae > Cephalopachus > Cephalopachus bancanus. The sequence continues at coordinate 69,655 of JAPVLO010000778.1, forward strand.
GATAGTGTCTGTCAATTATTTCTTATAATGCCTGGTTTCTGTTTTTTTACATGTTGAAGCTAAGTTTTAAGTTTATCTTATTTGTAATTATTTTTATTCTGTAGTCTATATTATCTGATGATACTTTTAAAGAATTTTTCTCATACATTATTTTACATCTTTATTTTTCATTTTGAATTGTATTTTAAATTTTTTGTATCTCCTGTGAACAAGATTTAATTTTGTTTTTCACTTGCCTATCTGATAGTCTCAGTTTTGAACATTTTAAAATATATTATTAGAACTTTCTGTTTACTCTTCTGTAAATTATCTATTTGAATATTCAGCTTATTTTATTGGTGCATGTTGGTATATCTTACTGATATTTATAGGTGTATATGTATTTTTAATATGTGTCCTGCATCTATAATACACACTTTCCATGTCTTAACATATCTATACTTTTTTTATTCTTTTGTAGTATCTTCAAAAGTGATGAACAAAAGTTTTTTTTGTTTGTTTTGTTTTTTGCTTTTTATTTTATGCAGTCCAAGACATTTCTTTTCCTATTTTGAGGATATTAAAATTATGTTTAAAAGTTAACTTCTTATTCCAAGATCAAAAGTAAAATTACTTGTATTTTCTCCTAAACAGTCTATTTAAAAAAAAAGTTATACTATTAACTTACCTGGAATTCATTTTTGTGTATTATTTGATGAAAGTATTCAACATTATTATTTCTATATAGATACATTATTGTATGAGCATCATAATCTATTTTTTCTCATCAAATCTGCAATATCTTTCTTAGCACATGCTTGCTGATTTTCCATATATTCATGTATCAGTTTGGAGGCTCTTTTTTCTTTTATATGAGACTATTTACCATCTAACAAATTTCATAAAAATACTTAGGTTATTTATTGAAGTTGCTGTGAATTTATAGAGTATTTTTGGAAAAATTAACATCTTGTTTATATTGTATTTTTCTATTATGTATGAATAATTTATATCTTTATTTTAACTTATATCATTATTAATATATTTAAAATCATTACAATTTAATTTTATTACATTCTCACATAATATTTTTTACCTTTATTTTAAGGTATTTTAATTTCTATTAAAAGAGTTTTAACTATGGTAAATGGCTCTGCTATTTAAATTTTATTCTCTAATTGTTAGTTTGGAGAAATGTAATTTATTTTTGTATATTAATTTTATATCCAGAAAATCTACTAAATTATCTTGTTATTTCTAATATTTATTTTAATTTTTCTTTCGTACTTTCCATATTTTCATTCTTTTATTCTGCATTTGGGGACTATCTTTGCTTAATTTTAATTTTTATCTAGTCTCTTATTTTATTTTTTTACAAATAGGTAAATAAATAATTTTACATAAACTATATTGTAGATGCTATTTTACATAATCACCACATCATTTTGAAATACTATTTTGCAATATCCATTTTCTTTTTTTTTTTTTTGAGTTGGAGTCTCACTCTGTCGCCCAGACTGGAGTGCGGTGGCCGCTCCCGGCCACCGCAGCCTCGGCCTGCTGGGCTCCGGCGATCCTTCCGCCTCAGCCTTCCGAGTAGCCGGAATTACAGGCATGCGCCACCACGCCCAGCTGATTTTTTGATTTATTGTAGAGATGAGGTCTCGCTGCCCAGGCGGGTCTCGAACCCGCAGGCTCAGGCAATTCACTCACCTCAGCCTCCCAAAGGCGCGGGATTACAAGCTGAGCCACCGAGTCTGGCACAATATCCATTTTCAATCTGGTAAAGATATTAAAAATAATTGTTCAAAATTCTGTTTTGCTTAATAAATTAACCTTGCTTCTTTGTGTGTAACTTCCCTCATATGTTGAGTTTGTTGACTCTGTTTGGAAGTTATCTTTTCTTAAACAATTGACGATTTTCAGTTTTGCTGTTTCATTAGTAGTTGATATACATGTTTTATTTATTTTTGTTGTTAGACTGTGGCTGTAACTAATCTGTAGTATCTTAGAATTTCTTGCCCTTTTGTACTTCTACCACATTTGCCTTATCAAACAAAAATCATTCATGGCATATTGATTTATTTCATTATTCCCACCACTGAGTGTTTCTATAGTTACATGACTATGTCAATTGGCTTCTCTGCAAGATGTGTTCACTAACTTAAACTGGGGTTTCACTGCTATCTGTCAAATGATTCTCTTTCCTGTGGCTTTCATTTTGAATTCCCCCAAAATGACTATTTTAACAAGTTTCTCTTCTTTACAAACCCTAACAACTAACTTCATCTTTGAACACTCAATAGATTTCTTAAAACAAGATCATACAAACCATCCAAAGAGTTCAAAGAGATTATTGTCTTTTATTTCTGATATTTTTGTATCTTCAATAAAATTGGTTTCATCCTACTCTATCATATATAAGAAATATGCCTTTCTTCTTCTTGTTTCTTCAATGAAGTTTTTATAAAGTGAAAAAGCATGCATATTCTGATCCTTTTTCGTATTATTTTTTCCTGAATAGAGAAGTAAAGCATTCAAGAATCTTAGAAATTTATAAAGAAAATAATAACTAACTGTAATTCAATCAACCAAAGATAACTGGAAACACATTATATATGCAAAATTTGATCCAGTTTTTACATTTAACCTTATTTATTTTCCTGTACAAATATTTTCTTTCATTAATTATTTGAACAACTTCATAAAGTTTCATCTTATGGATTCATAATTATTGATAAAAGGGTATACTGACTGAACTTTAATGGAAATTAGATATTTGAAGTTGTTATTTTTCTGTTTTCTTCATAGTTTCTGTTAACAATTAACTGTTTCCGGATCCATATAAAAAATAATTCAAACTGTCGCTAATTGACATTCACATATACACAGACACTTCCAATAGACTAAAAAAACCTAACCAAAAAAAAAAATGGAGGCCTACTAGAGTCCTGAAAGATTATTTGCTCAAAATAAGAAATAGTTGGCACAATGAACTGTACTCAGAAGAAGACCTATGAGTTGTAGGAAAGTAGTTATTCAAAATAAATCATAGTAGTTTTTATTTGAACTCACCCCATACTAGCTACATTATTAGTGTGTGAATACTTGGGTGGGTGGTGGGGAGAGCAGGAATACATTGACTTTTGGAGAAAAAGGCTGTGCATGCATGCAGTAAAAAGTACCATAGCAATTCAGGCATGAGGTTGCCTTAGTGAAGCACTATTCTAAACAAATCTAATATAAGAGTAATTTCCTTCCATATCTCAGTGGTACATTGCGAGGCTGTCCTGAACAAGAAAAAGGTTATGGTATTGGAAAAATATGCTGAGACCTAAGTAAATGAGTGAAGGTGCCAGTGACTTGATTTCTGAAGTAAAGCAGTGAGGTATGGTTCCACAAAAGGGACAGAAATACTACTGGGAAAAAATTCTCAACTATGATATGTACCTTAAATAATATTAGTGGTAAATTTGGGGAGGATAAAGCATTAATTTGAAGTCAGATGACAAAGCAACATAAGAGGCAGACAGGACTCATTCATAAATGCATCATTGCACTGTTGATGACTACCTGACACAAGAGAAGAATACACGCTGATTGGATGGGTATTAGCAGCTTAACATCTTGCAATTCTACAGGTAAGGATTTTAAGCAAATTTAAAACATACACATTGTATCAGATGTTTCCTATGTATTACCTCAGATTCTCTCAATCTCACCTTTTCTCTGGGACCTTTGGTCACTCTTCTATTCTAGCTACTTTAGTAGGGATAGATATACATAGGTTTCCTCTTTCTAGTCATATCTGACAATATCTTTTATGTCATTTTTCTCTCATCTCCCTCCTGGGTCTTGTTGTCAGACATAGTCATCATATACAAATGTATAATCCAGAGGTACAGGTGAACAATTCCATATGGGACAAACTTTTGTGGAGAAATATGCAAACCAATTAGGTCAGTGACAATTTGGTAAATTATATTAAGGAAAGGGATGTCAAGATAAAAATAAAAGAAACTTACTGGCAAAAGCTGGTTAGCCAGCTGTGAAACATTTTCTGTTATTTCAATGACAAACAAACAAACAACAACAAAAAAACACAATCAATTAATGCTGTTAATTAACTCTGCGTGAAAGAGATAAAACCCCACAATCAACCAGCCACCTTACAAACCTCTGGCACCGCATGTAGTCAATTTGTAAACTTCTCCATGTACTGCAGACAATTACCCTGACCCACACTGAATTTCAATATAATCTTATAAATACTCTTACTAACAGTATTTTTATTTAGGCCTTGCCTCTTTGCAGATGGCAGACAACATACACTGTCTGCTGCTGATCTGCACATTGTGCCTTTCACAACATATCTTCCCTTTAATAAATCTATCTTTCTTAATTCATAACTGTTTTGGTAAAATTTTCTTACCAACACATGACTCTGGACATACTGAGCCTGCTACCACACATGGCATTTTGGTGGCCCATATGGGGAGCTCTCCTAAGTGGATCTTTCTTCCATTCTCTTTCTTTTTCCAACTTGAGACTTGCAGTGGATTGTGTTCAAGGCAAGAGGCAACTGAAAGGTCCTGACTGGGGTGACTCCCTGGTAGACCAGAAAGTCCTGGAGGAAAGGCATTAGACAGTCACTGATTAGATGAGAAGCAAGAGTTTACTTTCCTTTTTCAGTCTTCCAGCAGACAACTTCTCTAGCAACTGATGATTTCTGGCCAGGGAACTCCTTGGTATAGCCTGAAAACCAGAGAGTGAACAAGTTTGATTGCTTTTTCTAGAAGGTGGGGGGACACTCACTCCTATTTATTCTGGTCAGAGGTCTCTAATTCCAATGTTTTGCACAGCTGGCAGTTAAAAGCTTGTCCAGGGCAAACCCATACATGTTTAGAATTACACAGACTTCTCTCTCTCTTTCTCCAAATATCCTACAAGGACAATCAGACCTTCTGCTCCAAAATTCATAACATCTAATAGTAAGTTTACCCTCAACCTTCTTTTCCTGACCTGGTCTGATCACCCATTTTTGTTAGACTTAGGCTCAACCTAAGCATCTTGGCCCCCAGCCAGAGTTCCTCTCTATCAGGTGCGACATCCCTATAGAGAGCAAACTCATGTTGACATCAGGGAGATCTTGTTCCCTTTGTAAAGTGCATCTCAAAGTCCTCCAGCAGACAAAAGTAGACCCCTTTCCCTTGGTGAGGTACCCTGAGAGAAATTGCAGTTTGAGTCCTTAATGAATGATTTTTCCCAGTCCTTCTATGGGAAAAAACTCTCCATTCCCTCAGACTTGCTTCTGGGCTGAATTTTATAAAAATGGGCCCCATTATGCCTTTCAGATCAAGAAACCTGACCCTTTAAAGAAGACTCTTGCCTGAAGCTCAATTTTTTTCTGTCACAATTATTCTAATCTGAGGTTCTTTATATCAAAATTTTCAAGAATCTACCTAAAAATTCTGACCTGCATAAAAATGGCCAAATATGCCTTGCTATGTTTCACTGACTCTTTTAATATTCTAAATAACTCCTCCCATTTTACATTTCCAATCCATCCCCTGTAGTAACAATTCCCACTTAAGCCAACTGCCTTCCTCCATATTATAACACAGGATTACAGGCCATTATGAGCATCATTGTCTGTTTAGTAAGGCTTGTTAAAAAGTTTTTGGAAAAAGTCCAGTCATTTTACTCATATGCTCTCTCCAAGAGCCTCCTGCTAACCTTTGACTTTTTCAGACACCTCTCAAACTATAATTCAGTAATCTATAAAAAGGTCTTAGGAGATCTACCTGCTCACAATTACCAATAGATAAAAATAAGCCATGAACTAAATATAATTATCTTAAATTTTTTAAATGTCTTAAATACAAAGATAATCTGCCCTTCCACACAGTTTTTTTTTTTTTAACTTCCAAAGCATATTAACTAGCCATTTAAAATAATATATCTATGTGCAGGCATTTATGGCCTTATTTCAGTACTCTACAAACAAAATTCTGTTCAGTTATTTAAAATGTTAATTCAAAGTATGAATTTTAAAAATTATCTAGATAAAAAAGTAAAAGAAAAGAACCAGTAAGCAGGAAAGAGAGATGTGAAGAAAGTTATCAACATGTATTTTTGGTAAGGAAAGTTATAAAATAAAGTGCTGTGTAAGTTGTTAATGGCCTATGTAAAGTTTCTGAAAAAGAATGCATTAAAATAATTCTATGTATAATCAAATTTGGCAAAGGAGATTACTTAGCTATTTTTATGAATTAACCAATAATATCAAAATCACATACTAATATTGGGTGAGAATTATATTACTTCAAAATATTAATGTTTTTTTAAACACTAATCTGCCCTTTAAAAAATTATAAAAATATTTAAATTTACTTTTTAAGTAAACTGCAGGAAAAGAGAAGGTGGGAAGGTAGAGATGAATTCAGTTGGTCCCCTGCTGTCTTCGTTTTTGTTGTTTAAGATAATGAATCACCTCTATCAAAGAAAAAAGTTTTTACTGTTCAAAATCCTTGAATTGTCACTTTGTCTAAATTAATAACTTTCGTAATGACCTGTAATCCTGTGTTATAATACCATACTTCTAAAACATCTAATATTTGACAAACTTTCCAACAAAAAATTTTTTAGTTCTCAATTCAGTCTTTATGGGAAAGCAAGGTAAGCTGCCCTCCAAAGCCAATCAGCATATAACTTCTTGAGGAGATAATAAATCACTTGCAAAAGCAATAATCTTCTTCAGTCTCCAGGGAATCACTTCTACCACACATTCCTCCTGGACAGCCTCTATAATGGCTCAGAGCCAGTGGGTAGTACATCAGAAGAATTGTTTTATAAAAAAAGCATCTACTGTAAAACCTGAGAATGGTATCTAAAATATTTTTCAAACTTTACCTACAAGGCTTCAGTCATCCACAGTTATTTGTTTACCCTAATTATTTTCAAAAAGTCATTTATAATCAGCTATAAGACTCTGGCAAGTGCTCTTCAATGTCGATTTCTAACAACTTGGAAACTTATACTATTAAACTATTTTTAAAAGTTTCTATTGGAGATATGTACAACTTTTACCAAATGAGGGAAGTATGCTCTTTTAAACTAAATATAAAATATTTATCTTTCTGTCTATCTAATCTCTCCAAAATTTGGAAACTTTGTAAATATTGATTTGTAATAGTATGGCTATTTGCATAAATTCAATAATAATCTACTTTCTTGTGTAACAAAATATAATTGGAAATACTGGTTATTTTTCTAAGGCTTTGGCTAAAATAATGTTTAGTAACAAATTGCTTTGAGGAATTAAGATTAAGATCTATAAAGTACCAATATAAAGCCTTTGGAAAAACTGGCCTGGTACCTCTTCATGTCTGTAGGGCTTCTGGAATAGTAGTTTGCAGAGAAATTTACTTACAAATGAGCCTATCAACTCCAAGTTACTTAAAACCTCAAAAGGAGGACATCACACAAGTCATACTGGTCTTTACAGTAAGTCCTTGTTTAAGCTCAAAGATTCTTGGAGGATATAATCTGAAATTTCTTATGGAGAATGTCCCAACAAAGCCTATACAAAAAGAGCCTGTATAGAAAATAATTATTGTTTTTGCAATTCATGTAAATAAGTCCAGAATTTATTTTACAAGTAAATTTGTCCTACTATAATTTATTTTTAATAAAAATGGAGGACAAAGGAAAAATTATGTTTTAAAAACTATAATACACCTCTTTTTCATTAAATTATAGTTTTCTACAATTAAAATGGCATAGTAAAGTTTTTCTTGGCTACATGTCTCCAAGCAAACATTTTTTTTCAGATTTTATATAAACTTTGTAAAATGTTAACTTAGATGCCTGACTCAAACTATAGTACAGTAAAAAATGTGTCAAAAACTCTAAAAGCTTATTTATAAAGTATTCCAAAGGTTATCCTTTGTTTTTCTTTTGTCTTCATAGAAATGTCAGAAAGTAGCTGAGGTTTCTTTTGCTGTTGTTGATAGTCATTATCTTAATATTTTGTTTCTTGTTTACTCATATTTCTTTTTCTCTGCTTTATAACATTTATGATATTCTCTCTATATGTGGAACAAAACAAAAAATGGTCCTGACTTTCTGGACTCCTTCCCTTTTTGGGACCCTTCATTTCAATACTCCTCCTAATTACAAAATCCCCACACTTTAATCTTTTTTAATCAAATTTGTCACTTCCAGACTCCAGCAGTTTCATTTTGAGATTATACTTCAATAAAATTTCTAACCCACCAAATATTCCCTGGCCCATACTGAATCTCAGTATAGTCATATATTTAGCCCATGCCTCTTTGCAGACAGCTGTTGCCCTGAAAACTTTGCCCTTCACCATGTATCTTCCTTTTAATAAATCTATATTTCTTAATTCATAATTGTTTTGGTAAATTCTTACCAACCCACAACTCCAGCCATACCAAGCCTGGTGCCACACATGATATCTTTGACAAATGAGAAATGGAAAATGTCAGGTAAATAATTATCTTTTATACCATCTGAAGGTACTGTCTTGACGTGGTTCAAATGGACCAAGGTAAATATTTTCAACGAATCCATCAGTAAGCAACATCATATTGACACTACACACACACACACACACACACACACACACACACATTTTCCTCCTTTTTATATCTCATTCTTTCCTTTTACTTTTTATTCTATAAAGTTGTACTGCATAGCTAACATAATATTTTGCCTCAGGCTCTGCTTCCAGAAGAACAAAAACTAAAACACAAATGACTTCATTCACAAAAAAGTGTTGAGTTTAGGAGTATTTAGATTATATGTACACATCATTCTTTGAATTTTAAAAAATTAAGTATGCTTCTGATATTTGCATTATTTATAATACTATAACGAATACTTACATGTAAAAAACTTTATTCAAGCTTATGAGGATTTCTTATACTAAATTCTTAGGAGATTAATTGATTGAATAATGCAAAACTATTGTGAGACTCCATAAGGTATCACCAAGTTGATTTTCGGAAAGATTGAGCCAATGTACATTCCCCCAGAAATGTAAATATTGAATAAATTTATGATGTGTTTATATTTTTTATATAGGAAAGAGGCTTATATAAATTATTATGGGTTATGTTGTTAAAAAATTGTGACAGTATTGAATGTTGTAACAACTTAAGGACTTATTCCCTCCTTCCCTGGGAGTTGTGCTGACAGACTGGAAACTGTGGATGTGTGATGACCTAGTTCCCTTTTCCCCACTTGAGATTACTCTAAAGCACAATCTCAGCTTCAGAGATCTGCCTGAGGTAGAATGATCCTTGAGACTATGAATGTCATCAAACTTCCCACTCTGTTTAATTTTGCATTCTACATTTCTCCTTCACGGATTTGGATTGCAAGAACACTTCCTAATAAATTTTCTACACATGTATGTCTGTTTCATTATCTATTTTCTAGGTATCCTAGTCTTTAACAATATTTCCAAGAAAGAGCTGGGAAAGCAGACATTAAGACAAAATTTTGTATGTGGACCATTGTTCACTTGACTGCCAATGAGAATCCCATTATTGAAGAAGATGAAGCAAATATAAGACATGACAAAAAATATTAGTGAATTTATCAAAATTTTCTCCATTGGGGAGACTTCTGATTCTTAAAAAGTATAACACACATGGGGTTTACCTTTCCAACTATAACAAAGATAAAATAGACAAAGTATATAGCATAAGTGATTTTCATGACACTGGAAGTCAGATAACAAAGGACAGTGATTCCCAAGATATGGACAACAAACTAGGTGAGTCTTATTGTTGGATTGTTTACTGCCTTAAGAGAATATTACGGTCATGGCAGGAGGAAAAATCCAGGTAAAGTCATTCAAAATCACAGAGTTTAGAATATGGTATTGAAGTTCTGGATAAACCAAGAAATCTAGAGTTCATATAACAGAATATCAGATAAAATAGTATTGCACAGGTTACCCAGATATCTGCATAAAATACCTACAGGGTATTTAGCAGAATGCCGATAAACAAATAGAAATGAAAAAACTACCCAAAGTTGGAGAAAGAAACTCCCCAAAGCACTAGATGCAACAGCGCTTGGACCTCACACAAAGCTAGGAATTGTATCCATTCTCATTAACCAGACTGAAAATTGTCATGTTTTAAGGGAAGAGTACAGTGGAAAAGTTTGCCTCAATTGTGGGGGAAAAAATATTTGTAGATTAAATGCTACATGGGACTTGCCTCAAAAAAACCTTAAAGGTAATAATTGAAATTATAAAATGGGTTCTGAACAACTTAATAATTTTCCAAAATATGTATTAAAATGCAGAACATATTCAGCAGCCAAAAAAATAAAATTGGAAACATATGGCATCAAATTTTTAAAAGCACCTAAGAAGCACATAATAAAACAATAAACTAGCAAAAAATAACCAAAAATGAATTTAAAAATTTATCAAAACCAACCCCAAACTAGCACAGATTGCTTGAATTAGCAGAGAAGGACATTATTAGAACTATATTTTGCATGTACAAACAGGCAAGTAGTGACCATTTCTGAAATGACTGTAAAGAGTTAAATAATGCTCATCCCAAAGAAACAACTGTAATTAAATAGTGAAAATTATGAAAAGAGAGCAAATTAAAGTATCTGAAAATAGTCCTAAATGCAAACAATAAATGAAGAACCATATACAGTCATCTCTTGTTATCCATAGAGAATTTGTTTTAGGAACACTCCCCCCAAAGACACCAAAATCCATGGATGCTTAAGTTCCTTTTATAAAATCACATAGTGCTTGCATATAATATACACACAAATTCTCATATACTAAAAATCATCTCTAGACTACTCATATAGCCAACACAATGATAATACTATGGAAATAGTTGTTATAGTGCACTGTTTAGGATAAAAACAAAAATAGTCTGTACATGTTCACTGCAGACACAACCATCTTTTTTTCTGAATATTTTAAATCTGCAGGTTGGTTGAATACATAAATGCAGAAGTCATGGATATGGAGGTCAAGTGGTTTTAAGAAAATCTACTAAATTTTGGTAAAAACCATGAACTTGGTATTTGAGGTATGGTCGATTTTGCCATCACATCTGGTCTGTTTGCCAGATACTATATTCCAGATGGTTGCAGCCAAGAAGTCAGAGGTTTCGTCTGATCCCAGATCCAAATATAGGGCTATGGGTTAATCCTGAAAAAAGTAGATTGCTGAATCTTTTCAATATTTCAACCCAGTGTTTGGGTTGCAAATATTTTAATCTAGGCAAATTCAGTAAAAAAAGACTGGGATTGATTTGCTGACTCAGGCACTATATGTAGGACAAAAGCACTATCACAGGCATAGAAGACTGAGATCACTGAGTTTCAGTTCCTTCAACAAGCTTCTTTGTAAGACAGAGACTAAAAGCCTTGAAAAACAGAAACTATTATTTCCACCCAGTGTTTTGCTCATGGAGCATACTGTCACTCCAGAAGAATTGGGTTGCTTTTCCCACCCCCAGCTCTGATGCAGAGGCACAAAGCTTATATAGATTAAAGGTGAGTGGAACAAAAAGATCACTATTTCTTCTTAAAGGAAACTGGCTTTATTTGGAAGATAATGTGGGGGAGTTCATGCCAAATCTACTGTCAAAACAATGGAGATCTTGTTAGTCAGCAATTGAGGAAGCATTTAGGTTTATAACAGTAGTAATAGCAGGTGAAATGGTAGGCTAGATAAAAATTTAGAAGATATCTGTGGAAAGGAACAGCTAAGAAGGGTTCTCTTGAGATTAAAGAAAGCACCAAAGACTGTACTGTAAAAAGTTATGACCTTAATTGGATCAAAACTATTTATACCTTAGAAGGTGGTAGAAAAGAGTAAAATAATCAGTCAATAATTAACGAAAGCTAACAGCTGGGTGTGAGTCTAACAGAGAGAGACTAGCCAAAAGTTTAATAGGGTGATCATGGAGAGAGACAGTCAAAAATAGCCCCCAAATAAAATCAGTCATTTCTAATCGTCAGGGAGACAATCTATACATGCCCAAAGCTGTGCCCTCTGAAATACATCAAAGGTTGCACACTTTAGAGGGAAAAGACTTTACAGTAACAATCCAGACAAATCACTAAACAAATAAACAATAAACAGTATACAGCAAGTCTTAGAGTAGAGATGTGCAGGGATCAGTATCCAGAGTCACTAAAAAGTATATTCTAAAATGTATGGTTGTTTTGCAGCTTTATTGAGGTATAACTATAAATAAAAGTTTGATATATTCAAGATGTGCAATGCAATATTTTGACATACATTGTGAAACAGTTACTACAATCAAGCTAATTAACATATCCATCACCTCACAGGGTTATGTTTTTTGTGGTGAAAATATTTAAGACCTATTCTCTTAAAAATTTTAAGTATATAATGCATGAAAATTAACTATAGTCCCAGTGCTCTACATTAGGTCTTCAGAACTTATAAGTGTAAGACTGTACTGTTTGTCCAAAATATCTCATCCCTCTGCCTTCAGTAACTTCTCTTCTATTCTTTGTGAATGAAGGGATCCTGAGAAACTTACAATAAACTTAGTTCACATTTTGCCTCAGCATAGCTATTTGCTAAGACTGACACACTTTGAATTTAGCACGGATTAGACATAGATAAATTTCCAATAGGCAGGTTTTAGGAAGCATTTAGACGTTTTACTGCAGGCTAAGCTGGCAGCCTGCCCCATCCCCTCAGCAAATCTCCATCAGATGCAAGAGAAGGACACCCTAATAATTCAATTCATGATTTAGCATAATGAAACCTTCAGACCTCTTAGCTGGCTGAAGCCACAGAAATGATAATAAGACTACCTTTTTTGCTAAAGAGCTTGTGAGTTGGAAATGTCTGGCAGGTCTCTTGCAGGAAAAAATGCCCTCTCCTTGTCTATTCCCATCTAGCCCACCACCCAAGGGCATGAAACACTGGCTATGTCAAGATCGAAGACTCATGTGCCTGCAATCATTCTCAGGACTCTAAAGAGGCACATCTGCCATAAGAGTCTCCTCAATACTGACCAGGTGACCAGGAGATGGGCCCAAGGCGAGTCTCTTGTCTCTGGTGCTCTCCTTCAGCTTGACCTCCATTGCTGCCACAAGTGCAAAAGGTCTGAGGTTGCAAAATGGCAACACCCAGACCCCTTGTTCTTCCTGTGGGACTCTCCCACTCCTTCTTTGCTTACTTTATCTCCTTCCTGCAATCCCTCTAACAACTCAGATGCTGGTTTAACTTAACTTCTCCTGTCTCTCTTAATCTAGATGCCGACCTAGCTAGTTTAACTTCTCCTGTCCCTCGTAATTTGCTTTTGCTGCTCTACCTTTGGTCAGTTTTCCCTCGTGCTCCTCCTTCTTCTCATCCTTCAGAGGAGGGACTGGCGCTGATGACCACTGCTCTGACCCCAGCCTCCTGCCTTTTCATTTCCCTCCCTCACTGCCTGATAACCCCCTGGTGTCAGTCCTATTAGCTTTAGGAAGTCGAGTCACATGCGCCACTTCCTGTCTTCTTCCCATCCTTCTCTGACACATGTGCAGGCGTAACTGGTTTCCCACCTGGCTGGAGAAAAAGAAATTAAATTTCATTCTTTTTTTTCTATGATAAATGTCTCTCAAATTAAATCTAAACAGGGAAAATCAACCCTCTTCCCAGACAAAAATAAAGGGATCATGTATTAATTAATTCTGTTAACTAACTGATAAAAAGTCTATTGTAATTTTAATCTGCTTTTCTAAACCAAACTTGCAAGTGCTCTAGTAAAATCTACCAAGTTTACAATGTCCTAAAACACTAGTGCTAAATAACACCAGCATTTGTTATGTCAGGCTTGCTAAAGCTTTTGGGGAAGAAAGTTAAATCACTTTTACTAAGCCTAGTACTTCTCCTGCCAGACATGAAATACTGGGTATTCTGTGTGGGCACAGTGAGGATGGGAATTGATCACTCTTACCTAATTGTCCACACCTCACAATTAAGACTGTAATTCAGTAATTTAAAAAAATATTTTAAAGAAGCCGGGCTCGGTGGCTCAGTCTGTAATCCTGCGCCTTTGGGAGGCTGAGGTGAGTGGATTGCCTGAGCCCGCGGGTTTGAGACCCACCTGGGCAGCGAGACCTCATCTCTACAATAAATCAAAAAATCAGCTGGGCGTGGTAGCGCATGCCTGTAATTCTGGCTACTCGGAAGGCTGAGGCAGAAGGATCGCCGGAGCCCGTCAGGTCGAGGCTGCGGTGGACGGGAGCAGCCACTGCACTCTAGTCTGGGCGACAGAGTGAGACTCCAACTCAAAAAAAAAATAAAATATTTTAAAGAAATGTGCCTGCTCATAATTAGAAATAAGTAGGAATGGATCATTCCACATCCATGTGGTTTGTTTGCTCTAAAGGATTTCACATCAAACTATTACAGACAGAAATGATAAAAATTTCATGTATGTAGCCTATTAAAAATAACTTTTGAGTTATGTTTTTGTTTTTTTTTTTTCAGCTGAGACATTAGAAAAACAACCGGGTGCCAACATGGAGGGCTGCAGAACCAGAGGGCGAAAGAGGCACCTCAAGTGGCAGTTACAATTAACAACAAAACTCCAACTACCCATCAGAGACCTGGGTACAGTCTGTGGGGCACTAGAAGCATATTTGCTCCAGACAGGCCTAAACCTCCTGGACCTTGTCCACTGTGCAGCCACAAAAATCACTGGAAAGCAGGTATACTCTCTGACGAAAAGAGGAGCAAGCACCTGGCTCAGAAATGGTGACCATTTATGGAGGTCTGGAAATCTACTAAGGTGCTGGGCATTGACTCACCATCACTCCCAATAAACCCTAGGTGAATATTAGGACACTGGAACCCAAATTAATTTTTTAATTCAAACAGGTTCCAATCTTTTGGTCCTGGCCATATATTTTGGAATCATGTAGCCTTAATCAAAAGTCACTAAAAGGTAATTTAAAATATAAATGTAAAAAAGTTATCTATAAAATGGTAAAAGAAAGAAAGCAGAAAGCAAAGGAAAGATGTAAAAAAGTTGTTGCTACAAAGGTATGTTTTTGGCCAGGAAGAATATAAAGAAAAGATAATTTTGTATAGGAAAGGATGTTGAATGGTACATTTTTTTCAATAATAAAATGGCTGGTTATTTAAAGGAAGGAAAGTGTAGGACAAAATAGAAGGTTCAAGCATGCTGAAAAATGATATGAGTATGTTGAAGATGGTATGTGGAAGGTTTGTGTGAAGAAATATGTGAAAGGAATTATAAGAACACTCAAGGCTACAAAAAAGTTCTATGACTTTACCATTAACATCAATTACACTAATGCTAGGCCAAAATACTACTCAAGGACCAAAACGTGAGCTTCTTAATTATCAATCTCCAAAAGAATTTTCTCCTATAAACAACAGAAGGGGGAAAGAAGAAACAAATTCAGTTAGCCCTCCCTCACCATCTTTGTTAAAAAAAAACAAGTTTGTTTTTGTTTTTGTTTTTTTACTTTTTAGAAGTGAGGTTTCTTCACTTTTCAAAATTCTTTGGACTATCACTTTGGCTTAATAAGTAACTTTTGCAAAAAGTATTGTAATCCTGTGTTATATAATATGCTTTTAAAATTTTATTTTGTTATTATTTTCTTTTCCTCTTCTAATTCTTTTTTAAGGTATGGGGTACAATTCAGGGTTAGGCATATAAATGTCATTTTGCAAGTAGTCTTGTTGATGAGGTATGTTCCCCTTTCCCTGGCAGATTCCCATTGCCTGTCCTGCCCACTCTCTCCCAGCCGGCAATTTCCCCCTATTGTCAATCCTTTTCTTATAGTAGTGCGATAATTGTTCAAGGTCTGCTTATGAGTGAGAACATGTGATACTCAGTTTTTGCCTTTGTGATACATGACAGTATATAGACACTAAGTCCATCCAGGTTGCTGTGAAGTTCATGATTTTATCCTTCTTTATAGCTGCATAATATTCCATCATGTATATATACCACATTTTGATGGGCAGCACAGTTGGTTTCATGTTCTTGCTACTATAAACAATGCTGCAATAAACATATGTGTGCAGGTATCTTTTCATAGATTGGTTTGAGTTCTTCTGGTTATATTCCCAGTAGGGGGAATGTGGAGTTGGATGAAAGATTGATATTTAAATCTTTTAGAAATTGCCACACTGTTTTTCACAGAGGATGTACTAGTTTACACTCCCACCAACACTGCAGAAGTGCTCCCTTTTGCCTCATCCTTTCTGGCATTGATTTTGTTTTCTTTTTTAAAGATGTGGGGTACAATTCAGGGTTAGGTATATAAATGTCCATTATGCAGGTACCCTTGTTGATGGGATGTGCCCCTCTCCTTTGGCAGTTTCCTCCAACTGCCAATCCCACCTCTCTCCTTCCCTGGCAGTTTCCCACTACTGCCAATTCCTTTTTATAGCACTATGATAATTGTTCAAGGTCTGCTTATAAGTGAGAACATATGATACTCTGTTATTTGTTTCTGTGATAGATCACTGAGCATGATAGACTCTAAATCCATCCAAGATGCTGCAAAGTCCATATGTTTGTCCTTCTTTATGGCTGTATAATATTCCATTGTGTATATGTGGCACACTTTTTTTATACAGTCCAGGTTTGATGGGCAGCATGGTTGGTTCCATGGTTTTGCTTTTGTGAATAGAGCTGAAACAAACATGCATGTGCAGGTATCTTTTTGGAAGAATAACTTGAGTTCCTTCTGGTATATTCCCAATAGGGGTATTGCTGGGTCATATGGAAGGTCAATTTCTAGTCCTTTCAGAAATCGCCACACTGCCTTCCAAAGAGGTTGCACTAGTTTACATTCCTACCAGCAGGGTAAAAGCATCCCTTTCTCTTTGCAAACTTGCCAGCATCTGATGTTTGTTTTCTTAATAATGACCATTCTTACTGGAGTTAAGTGGTATCTCAATGTGATTTTGATCTGTATTTCTCTGATGATGTATGAGATTGAGCACTTTTTCATGTGTCTGTTGGCTGCCCATATAGCTTCTCTTGAGAAGTTTCTGTTCATGTCTTTTGCCCACTTTGTAATGGGGATGTTATTTTTTTTCCTTCAGCACATTTGAGTTCCCTGTGCATTCTAGATGTTAGGCCTTTGTGAGATATACAGTTGGCAAATATTTTTTTTTTTCCCATTCTGTGGGCTGTCTCCCCACTCTCTTGATGGTTTCTTTTGCTTTGCAGAAGCTTTTCAGTTTGATGAGATCCCACTCGTCTTTCTTATCTCTTATGCTATGGACACTTGGGATTTTGATCAGAAATTGGTTGTCAGTTTCAATTCCCATGAGGGTGTCCCCTGCATGTTCTAAGACCTTTATAGTTTGAGATTTGATGGTTAGATCTTTGATGCATTTAGAGTTGGTTTTCGTGTATGGTGATAGGTCGGGGTCCAGTTTTGATGTTCTGCATGTGGTCAGCCAGTTTTTCCCACACCATTTGCTGAATAGGTTCTCCTCTCTTCAGTGGTTGCTGTTGGGGGCTTTGTCAAAGTTGAGTAATTGAGACTTTTCTTCTGGAATCTCTATCTTGTTCTATGGTCCTAATGCCTGTTCTTATACTAATACCAGGCTGTTTTAATAATTGTAGCCTTATAGTATAGTTTGAAGTCTGGAAGTGTGGTACCTCCTGCTTTGTTTCTTTTGGTAAGGATTGTTTTGACTATTCGTAGCAGTTTATGTTTCCATATGAATTTCTGTATTGTCATGTACAGGTCTGAGAAGAATAATGTTGGTAATTTAATGGGCATTACATTGAATCTGTAGATTGCCTTTGGTAGGATGGACATCTTAACAATGTTGATGAAATGAGCTAAATCAGATAATAAAATCAAATTGCTAGCAAAATAATAGTATCAACCAGCTTACTCCATTTTGTTTAAAACTTCCATCTTAGTTGCCTGACCTAAGAATCACTCCTCAATGCCTATGTGTGATTACAGCAATGTTCCCATGACCACAGACCCCCAGCTTTGTCCACTTTGGGTAGGTCATGTTGACTGTTTCCAGCTAACTGTTATAAAACTCCTTAGCCATAAGTTCCATGTAATTGTATGCTTTGTTAACTGAAATCAAGTGTTACACTTTGCAAAACCCCATTGTTACATTTTCATATTTTGTTCTTATATCCTGTTAATGACCTAACCAAGGTAACTCCATTGTATAATCATTCTTCTACCTTGTTGCTATGTAACTGGCTTAAACTATATCTTGTTGGCAGAACTCCAGGGACTTTCTGGGCACCAGTTATACCTGGGATATAAAATTAATCAAAACTCCCTAACAATCAAAGTTCCCATTTTTGTTGCCAAGTTATTAGTTAATAGTTGCTATGATCACTACGTTGCTATGTAGCCAATACTGCAAATTTTAGCTATAAAGGCTAGTCACAAACTACACTAGTTCATCAAGAGTTTTTCTGGCATTTGCCTGCTCTTGACCTGTGCATTAATAAAAAAAAAACTCATAATTAATTAGACTCAGCTTGCTGGCATGACTTCTTCTCGCTTACTCGGTAATAATATTTGGAGGCCCCAGCAAGAGTTTTTATTGTTTGCCAGCATAAGCCACTGCTTCGCTCAAGTCCTCCCAGGCTGGGAAGGGAGGGGCTGGAAAGGTGCTTCCTGAAATTCTCAGGACCCCTTAACCTCTCACCTGGCTCTGAGAGGGTCAGAACGACTGCAGACAGCTATGCCTCAAAAGAACCTGAGTCTGTCTACAGTTTCCTGAACGGTAAAAATTTTCTTTCATTTTCTGTCTGTTTTGCTTGTGGCTATAATTATGTTTAAGGGAACCACAGCCTGATGAGGCCACCCTTTGGACACTATTCATTTGACCAAGACATTGGCTGAATAGAGTCCTCTGGTTTTCTGCCCTTAGGCTATTGCATGGATCCTTAATTTTCTGCCCTGAAGCTATGCCAGGGGTCCATGACTTTTCTCACTTGGTCCGGATATGTCATGTTTGTCATTGTGTTTTGTTTGTCTGTTTGTCACTTAATATGGGGTCACAGACTTCTTGACCTTCCAGTAACCTGGACTGTATAATAAAGAATTTTCTCCTTTAAACAACAGAGGGGGAAAAAAACAAGCTTCAGGAACCACACTTACCTCACCCCCTTCCAAATTGCCTGCAGGTCAGGTTAATTAATTTCACTGATAGTGGTTTGTAATCAGCTATAATGCTTTTCACTGCCAAGTTGCTTACGGGCTTCAAAATCTCCTTCTAGGCACAAGGATTATTAATCTAACACAGGATAAATAACAAAATAACCTGTGTTTATCAATTGTTGTAAAAGTATAACTTTCCAATGTTTACCTGTTTTAAGTTCTCAATTTGGGCTACAACCTAATCACATGTCTCTAACATTTTCAGTTTTTCTTCAGACACTGTCAAGGTGGCTATGTTTCCTTGTTAAAGCACAGCTGTAAATGGTTTTCAGGAAAATGTTTCAACTTATGTTGATAAATGGAATGTTTTGGCTAGTCATGCATGTAGTTTGCAGGACTACTTTCACTTTCCAGTATTGTTTCTAAGCTAATAGTTTTTTTCATCATTGCCTGCTTAATAATTTTGTCTATGCTCTCACTTGATATTTTATTAAATCCAAATAATATTCAGTTAAAGTCCCAGTGTTTTATATTTGTGCCCTTGGAGACAAATTTAAAAAAAAATCTCTACAGCCCACTTCAGTAAGAAGTAGTTATGGAAGACTGATCTTTGCCCCATTTCCCAGGATCATAAGAATATTTCCAAGAGCAGGAATAGAAAAATAAAAAAACAAACTGAGAGCCAAAAGCCATTTTTTTATCTTGTTCTTAAACCCTGCATGCATGACCAGTATCACCAACTCCCCTCCACCGTCTCCACCTTTAGTAACTCACCTCTACTCTTGGACAAATCCAGCCCCCCATCTTCCCCTCTGGGAAGTTCCACAGGGGGCAGATCAAGATAAGCAACCCTTCCTGATGTATATTTTTTTCTTAATCTCTGATTTATATATAAAAACTTAAAACCTGCCGTTCACAGAAAAAACACAGGTTTTAATTTCTTTACTAAAATCAAGCATGTGCATTCATTGCTTCACCTGAAATGACTGCCAGCAGCTTCTTTTAACCCTGTTTACTTGTACTCAGAAAAAAAGGTCAAAAAATATTAAATAAGGTTTTTTTCCCTCCTCTTGCACAGACTGGGACCCTAACACTTTGGCAGGGTCCAGGGCATTAGGAATTTTTCACCGGTCTGTATTAGCTGCTTTAAGGGGAGCAGCCCCCAAACCTATCAATCTTTCTAAAACTACCGAGATTCTCTGGGGTCCCAAGAAATCTCTGGGGGCATTCCTTGAATGCCTCCAGAAGACTTTTCGTACTTATAACCTGTTTAATCCCTTGGCCTCTGAGAATGTTCAAGTTATTAATTTGTGGCACAGGAAGCTCTGGACATCCAAAAGGAAAACAAAATTATATTACAAAATCTTGAAGGCTTTGCAGGAATAAATATTCCTTAGCTGCTAGAAGTGGCCCAAAATGTTTTTAGCAACCAGAATGCTAAGAAACAGAAACAGGCAGTACAGGCAGCCAATAAAGCTGCCAGGAAACAAGCTAAAATCCTGGTAATGGCCCTCCAAGCCCCGGGAACTGACTTTAGGGGGCAAGTGTGTGTGTGTGTGTGGGGGGGGGACAATTACTAGTTGCAAATTCACTTCTAACCAAACTATAAACTTAGGACAAAAACGGGTCACCCACTCATTCCTCATAGCTCCAAACTGCCCATTCCCTCCAATGGGCCAAAACCTGCTTCAGAAGTTAAAAGCCATTATTGTGTTTCCACCTGAAAAAAACTGAAATGTTTGTTCCTACTGTTAACTTAAAGGATGCTTTCTTCTATATTCCTCTGTCCCCTGTTAGTCAACCCATCTTTGCTTTTAAATGGTCAAATCCTGACTCTGGGGACACCAGTCAGTTAACTTGGACCCTTTCTGGAGAAGCTTTACAACAGAATTTGTCAGGGTTCTGTGCCTTACACCCTAAATGTACTCTACTCCAGTATGTATACAATCTCTTGCTTGCAGCTGCAGACTTGGACACTTGTTTACAAGGCACTAAGACTCTGTTACAACTTTTCCAAGACTTAAACTATCACACGTCAGCGAAAAAAGCACAACTCTGTTCAACTGAAGTTTCCTACCTGGAATACCAGCTAAAGAAAAGTAAATAAGCCCTAACCTCGGCCAGAAAGAAGTCATTCTTCAGATTCCCATGCCAGTCACAAAGAAACAAGTATGCGAATTCCTGGGGCAGCAGGGTATTTTCGACTATAAATCCCAGGATTTGCAGAAGTTGCCAAATCCTTGTACTTGGCCACAGCATGGATTTAACCCCTAAATTGGACTGCTGCTGAGGAGCAAGCATTCCAGCAGCTAAAAGCAGCTCTAGGTCAAGCCCCAGCACTAGCCCTTCCAGGTATTACCAAACCTTTCCACTTATTCATTCATGAACAACAAGGAATTGCCAAAGGGGTCCTCACTCAGAACCTAGGGCCATGGAAAAGACCAGTGACTTATTTGTCAGAGAGACAGGACCTGGTAACTTCTGACTGGCCCTCTTGTCTTCAAACCATTGTGGCCATGCTTTGCTGGTTAAAGAAGCAGATAAGTTAACTTTTGGCCAGAACCTGGCTTTAACTGCTCCCCATGCAGTTGAGACTCTGCTCTGGGGAGCCTCTGGCCATTAAATGTCAAATGCATGTATTACCCAATATCAGAGTCTACTACTAGACTAGCCCAGACTAAATTTCTCTCCTACTCAGTGCCTCAGTCCAGGAACCCTGTTGCCTGATGATCATTCAGAGACACCGGTACATGACTGAGAGGATGTGTTGGACATCACCTAGGCCAGCCGACCTGATTTTCGGGACACTCCTCGGTACCAGGCTGATGCTTACCTGTTCACGAATGGTAGCAGCCTGGTACTAAACAGAGTCCATAAGGCTGGTTCAACGGTAACTACAGCTCATGATGTAATCTGGTCACAGGCACTACCCCAGGGTACTTCTGCCCAAAAGGCTAAGTTAATTGCTCTAATTCAGGTCCTGCACTGGGAAGCAGAAAAATGATTAAACATCTTCACTATGCCGGGCTCGGTGGCTCAGCCTGTAATCCTGCGCCTTTGGGAGGCTGAGGTGAGTGGATTGCCTGAGCCCGCGGGTTCGAGACCCACCTGGGCAGCGAGACCTCATCTCTACAATAAATCAAAAAATCAGCCGGGCGTGGTAGCGCGCACCTGTAATTCCGGCTACTCGGAAAGCTGAGGCGGAAGGATCGCCGGAGCCCAGCAGGCGAGGCTGCGGCAGCCGGTAGCGGCCACTGCACTCCAGTCTGGGCGACAGAGTGAGACTCCAACTCAAAAAAAAAAAAAAAAATCTTCACTGACAGCTGGTATGCATTTGCTACACTTCATGTAAATGCCATAACCTACAAAGAACATGGCCTTCTCACTCCAGCAGGTAAAACTATCAAAAACAAGGAAAAAATATTAGCCCTCTTGGAAGTCATTTGGCTCCCTAAAAAAATATGTTATTCATTGTAAAGGTCACCAAAAGTAATTGAAAACTGCCAGGCAGCTTGAGAAACAGCAGAACTCTCAATTAAACCCCTCACTATTCTACCAGCTAAAACTTTTCCAGTCCCTTTTATCCTACAGCAACCCAGTTATACGCACAGAGAAGAGACTGCAAAGGTGGCGGGAGCTTATAAAAAACCTGATGGCTGGTGGGTTAAAGAATCCAGAATTGTTCTACCTAAAGTTCTTGCAGAAAAATTGATAAAACAATTCCACTCTACCACCCACCTAGGAGGAACCAAAATGGGTGAACTGTTAAACTGTTTTTATATTATCAACAACTTAAAAGCCCAATCTAATTCAACAAGTTTAATGTGTCCTGCTTGTGCCCATGTCAATCCCAAGGAAGGGCCAAAACCCCTTCCAGAAATCAGGGCACAAGGATTAAGCCCTGGTAAACAATGGAAAGTAAACTTTACTGAAATAAAACCTCCACATGCAGAATACAATTATTTACTGGTATTAGTCAACACTTTCTTGGGATGGATAAAAGTGTTTGCCACAAGAAATAAAACTGCCCTTACGGTTGCAAAATATTTATAAATAAAACAATTTCTAGGTATGGATTTTCTCTTTCTGTTGGCTCAGACAATGGTCCTGCCTTCACCTCGTCCATAGTACAGCTGGTTAGTAAAGCATTAAATCGCTAGCTCTCCTTCAAGATAGATATACCCCATACAAGCCTGGGCTTACACCCTATGAAATCATGTTTGGAAGACCCTCTCCTCTGTTACCCCATTTGTAGAATCCTATTCTTGAAAAGTTTATTAATCAATCTCTTAAAATATCTCCAGTCTTTACAGCAGGTGCAGGACCTTGTCCACACCAACATCTGTGCTGCACTGCCAACTCCAACCTCCACATCGTGTCATCCATTCCAGTCTGGAAATTTGGTCTACATCAAAAAATTCTGGAAAGAAGGACTGAGCACCTCCTGAAAAGGACCACATGAAGTCATCCTCACCATGCCAATGTCACTCAAGTTTGATGGAATACCAACCTGAATTCATCATTTTCAAGTCAAGAAAGCTGCAGAAGCCGAAACCTGGCTCAGCCAAGCCTGCAGCTGGAACACTGACGTGCCCTCCACTCAAACAACAACTGGACTGTAAACCAACATCCTGATAATATTCTCTCAAGATCGCCCTCAGAGCCCATCATACTGCATCATTTAACCAACCAACGCAGCAGAAATTGTGAGACTTTAGCCATAACTGGTTATCTGAATACGTTACAGTCTTCCCTTGCCTTGTTATCCCACTTGTTATAGAATTTAAAACAGCTCCTGCAGAATGGCCGTGCTGCAAAAACGTTCTGTTAACACTGTTTTAATTCCATAACCAGGTAAATTCTTTAGGCGAGGTTGTCCTCCAAAATCGAAAAGGTTTTAACTTATTGTTCATGTCTCAGGGACGGCTTTGTGCTGCTCTTGGAGAAACGTGTTTCTATGCCGATAAATCAGGAGTCATCAAAAAAAATTCTCCAAAAGGCCCAGAAAAAAATTAACAAGCTACAAAAAAAAAAAAAAAAAACCCACAAAAAAATGAAAAAATGAAAAAAAAGTAAGTCCTGGTTCCAAAACTTGTTCAATTGAAACCCATGGCTGACAACCTTACTTATTAGTTTAATGGGACTTCTCATGCTTCTCTTCCTTGGTTTGCTAGTCAGACCTTACATTTTAAGCTGGCTTGTTAACTTTGACAAAAAAAAAAAAACAAATTAACTCAATAAAAGCCCTGTATACCAGAATCTATTATAATTCCCTTCCCTTAACTAAAGAGTCAATGAATTGACTCATGCACAACTAAAAGGGGGGAATGAAATGAGTTAAATCAGTTAATAAAATCAAATTGCTAACAAAATAATAGTGTCAAAAAGCTTACTCCCTTTTGTTTAAAGCTTCCATCTTAGTTGCCTGACCTAAGAATCACTCCTCAATGCCTATGTGTGATTACAGCAATGTTCCCATGACCACAGACCCCCAACCTTGTCCACTTTGGGCAGGTCATACTGACTGTTTCCAGCTGAATGTTATAAAACTCCTTAGCCATCAGTTCCATGTAATTGTATGCTTTGTTAACTGAAATCAAGTGTCACACTTTGCAAAATCCCATTGTTACATTTTCATATTTTGTTCTTATATCCTGTTAATGACCTAACCAAGGTAACTCCATTGTATAATAATTCTTCTACCTTGCCTCTATGTAACTGCCTTAAACTATATCTTGTTGGCAGAATCCCAGGGACTTTCTGGGCATCAGCTCTACCTGGGACATGAAATTAATCAAAGCTCCCTAACAATCAAAGTTCCCATTTTTTCATTGCCAAGTTATTAGCTAATGGTTGCTATGGTCACTAAGTTGCTATGTAACCAATACTGCAAATTTTAGCTATAAAGGCTTGTCACAAACCACACTAGTTTGTCAAGAGTTTTTCTGGTGTTTACCTGCTCTTGACCTGTGCATTAATTAGACTCAGCTTGCTGATGTGACTTTTTCTCGCCTACTCGGTCATAACATTGATTTCACCTATCCATGAGAATGGAATATTTTTCCATTTGTTTGTGTCTTCTTGGATTTCTTCGAACAATGTTTTGTAGTTCTCATTGTAAAGGTCTTTCACTTCTCTGGTTAGGAAGATGCTAAGGTATTTCCTTTTTTTGTGTGTGTGGCTATTGTGACTGGAATTGTACTTTTTATGTGGTTCTCCCCCTGCTTATTGTTGGTGTATAGAATGCAGCTGTCTTTTGCACATATATTTTGTACCCCAATACTTTTCCAAAGTCATTTGTCAGTGGAAGGAGGTTTTTGACAGATTCTCTTGGATTTTCAAGGTATAGAATCATATTGTCAGCAAAGAGGAATAATTTGACTTCCTCTTTCCCTATTTGGATACCCCTGATTTCCTTCTCTTATCTAATTGCTCTAGTTAGGACTTTCAACCCAATGTTGAACAAAAGGAGTGAGAGTGGGCAGCCATGTCCTGTTCCAGTTTCCAGGGGGAATGTTTCCAGTTTCTGTCCAATTAGCAATATGCTCGCTGTGGGTTTATCATAGATTGTACTTACTATTTTAAGGTATGCTCCTTCTATACTTAGGTGTTTGAGGATTTTTATCAAGAAGGAATGCTGGATTTTATCAAAAGCATGTTGACAATTTTTTTCATTTATGCTCATAAGGGATATTGGCCTGTAGTTCTCTTTTTTTTTTTGGATCTTTACCCTGTTTGAGTATCAGTGTGATGTCAACTTCATAAAACGATTTGGAGAGAATTCCATCTTTCTCAGTTGGCTGGAATACTTTCAACTGGATTGGTATCAGCTCCTTCTTGTACATTTTATAGAATTCTGATGGAAAGCCATCCAGTCCAGGGGTTTTTTTGTAAGTAGTTTTCTTATGACAGAGTCAATTTCCTGGGTGGTTGTTGGTCTATTAGTGTCTCAATGTCTTCTTGTTTCAACCTGGGGAGTTTGTGTGATGTCATAAAGTCCTACATTTCATTTAGGTTATCAAGCTTGTTTCCATTACAGGTGTACATTGTAATCTCTGATAATCCTTTGTATTCCTTCAGGATCAGTTGTGATTTGTTCTTTTGTATTTCTGATTGTGTTTATTTGGGTTTCTTCTCTCTTTTTCTTGTTAATTCTGGCTAGGGTTCCACCAGTCTTGTTCATTCTTTTATGAACCAGCTTTTTTTGTTGTTGCTGATGTATTCTATCTTCTATGTCCCATTTTTGGGCTCTTATTTTGGTGATCTGAATTCTTCAGATAAAGTTAATGTTCTGGTGGTCTCTCTTTACAGACCCCTTAGGTTTGTTAAGCTATCAGCTTATGTTGTTTCCATTTCTTTGGTGTGTGTTCATAGAGATACAAATTCCCTTCTTAGAACTGATTTCATGGTACCTCAGAGGGTTTGGTAAGATGTTTCTTCATTTTCATTTGTTTCTAGGAATATTTTAATTTCTGTTTTGATTTCTGTGTTGACCCAGTGGTTGTTCAGCATCATGCTGTTTAGTGTCTATGTCTTTGTGAGCTTTGGGGAAATTTTGTTGGTTTTGATATTTATTTTTATTCCAGTGGTTTGAGGAGGTGCCTAGCAATATTTTAACCTTATAGAATTTGTTTATGCTTGATTTGTTGCTGTGGATGTGTTCAATCTTGGATTATGGTCCATGTGGTGATGAGTACAATATATATTATGTGGTTGTTGGGTGGAATATTCTGTAGGTTATCTATTAAGAACATTTGGTCCAGTGTCAAGTTTTGGTGCTGGGTTTTCCTGTTGATTTTTTGCCTTGAATATCTATCTAGGGCTGTTAGTGGAGTATTCACGTTCCCTACTATAATAGTATTTGAGTCAATATCTTTTTTTATTTTATTTATTTTTATTTTTTTATTTTATTTTTTTTTTGAGTTAGAGTCTCATTCTGTTGCCCCGCTCCCGGCCACCGCAGCCTCGACCTGCTGGGCTCCAGCGATCCTTCTACCTCAGCCTTCCAAGTAGCCGGAATTACAGGCATGTGCTACCACGCCCGACTGATTTTTTTTTTTTGATTTATTGCAGAGATGAGGTCTTGCTGCCCAGGCGGGTCTCGAACCCACGGGCTCAGGCAATTCACTCACCTCAGTCTCCCAAAGGCATGGGATTACAGACTGAGCCACCGAGCCTGGCTTTTATTTTACTTAAATGTTGCTTTATAAGTGTGTGTTCTCCCGTGTTGGGTGCATATATGTTTAGGATGGATATTTCTTGTTGATGGATTTAACCTTTTATCATTAGGTAGTGTCCTTTCTTATCTTTTAAAATTTTTGATATCTTAAAGGTTGTTTTGCCTGATACTAATATCATGACTCTGGTCTTTTTTGACCCATTTGCCTGGAAACTCATTTTTCATCCATTAACTTTGAGTCTCTGTGTGTCCCTTGTGGTGAGATGAGTTTCCTGAATGCAGCACATAATTGGGTCCTGGTTTCATATCAAGTTTGCCATTCTGGGTTTTCTCAGTGGTGCTTTCAGTCCATTCACATTTAGGCTAAATATTGAAATATAATTGCTTATCTCTGTCATGAGGTTCTTATAAAAAATTTTCTTTGTTTGCTTATTTTCTTTTAGCTTTGGGATTGATGTATGTGTGTGTTTTCAATTTTTCTATTGTGATGTATTCTCTGTTGATTCTGTGTCCTGCTGTTCTCTTGGGATTTGTGTGGTCATTCTTTTTTTCCCCTTTCTTCTGTGCTTTTTAAGCATCTCCTGTAAAGTTGCTCTGGAAGCTGCATAATCTCTTAGGGATTGGATGCCTGGGAAGGATTTTAATTCTCCATTGCTGATGAAGCGGAATTTGACTGGGTAGGAAATAATTTTTGAAATTTTTTATGTTTGAGGACTTTGAATATTGGACTCCAGTCCCTTCTAGTGTGTAGTTTTTCTGCTACTGGTTCTGCTACTATTCTGATTGGTTTTCCCTTGGAGGTAGTCTGATCTTTCTTTCTTGCTCCCTTTAGAATTTTTTTCTTTTGTGCCTACTTTGTGCAGACAAATTACTATGTGTCTAATGGTTGGTCTTATCACTTGATGTCTTTCAGGGTGATCTGTGTATCTATTGTGGCTTGCTGGTCATATCTCTGGTGAGATGAGGAACGTTTTCTTGGATAGCCTCCTGGAATACTTGCTCTAAGTTGTTCTCCATTTCCCTTTCTTCTTCTGGGATACCAGTCAGGTATAGGTTCAGCCTCTTGATATAATTACATATCTCTTGTTGATTTTCTTTCTATGGTTTTTACAGATTGGGTTAATTCCATGTTTTGGTTTTCAAGTTCTGAGATTCTTTCTTCTGTTAGATTAATTCTGCTTTCCATGCTTGCCATCTTGTTATTTATTTCCTAGATGAAATTTTTTATGGCCAAAATCTCTGTTACAAGGTCTTTTAGTGTTATATCTTTCTTTCTTGAGTCTTATTCACTCTTTCCATCCATTCCCTAATCCCTGTCACATCTGGTCCCAGTCATTGGTGACTTCCATTGTTTAGGCTCCTATGTCTGAATTTTCAGTTACTTTCTCTTTGTTACATTTGAAATTACCAGTAGTCTTCTGCTGGTTTTTCTTCATTTGTTACAGTTCTCTTGTCTTTCTCTTTAGTTATGTTATTCAGTGGCAGTGGGAGAGGCTTTCACTTCTGATGTTTGCTCAGCCTTCTATTCTTCCCTGACCTGGGTTCTGGATTTGTTCTATTTTGAAACAGGACACTGATCTTTATGGAGGTCATCCTCATCCTTTTTTCTCCACACCACTTGTTCCACGGCTGAATCAGTGTAGGGAGTGGGGGCACCTGAAACTCAGCACTTGTCCTGTCTCTCTGAAGTTTTGCCTTCAGGATATTCTCTTTGGGTCATGATCAACCCCTGAGTAGTTGATCTGCAAGTCACAGAGATCAGATCTGTTGTTCTGTGTTGTGAAAGTCAGAGAACTTTCCTGCCCTGTTTTCAAGATGGTGGTGGGGTGCCTCTTTCTTCTTCTCCAGTGGGACTCTGCCTCTGTGCTTCCTCTGCAGCCCTTGTTGCCAGTGTCTGTCCAGGTGCTGAAGTGTGAGGCAAATCCTGGAGCAGGTAGTCTCTCCTTGCCACTTCTTTGCAGGAAAATGTTTATCAGTTAAAAAATGACACCTGACTTTTGCAACCTGGGAAGCACTAAGGACCAAGCAGAGCAGCTGCAGCACCAGCTGCTTCACCAGGTGGGCCCTGGACACTTGCTCACTAGTCTCCATTTTGTCAGTCTTTCCCAACGTCTTCTTCCCAGGAAGGGTTTTGTTGATTAAAAAACAAAAACAAAAACAAAACTGGTGCTCAGCTTCTGTAACCTGGGAATTGCTAGGGTCTAAGCTGAGCAGTTGCAGCACCAACTGCTGCACCAGCTTAATTCTGACTGCTTGGCCCTGAGCTGATAAGCCTTTAAATTTTTCCCACCTCTTGGAGGTGGTGAATAATGCCACAATGAATTTGAGGGGTTCTGAAATCTCTTTTGACATTCTGATTTCATTTCCTTTGAATATCTATTTAGAAATGAGATTACTGATCACATGGCAGCTGTATTTTCATTTTTAAAAACCTCCTTACCACTTTTCATAATGGTTACATCAGTTTGCATTCCCACATACATGGGTTCTAATGTCTCTAATTCTCAACAACACTTGTCTTTAAAAAATGGCCATTTATCAAGCCTAGAATGGGCAACATAATGAAACCTTGTCTCAATAATAATAATAATTATAATTACACAATTGTAAAAAAAATGACCATTTTGAGATTTGTGATTTTATAACTCACTGTGGTTTTAATTCACACTGACCTAAAGTCTAGTGATGTTCAGCATAATCTCATATAAATTTTGAACTTTTTTTGTCTTAAAAAATATCCATCCAAGCATACAGCCCATTTTTAAATTGGGCTATTAGATTATGTTTTGCTGCTGAGTTAAAGGATTTTCTTCTATATTTTGATTATTGATCTTTTATCAGAGATTTGGTTTGTAAACATTTTTCCTGTTTCATTTTTTGAATTTCCACTTTGGTTGTTCCTTTTCAGTGCATATTTGTTGTTGTTTTTGTTGTTTGTTTGTTTTTTAGTTTGATGTAGTTCTCTTTGTTTATTTTGTTCTTTTTTTTTTTTTTTTTTGGTCTGTGCTTTTAGTATTATAGCCATTAAATTATTGCCTAGATTAATGCCATAAATATTTTCCCCTATGATTTTTTGATAGATTTAGCACTTACATTTACATTTTTTATCATACTGAGTTGATGTTTGAGTATTATAGAAGATAAGGGGCTTACTTTTTTGCATATTTATATCCAGTTTTCCTAGCACAATTTATTGAAAATTATTCTTTCTTCATTGTGTGTCATTGTCAACATTTTTGAAGATCAACCGAGTGTACATACATGGGCTTACTTTTTGACTTTTCATTCTGTTCTATTGGTTTATGTCTTTCTTTATACAGTGTCCTACTGTTTTGATTATTATAGCTTGCTAATGTATGCTGAAATCAGGAAGAATGATGTCTCCAACTTTGCTCATCTTTCTCAGGATTGATTTGATTATTTATGTTATTTTGTAGTTCTATGATAATTATATATTTTATCTTAACTTCTGTAACAAATGCCTCTGGGGATTTTGTTTTCCCCAGATCTGTAGAGCACAGTGAATAGTGTGGGCATGTTAGAAATACAGGCATCGAGCCGGGCTCGGTGGCTCAGCCTGTAATCCCCCGCCTTTGGGAAGCTGAGGTGAGTGGATTGCCTGAGCCTGCGGGTTCGAGACCTGCTTGGGCAGCAAGACCTCATCTCTGCAATAAATCCAAAAATCAACCGGGTGTGGTAGCGCATGCCTGTAATTCCGGCTACATGGAAGGCTGAGGCAGAAGGATCGCCGGAGCCCAGCAGATGAAGGCTGCGGTGGCTGGGAGCGGCCACTGCACTCCAGTCTGGGTGACAGAGTGAGACTACAACTCAAAAAAAAAAAAAAGAAATACAGGCATACCTTTTAAAATAATTCTTCAGTTTATTGCACTTTTAAGCTGTTGCATTATTTTACAAGTTTAAAGTTTGTGACAAATCTTCAGCTGAGAAAGCTTAAAGGCACCATTTTCTAATCAACTTGTACTTAATCCATGTGTTGTGTCACATTTTATTAAACTTCATAGTACTTAAACCTTTTTCATTATTATTATTACTGTTATGATAATCTTTGATCAGTGCTCTTTGAAATTAGTATTGTAATTGCTTTGGAGTGCCAGGAACTATATGAATGAATGACAGTAAACCAAATAAAAAATGTGTATGTTCTGTCTGCTCCATTGACAGACCCTTCCCTTACTTCTCTCCTTCTCTTTGGTCCTTGTTATTTTCCGAGGCATAATAATATTTAAATTAGGCCAATGACCGTCAAGTGAAAGGAAGAACCATACATTTCTTACTTAACATAAAAAACTAGTAATTGTTAAGCTTTGAGAGAGGAGCATATCAAAGGTCAAAATAAGCCAGAAGCTAGGCATTCTGCACTAAACAATTAGCCAAGTTATGAATGCAAAGGAAAAGTTCTTGAAGGAAATTAAAAGTGTTTCTCCAATGAACACATGAGTGGCAAGGAAGTTAAACATCTTGCTGCTGATATGGAGAAAGATTCAGAGGTACAGATAAAAGATCAAAACTACTATAACCTTTTTAAATCAAAAGCATAATATAGAGGAAGACCATAGCTTTCTTCAGTTTTGTGATGATTAAGCTACTGAGGAATCTGCAGAAGAAAACTTTGAAGTCAGCAGAGACTATTTTGTGAAATTTAAGAAAAAAAAAATAAAACATCTCCATAACTTAAATGTGCATGGTGAAGCAGCAAATGCTGATGTACAAACTTCAGAAAGTTGTCCAGATCTAGCTAAGATAATTGATGAAGGTGACTACACTAAACAACAGATTTTAGGTTTAGACATAACAGCTTTCTAATTAAAGAAGATGACACACAAAACTTTCATAGCTAGAGAGGAGAAATTTTGCCTCCAAAGTTTTAAAGTATAGATAGATGTTCTAGGTAGTGGTTAAAGTATTTGGTGACTTTACATTGAAGCCAGTGTACACTTCTTCTTCTGAAAATGCAAGGGCTTTTATTATTTATGCTAACTACTCTGTCTATGCTCTATAACTGAAACAAAGAAGTTGAATGACAGTGACTTTGTTTAGTGCATAGTGTCCTGAATATTTTAAGCTTACTTTTAAGAGCTACTACTCAAATCAAAATATAACTGCTCATTGATAATGCACCTGGTCACCTATCAGCTCTGACAAAGATGTACAATAAGATTAACGTTATTTTCATGTCTGCTAAAATAGCATACATTCTCAGTCCATGGATCAATGAGTGATTTCAACGTTCAGTTCTCATTATTTAATAAATAAATTTTGTAAGGCTTTAGCTGTCATAGATTGTGATTCTGCAGATATATCTGGGGAAAGTAAACCTTCCTAAAAGGATTTGATATTATAGATGCCATCAAACACATTTGTGATTTATAAGAAGAGATCAAAATGTTAAAATCAACAGCAGTTTTATTGAAATTGAGTACAGACCACATGGATGGCTTTGAAGGGTTCAGTATTTCATTGGAAGTATTCAATTCTAATGTGGCTGAAATAGCAAAAGAGCTAGAATTATAAGTGGAGTCTGAATATGTGATTGAATTGTTGTAACCTCATGATAAAACTTGAAAGATTTGCTATTTAGGCAGCCTCATGATAAAACTTGAAGAGTTGCTATTTATGAATGAGCAAAGAAAATGGTTTTTTGAGATGGAATCTACTTTTGTTGAATATGTAATAAACATTTTAAAAATGAAAAGAACTGAAAATTTACCTTCCATAAGATCCCAGCACTTTCTTTCCTGGGACTATATCCACTGGAACATAAATTGGTCTACAAAAATGATCCTTCCCTGATAGTTTTTTTCCCATTAGCTGCTGGTCCCCACCTCACTAGCCAACTAAGCAAATGTTCAGCAGGTTGTCTAGGTCACCTTTGTAGATAAATCTTCCATAATTTCTCTGAGAAATCCTAAAACCTATTTATCAATTGAGCTATTAAAATGTGCTTGATTTGATCTTGTAAAAATCACATGAAATTATTTTCCAATTTAAAGTCTATAATTCTGTTTCTGAATTAAAGTTTTCTTTATTAATATATTGAAAAATTTATTGCACAAGAAACTAAAGCATATTTTAAGAAAGAACAATTTTATTTGGTTACAATAATTGCAACCACCTTTACAATATACCATCTAAAACATTAGCTACTCCATTAGCACAAACATCACATTACAAGCAAACTGTAGGACAAGTGGCGAAAGAGCAAGAATTACCTTCACAGTCAGACTAACAAGCACTTAATAGCAAAATGGACTTGCCCTACCAATAATAACTAGATCTCTTAACGATACCCTAAAGCACTATGGAGAATTGAAGCCATTACATGGATAATTCAGATAGCAGTAATTGAGTTTGGGGGCTAAGGAACCAGAATAATTGCCTCAGTTCTCCACTTGGCTTTGGTCATGAAAATCTGTACAATAATTACTAAGTGCTGTCTTCATGGCATAAAGAGCCATTTAATTAATGTCATCATTTGTACTCTAAAGGAAATTAGGATACCAGTTATCCATAGCAAAAAGTTCCTTTACTCCCTATAATAGAGGAAGATAAGAGGTAGGCAACAAAAGTATTTTAGCGTTTTTCAAACAAAACAAAAAACAAAATAAAGTAGCAATGATCAAAATACAACTCTTAAAAAATCCCACCACTACTAACAAAACAAAACAAAAACAACAATAACAAAAAGAATAATAAAAACAAAAACTCTTATCTGGCTAACTTTTAGTGGATACTTATTTCTGAAGTTCTGTTTTTCTATTTTATTCACAGAGACCAAACTGATGGTGGCTTTTACAATATATTTAATATGAACAAAAAGAGGAAGGTAAGGCTGGAAAATATTAGGAAAAGTCCATTCCTTTAAACAGTGTATCTGTAATGATTGCTTTTTAAGGAATTATTTGCTAATTCATTGTAGCAATCTTGAACTGATGAATTCAGATACATCCTTATATGAAAGTAAACTAGTATGCTGCCTATGAAATGTGACTTGAGATTAACTAATGATTTACTATTTGTGACTTGTTTCATAGAGAAATGTATTGGCTTCTTCTTTTAAGAAATGTGAAAGAAGCTGGGCATGGTGGGTCAAGCCTGAAATCCCAGCACTTTGGGAGATCGAAGCAAGAGGATTGCCTGAGCTCAGGGGTTCAAGACCAGCCTGGGCAACTTGACGAGACCTCATCTCTACAATAAATAAAAAACTAAGCCAGGGGTGGTAGCAAACGCCTGTAGTTCCAGCTATTTGGAAGGCAGAGGCCAAAGGATCACCTGAGCCCAGCAGGTCAAGCCTGTGGTGGCTGTGAGCGTGCCACTGCACTCCAACCTGGGTGACAACAGTGAGACTCCAATTTAAAAAAAAAAATAAATGTGAAAGAGTAAAAGAAGAAAAAAAATGTTTCCAACATTTTGTGTGAATCAGTTTATGAGGTAGCTTTCCTCTGTGACAAAGTAGCAAGTGAGCCTTGGGCATCCATTTGTGGCAATTTGTGATAGCAACAGTTCAAAGTAAAAGTGGCAGGGAGGCAAAAATTGAAGATGTAGGTCACCATAAAGATAGGATCTGCTTTTTTTACAATATTTTTGAGTTTCAACAAGTTGCTTGGCTTTATTATTCTATAAATTCCAACAATTTCTTAGCAATATTGAGTTAGAGTCACAATAAATCACAAGTCAATGCAATCTCTATCAGAGTTATCCTGTTTCAGTTACAGTCTGTGCCATTCTGCAAACTCCTACCTGACTATCATGTTGTCAGTTACAGGTTTCCAAAGGGACGCATCACTACTGATTCTTTTTTTACCAGGATGTTGTGCAAGAGCTACAAATGAATAAAGAGATTAAAACTGTGTAGCAGTAGCTATGACACCTGCCTCTGTCAGTTAGGAAGAAGTTGCAAAGTAGCTGCTGTAAGCACTAACAAAATGGGAATAGTTGAAAAAGTACATGCATCTAACTGGGAAGAAATTAATGAATAAATTAGGAGGAATTCAAATTAAAGTCAATGTGGTTAAAGACTGTAATTGTTAGCTGTAACGGTTGAAAATGTTTGTCTGTTATATCCATGCCCTCTCCTAAATGACTGCATTGCTTGAGGGTCACCACATTTAGGGTTGCAGCCACTCTGAGACTTAAAAGCATGTGTTAGTAACTTTTACTGAGCACAGATTGGAAGAAAAAAATCTATAATTTTTCTATGTAAGAGTTTTTTGAATTCTGGTTGACTATCTTTTGTCCTACATGAATAATGCACTTAATAAAATTGACAGGCCATTTTCTTGCTAAGCTATGGTGTGGCCATGTGCTCTTTGAGCTATGACCGGCCATGTTTCCTGGCTTTGGCCCATTCCCCTACCGTGGGGAGGTGGATCTCCTCTTTCTCTATTTCAAATTTAATTTCTTTTTTTTTTTTTTTTGAGTTGGAGTCTCACTCTGCCACCCAGACTGGAGTGCAGTGGCTGCTCCTGGCCACCGCAGCCTCAACCTGCTGGGCTCTGGCAATCCTTCTGCATCAGCCTTCCAAGTAGCTGGAAATACAGGCGTGCGCTACCACGCCCGCTAATTTTTTGATTCATTGTAGAGATGAGGTCTCACCAAGTTGCCCAGGTGGGTGTTGAACCGGCGGGCTGAGGCAATCCACTCACCTCAGCCTCCCAAAGGTGAGGGATTACAGGCTGAGTCACTGAGCTCGGCTCAAATTTAATTTCTAAATAAACTATATTTTCTTATTAAAAAAATAAAATTGACAGGCAAATAAGCACAATATCAGATAAATTGCAAAACAATAAGGTAATCCTGAATTGTTAGGGAGATAAGGATAGGTAGTTCAGTGAATGGTAAGCAGATTTTTCTAACTGACAGGCATTCACCATTTCCCAATATTAATCACTTCTTCTACAAAACTCCCTAATCTTTTATGGGTATGGATGAAAAACAAGTACTTGAAATAATTCATCTGTGGAATTTTGAATTCAAACAGACAATTAAAAAAATAGTAGCTTTAGAAAAATGCTAAATGATGGTTCAGAATTTTTAAAAAATTCCTAGTGAAATATATCTACAGAGTAAAAGCTTACCTGAGTTTTATAGCCTTATAACAGTTCCATTTTGGGAGAGAGTTAGAGTCTTTAGAGGGTAATACTAGAAATCTTAAATAATCCAGTTTATTTTTATTTTCTTATAAATATTCAGGGAGTTTGCCATTAGCAGAGCATTTTTTTGGTACAGCTATATAACCAACATTTAAAATGAATTTCTTTCAACCTCACTTTTTAAATTGTGATCGGATTCTTGGATATAACCCTGTTCCCGGTTCTGCTAAAGAATCAACCTAACAAGGAAAGTCCTTGCTTTACATTTAGTGCTCAGCAGTTTGCATTTTCCTGTCTTTATATTTGTTCCATAAAAAAATTTGAAGCAGTTGACAGTTTTTGATTATACTACTATCCTATTAAAAAGCATGAAGACAGACAGTAAGCCTGATTTGTTCTGACTTCTACAATCAAAACTGACTGACATTGAAGACAATAACATTTGTAAAAATAACTATCTTTCCTAGATTTTTTGTTTGTTTGTTTGTTTTTTGAGGTGGAGTCTCACTCTGTTGCCCAGATTGGAGTGCAGTGGCCGCTTCCGGCCACCGCAGCCTAGACCTGCTGGGCTCCCGCGATCCTCCTGCCTCAGCCTTCTAAGTAGCCGGAATTACAGGCCTGCGCTACCAAGCCCGGCTGATTTTTTGATTTATTGTAGAGATGAGGTCTCGCTGCCCAGGTGGGTCTCAAACCTGCGGGCTCAGGCAATCCACTCACCTCAGCCTCCCAAAGGCGTGGGATTACAGGCTGAGCCACCGAGTCCGGCTTCTTTCCTAGATTTTAATGTTTCTTAAAAAAATTATGCTTTATATAATAGATGTTGATCACAAAAATAAGCCCACAAAGGGCAAAATATATTAACTGAAAAAGCGATTGTGTTGGCACATTGAATTGATTAGTTTTGTGATCTATTTCTGTGAAGGAGAAGACATTTATGGTCTGTGTAATTTTGGTACCATGTAATGGAAATGGCTTCCGTCTTTACCAATTAGGTGTAATCAAGACCAATCAGTAAATTGTTCATGTCTTTTATCTTTGATTATGAAAATTATTCCAAGAAGCCCAAGTCTCCTGAGTCATTCCTCATCTCCAAGACACATCTTGCTCTGAACAGTTCTCCTGTGATATCTCATACAATAGTCTTCTCTATTTTCTGAAATCTTTTCACTGTGCATGCCTATAATCATGGTAACTCAAACAACTCAATTGTCACAACATCTTATATAATAATACTCTCATCTTTTTGGAACACCTAGATCTCTTCTTTTTTATTTTTATTTTATTTAATATATGTGGGGTATAATTCAGTATTAGGTAGATAAGTTGTCATTGTACAGATAAAGTTTGGATCTCCCTTTGATCCCTGTTTCACTTAGTTTGAGATCAGGTGCTCTTATTGATGTTATGTGCCTCCCCTGGCAGCATCCTTCTATTGCCAAACCCTTTCTTGTAGTGTTATGATAAATGTTCAGGGTTCACTTATAAGTGAGAACATATGGCACTCAGTCTTTTGTTTCTGTGATAGATCACTTAGTATGCTATACTCTGAATCCTTCTAAGTCGCTGTGATGTCAATAATATTGTCCTTCTTTATGGCAGCATAATATTCATTATGTATATATACCACAGTTTTTTTATCCAGTAGAAAAAGCATGGAACCAGTCACACTTTCCATCGAAAGTGTACTAGATCTCTTCTTAAGACATTTAGCCAGGCAC
This sequence comes from Cephalopachus bancanus, assembly GCA_027257055.1. Taxonomy (NCBI): domain Eukaryota; kingdom Metazoa; phylum Chordata; class Mammalia; order Primates; family Tarsiidae; genus Cephalopachus; species Cephalopachus bancanus. The sequence goes on from JAPVLO010000778.1 coordinate 107,826, forward strand.
AGTGGCTATGCTTGTATTCCCAGCAATCTGGGAGGCTAATACAGGAAGGTTGTTTGAGCTCAGGAATTTGAGACCTGCCTGGGCAATATGTGAGACCTTGACTCTACAAAAATTTAAAAAATTAGCCAGGTGTGGGGATGCACACCTGTAGTCTCAGCTATTTGGAGGGGAGGTTGGGGTGGGAGGATCACTTGAACCTAGAAGGTCAAGGCTTCAGTGAGCTTGGATTGCACAACTGCACACCAGCCTGGGCAACAAAGTGAGACCTTGTCCAAAAAAAAAAAGAAGAAAAGATACTTCTTTTTTATAGCCTTCTCAGTAAATGTCATTTTGCTTTGTTTATTTTTTCTTTTCCATATTCTCTGCCATAAAACATAGAGATTTAGTAGGTCACCTCCTTGTTCTTTATTTTCTCTCCAGACAATTCTCCCTTTGTCTTCCATGAAGACACCCCTTTTTGACTTTCACGTCATGAGACTGTACTACCTATCGACAAACCTTATCTCAGTAGCCCCCTAATTACTCCCTTTCATTCCTGGAGCAATGATACCAATTGTAGAAAATGCAGAACCACATGCATTGCTGGTATGAATGCAAAATTATAAAGACATTTTGGAAGTACCTTATAATGTTTTATAACATCTTACCATATGATTCTGCAATTGTATTCTAGGCATATAGCAGTCTTTAGGAGTCTATAGCAGGTCTATAGCAGTCTTATCAATAGTTGCCCCAAACCAAAAGCAACCAGAATGTCTCTCAGTAGGTAAATTAATAAGTAAACTGTGGTATATCCATACATTGAATTACTATTTCTTGATTTTAACAAATGAATTATTAATCCAGGCAGTAACAGGGAGGGAATCTTAAAAATGCTTTTAAGTGAAAAGAGTCAGTGTGTAAACGCTGCATAATGTATACTTTTATATGGCATTCTGGATAAGAAGTAACTATAAGGAGATAAAATAGATCAGTCGTTGCCAGAGAATTAGGGAGGGGGATTGGATTGGTGAAGCACAGGGATATTTTTTATGGTGGCAAAACTATTCTATATGATACTGTAGTGTTATCATGACAATATGCAATTTTTAAACCCATAAAAAATGTATTTCAGTGAGTGAACATTAATTTATGCACATTTAAAACATCATTTAAGAAATCAGGAGAGCCTGGGATGGAATACAGATTGTGAAAAAATAATCTGTTTGTATTATGAATGCAAAGCATAAATTCACTGAAAAGGTGGGGAAGAAGATTCTGACTAAAGTGACTTTGGAAATAACTGGAGAATGTAAGAATAAAGGCAAAAGGAGTTGAACATAGCACTGTACCCTAAATACTAATTATATTTATTACAAGTTAACAATTTGAAAACATTCTACAACTCGCTAGGGTTGAACAATTAAATAAATCAAAGGCATGAGCCACTGTTGGAGTGAGAGTTTATAAATAACTTGGGAGAAGACTAAAATGATCCGTGTGACAATTCATTAAAGTTAAAATCATTAATAACAATTCATGTTTAGCTTAAGATAGATACATATAAAATATTTATATATGTGCATGTGTTAGTGTATGTACGTGTATTTTCCTTGTCACTTTTATTCTTGTATGTCAGCTGAAAGGGTCTCAAAGCAATGATATTTTAGTAGAAAAGACTATGAGTACTACCGAGGTCTTCATTTTTATTTTCAATAAGATGTAACGGAACTCCTTGGAGAAATGGTTGATTTCAGGGCTAGGGAAGTAAACGTATGAAATTATTCTAGAGTATTTTGCATCTTCTGGAAAGTAAGAAAGTGTTCCAAATAAATGAACAACAAACAGACATATAACAATATGTCCAAGTAGCACAAAAGTCGACAGGAAAAGTTTCCAATAGCCAAAACTAAAACCATTTAAGTAATGCAATAACATAGTATTGAATTATAACCCAAAGTATAAAATAAATATCTTTCATACTAGTATAAATAGATAATTTAATAGTTAAATAGCTAGAAAGAATGAACAATAGTTTTGCATAATTCCAAATAATTTATGTAGATGTTCACTTCTCAAGAAGATGGAGCATAACTTCTCATCCCATGGCATGTGATATTAATATTGACTTCATTTTAAAGAGTACGGTATGGAAATTACAATAAAAATAGTAATTCTGTAATAGTAAACCTAACTATATATACCCTTAGTGTGATGTGATAAGAATGACACTTTTTACCTCTGTACTCTTTCTTTTACTAAACCCATAACCCCCTATTAACCATGAGATAACCTTCAGATAAACCCATATAAAAAATATTCTACAAAATACATGACAAGTACTTATCAAAATTGTCAAAGTAATCAAAAACAATGAAAGACTGGGAAACCGTCATAGTCTAGAGTAGTCTAAACAGACATAATGGGTAAATATACTGTGGTATATTAGATAGGATCCCAGAACAACAACAAAAAAAAGGACATTAAGTAAAAACTAAGAAAATGTGAATATAGAACTTACCTAGTGATAACGTATCAATATTGGTTCATTGACTGTAATAAATGTACTACATTAATGTCAGATGTTAAAAGGTAAACCTCAGTTTGGGGTATAGAATAGTCTGTTATGTGACTGCAACTTTTCTGTAAATCAAAAATGATTCTAAAATAAAACTTACTAAAGTATATTAAATGTTCAGAAAAATTTAATTTCATATCGCTCTTATATTCCATGCAACATTACTTCAGATCAAGGAATTCATTTCATGGTAAATAAGTATACCAATGGGTTTATGACCATAAATTTCACTGATTTTTTTTAGTGTACTCTCTTATTCAGAAGTAACTCGCTTAATAATATAGTAAATTACTCACCAGAGTTTTATTTACAATTCAATTTAAGAAAACACACGCTGAAAGCAGATATTTCACAGGATGCAGCAATACTTTGAATCAGCAGCCAATATGTGGTGCACTCTTTTATAGTCATAAAATATGAATCCAGAAATCAAGAGAAAAAAAAGATGGCTCTTCTTACTAATATACCTAACACATTCACAGAATGTTTGCTTTCCACACTTTTGGGCCTAGATGATTTGGAATTCTTAATTCCAAAAAAAGGAATATTTTCATCATGAAACGGAACAATAGATCAGGGTGGGTAGCTGGGATTGACAGTAGTTAATATCCACCTGGGGGGGCACACCTCATCAATAAGGGTACTTGCACAATGAACATTTGTATACCTAACCCTGAATTGTGCCCCACAATTTCAAAATAAAAATTAAAAGAGAAAAGAATAAAAAAATATATTAAATTAAATTTTAAAAAGAGAAAGATCATGCTACCATTTAGTCGTGGTTTTTTACTCTCCAAGCCATTACACCAACAAGCAAAAAAATACATTACTCTATTGGCTTGGATGACTGATACTATCAAGAGGAAATTGAGTTACCACTATTCAATAGATGCAATAAAGACTATATTTGAAATGGAGTGGCTGCTTCTTAAATCTTCCTAAAATTTGCCTAATGGTAAAATTTAATGGCAAGCAATTGTAATAAAAAAAGACAATATTAAGTTGAGATGTTGACTGAGAGACAAGTAGCATGAAAATAATAGCAGATAAGGCAGTAATAAACAGTAACTATGAATTTACAGTATCAAAAAAGAAATCTGTGCTGGGCTCGGTGGCTCAGCCTGTAATCCCGCACCTTTGGGAGGCTGAAGTGAGTGGATTGCCTGAGCCCGCGGGTTTGAGACCCGCCTGGGCAACTTGGCGAGACCTCATCTCTACAATAAATCAAAAAATCAGCCGGGCGTGGTAGTGCATGCCTGTAATTCCGGCTACTTGGAGGGCTGAGGCAGAAGGATCGCCGGAGCCCAGCAGGTTGAGGCTGTGGTGGCCGGGAGCGGCCACTGCGCTCCAGTTTGGGTGACAGAGTGAGACTCTAACTCCAAAAAAAAAAAAAGAAATCTGTGTTTGTTCTGCATATTTCCCTCCTTGTTTATTATTGTGTGTGTGTGTGCTCACTCACGCACTGATTTTTCCCTACTTTGATTTTTTATTTTTATTTTATATAAAAATTATTGTTTGGGTTAACTTTATAATTTAGTCTTTAGGTTTTAGAATATTCTGATAAGACCATAGCTGAATGAGAAGAATAATTAACATCACCTAGACAGACACATAGATAGATAGATAGATAGATAGATAGATAAATAGATATATGAAGGGATTATTACTCAAAAATGGGTACAGTGACTGTTGGAAATTTTTGTTTTTCATTTTGGAAGGAGAATGAGAGATATTTTGTTGATATGAAGAATGCTTGTATCTTTTATACAAAAGCGTAAAACCATTATTATGATTGAAGGGAAGTTCAAATATATGTAGTAGTAAACATATAGTTTCTGAGTAGTAAAGAGCCAGATTACCATGGCTATTAAGCTGTTTTCTCTCTGCTCCAAAGCCACCATCCTAAACTTTGCTTGTGATGCTTGTGCTTGGACTCTGAAAACTACATGTGTTGTTTGCTAGTTGACTAACAAAATGTTCGTTTGCTTGTTTGTTTTCTACTAGTAGGGGACACTAGAAAGGGACATGAAGGCAGGAGGAGAAGAGGTATGGTATTTGACTTATTTATGTTGATCATTATCTCACTTCTTTCATTCAACTGTGAGAGCCATAAGAGCAGAAACCTATCTCTTTCATTCACTGTTCCATGTGCCAAGAACAGTCCCTGACACATATTAGATACTCAACTGATATTCATTAAATGAATGAATAAATGGATGAATGAATGCATTTATTTTGGCAAAAGTTGTGAGAGAATGGATTTTTTTTCTCCAAATGGTAAAATATTTGTCCCAGAACCATTTGTTTAATAATATACTATTTCCTTGCTGTTTTCAATTCCATCTTTGTTAGGTAGTATATCTTAATATTTATGTCTACTCATAGATTTTCTATATGCTTATTTATTTATTATCTCCATTTCCTCGTGAAACCATAAGAATCATGATGATGCAAATATTAACATATTTTGTTTATTGCTGTAGTATCTACTCCCAGAGAAAGATCTGGCACATACAGGTACTCAGTAAAGATTTAGTAAATGATTATTTACTTTAGTAAATGATTATTTACTAAATCTTCTATCTTACAATACAATTCTAGCTTAATAGTATAGTAAACATTTGTTCCTAAACTGTAGAAAGCTAAGTACAGTAATCATTTCTTATCCTACAATTCCAAAAATGCATGGTCCAAAATATATTAAATAGAATATTCCAAAATGAATAATTCATTAGGTTTAAATTGTGCACTGTTTGGAGTAGTGCCAAGAAATCTCATGACATTTTGCTTTGATCCATGAATCATCTTTTTGTCCAAAAAATTCACTTTGTATACTTAGTCACTTAGTAGCTGTGTTGCTTACGTATTGACTGCTGTGGTATTCCAGTGCTTCTGTTCAATTGAGCCTTCTTTAACTTAGAAATGGTCCCAAAATGCAAGAGCAATGATTTTGGCATATTGTTATAATTGTTCTATTTTATTATTGATTATTATTGTTAATCTCTTACAGTGCTTAACTTATAAATTAGATTTTATTGAAGGTATGTGGGTAAAGTGAAAAAAAAGGTAAATATAAGGTTTGCTATTATCTGGGTTCAGGCATCCACTGGGGAGGCCTTGGAACTTATCCCCTGCAGATAAGGAGGGACAACTATATCAGCAAATATATTCAGTCTATTCATTACTTATTGAAGGTTGTCATAGCCAATTTATTTATGATTATTGAGGGAAGAACAATTGTATCCACCTTATATGTTAAAACTATTATGTGAAAATAAACTAAAAATATCCTTAATATTAACAAGAAAAAATGTTATAAAACAGTGTAACTGTGGTGATTACTTTAGTGGAGTTAAGTCAGCAAGGACTAGTTTTATAAATTTAAAGCAAGATAATTAGTGGCATGTAAGTTATAAACATCTGAAGAGTTAATTCAAAGAAATAGAAAGACAATGGAGTCTTTGTTAATTTTGAGGACATTCAGAATACTTTAGAGCAAGACACCTGGGAGGCTTTATTTGATCCAGAAAAACAGAGGGAGATAATAAAGAAATAGATCATTTTAGCTATAATAGAGCATTATAGATAAAGTAGAGCATGGATAGATCTTAATGAAATTAGAACTTTTAAATAGTTTAAGGGAAGAAACTGTCCTTTTTTTAAAAAAAAATCTATCTGTCTGTACCTATTTCATATGCCCTCTGATTTGTTCTTTTATGTAGAACTACTGTCCCTAGGACTTAAATTAGGCTATACTTTCTTTCATCCTAGTCAGTTTACACCAAAGACCCTTTCCTCACAATATGTCCTCACAATATGTATCCTGAAATTTACCTACTTTTCACAATTATTGTGAACACCTGGCACCTGGTTGTAATACGAGGTGAAATATGATACCTGGTCTTTTGTCTACCATATTTATATTAGGCAAAAACAAATTTACACTCAAAATTGTTACCTTTGCTTCTGTGATAAAAGCATAAAAGCTTCAATAAAACATGTAGCCTTATAAAATCATCACCAGTGAAGTATAAAAGTAATATAGTAGTTATTTGATGATAAATATGATCTATTCAAAGTTTTATGCAATTTTATAAAAAAATCTTTTTGCAATTCTGTTTTGATAACCAAAATTTTATTTTCAGAATTGTAGTAGCTTAGTCAATAATTGTATATTTAACTGTATGCCAACTTTTATGGTAGATGTGGAAGACACAACAGAAGTATAAGTCACAATCTCTGACTTCAAAGTATATGTGGTTTAATTTGAAAGATAATCTTTTTTCTTAAGATGTGGGGTACAATTCAGGGTTAAGTATATATGCAGTCATCATACAGGTGAAGTTGGGCCCTCCCATTGGTCCTTACTTTGCCTGGTTTGGGGTCAGCTACTCTTATTAATGTTATGTGCTGCCATCCTCCCCTAGCAGCAAACCACTACTGTCAATCCCTTTTATATAGTATTATGATAAATATTCAGGGTCCACTTATGAGCGAAAACATGTGGTACTCAGTTTTTTGTTTCTGTGATAGATCACTGAGTATGATAGACTCTAAATTTATCAAAGTTGTTGTGAAGCCCAACATTTTGCCCTTCTTTGTGGTTGCATAATATTCTGTCATGTATATGTATCACATTTTTTTGATCCAGTCCACTTTCGGTGGGCAATATGGTTGGTTCCATGTTTTTGCTATTGTGAATAGCAGGCATCTTTTTTGTAGAATGATTTGAGCTCCTCGAGGTATATTCCCAGAAGGAGCATTGCTGAATTGTATGTGTAGAAATCACCACACTGTTTTCCACTGAGGTTGTACTAGTTTACACTTGTACTAACAGTGTAGAAGTATTCTGTTTTCTCTGCATTCTCTACAGCATCTGTTGTTTTTTGAGTTATTAATGATGGCCATCCTGACTGGAGTTAGGTGGTATCTCAGTGCATTTCTCTGATGATTAGTGAGGTTGGGCATTGTTTTACATATCTGTTGGCTACTCATATGTCTTCTTTTGAGAGACATCTATTCATCCATTTACCCATTTTAAATAGGGCTGTTTTTGTTTTTTTTTTCATTTTGACACGTTTGAGTGCCTTATAGATCCTGGATATTAGGCTTTCATCAGATATACTGTTGGCACATATTGTTTTCCCATCCTGTGAGCTGTCTCCTCACTCTCTTAATGTTTTCTTTTTTTTGTAGAAGCTTTTCAGTTCAATGAAGTCCCACTTGTCTACCTTATCTATTATGGCCTGGGCTTTTGGTGTTTAGATCAGGAATTGGTTTCCTATTCCAATTTATGTAAGAATGCCTCCTACATTTTCTAAGATTCTTATAGTTTGAGGTTTTACATAAAGTCTTTGAGAACTCTTAATGAGTTTCTATTTAAGTCTCATGTTATTGAGACTTAAAGTCTAAGCTGAGGAAATATCAGAAAATGTGTCATTCGTTTCTATTTTTCATGGAAATATAAATTTACAAGCATTCTTCACGTATAAAACATAGTAGATAGTTGTATCGGAAGAAGGTACTTTGGAAAAGAAAAGGGAAATAAATTGGCTTCCTGGACTTTGAGAGAAGCCAATGTAGCTAGATATTATTAGTCTGTCACTACTAGTGGGGGTAGGTTTGCACAATAGTTTGGAGTAGAGACTGAAGTAGCCAGGATTTCCTGAGACCTAGCTTTAACAATAGCCTAGTGATTAAGAGGTCTGACAATTAAGTTCACAAAGTTGTCACCATGCGTTTACATTGGCAGCACTATACAAACAACATGGTAAGGTTTCATAACTTTAGTATATCAGAGTTTCACAACTGTGTTCATGTCGATGTGTGGTGGTGCCTTGCTGAGTATCATTCATTATTGTTGTTGCATGATGTTGTGTGCCATCATGAGAATGAAAGAGCATAAATTAGAGCAAAGAACAAACATTAAAATTCTTGTTAAACATGGCAAAAGTGGAAGTTAAATCAAGGACATGTTAGTCTAAGTTTATGGGGATAATGCCATGAAGAAGATGGCAGTGTACAAATGGATTAAATATTTTTCTGAGGGTAGAGAAGGCATCACTGATGAAGAGAGGACAGGATGGACAATAATGATGGGAACAGGTGAAAATATTGCAAAAAATTGTCAAATTGTGAGTCAAAATCATCAGTTGACTGTGAGAAGCAGAGCAGACCAAATAAACACTGACAGAAAAACAGTTAAGAAAATCTTAACTGAAAATCCTGGCATGAGAAAAGTGTGTATAAAATGATCCCAAAGGAGCTCTTTTAAAAAAATAATTATCATTATTTTATTTTTATTCTTTATTTTTAATGTAAAGATGTGGGATACAATTCAGGGTTAGGTATACAAACACTGATCATGCAGGTACCCCTGTTAATGAGGTATGCCCCGCCCTTCCCTAGTAGTTTCCCTCAACTGCCAACCCCTCCACCAACAGTTTCCCATTACTGCCAATCTCTTTCTTATAGCATTATAATTGTTCAAGGTCCTCTTATGAGTGACAACATATGGAACTCTGTTCTTTGTTTCTGTGATAAATCACTGAGTATGATCGACTCCAAATTCATCCAAGTTGTTGCAAAGTCCATATATCTGTCCTTCTTTATGTCTACATAATATTCCATTGTGTATATGTACCATATTTTTTTATCCAGTCCAGCTTCGATGGGCAACATGGTTCGTTCCACATTTTTGCTATTATGAATAGAGCTGCAATAAACATTTGTGTGCAGGTACCTTCTTTGGATAAATTTGAGGAGTAATTTGAGTTCCTCTGGGTATATTCCCAATAGGAGAATTGCTGAGTCATATGGAAGATCAATTTCTTGTTCTTTCAGAAATCTCCAGACTGTTTTCCAGAGAGGTTGTACAAGTTTGCATTTCTATCAGCAGTGTAGAAGCGCTCCTTTTTCTCCACATCCTCATCAGCATCTGTTGTTGTTTGTTTTATTAATGATGGCCATTCTTACGGGGTTAGGTGGTATCTCAATGTGGTTTTGATTTGCATTTCTCTGATGATGAGTGAGACTGAGCACTTTTTCATGTGTCTGTTGAATGCCCGTATATCTTCTTTTGAGAAGTGTCTGTTCATATCTTTTGTCCACTTTTTAAAGGGACTGTTTATTTTATTTTATTTTTCTTTTGGCTTGTTTGAGTTCCTTGTAGATCCTAGATGCTAGGCCTTTGTCACATATACAGTTGACAAATATTTTTTCCCATTCTGTGGGCTGTCTCCCTGCTCTCTTGATGGTTTCTTTTGCTTTGCAGAAGCTTGTTAATTTAATGAGGTCTCACTTGTCTATCTTATTTCTTAAGGTATTGACCTTTAGGGTTCTGGATAGGAATTGGTTGCCGGTTCCAATTTCCATAAGGGTGTCTCCTGCGTTTTCTAAGATTCTTATAGTTTGAGGTTTTATGTTTAGATCTTTGATCCATTTAGAGTTAATTTTGCTTTCCCAGCACCAAAGGAGCTCTTGCATCATGGCAATGCACCAGCTCACACAGCACTGTCTGTGAGGGAGGTTTTAGCCAGTAAACAAATAACCGTGTTGAAACATTCACTCTACTCACCTGATCCGTCCCTCATTTACTTTATTATTTACCCAAAGATAAAGGAAATATTGAAAGGAAGACAGTTTTATGACATTCAGCACATCAATGGTAACACAATGACAGCTCTAATGGCCATTCTAGAAAAATATTTCTAAAGTTGCTCTGACAAGTGGACTAGGTGGCAGCGTCAGTACACACTTCCCAAAGGGATTAGTACATCAAGGGTCACTTTAATGATACTCAGCAATGAGCTATGTGGCACTTTTTCAAGGATGAGTTCACAGTCTTAATTTTCAGACCTCATATGCTTCAAGGGAGAGAGTTGAAATGCAAAGGTCAAAGAAACCTTAAAGATAAACAAAGTCTACTAGATTTGCTCAGCATGGTCTGTTACAATAGGAATCATTGGCACTAAGTATAGATATGCCAACTTTATTGTAGGGGTAAAGCATTAGAGTCTAAATTAGTTGAAGAATGATAATGTGGCTAATTATAATGTAGCTAAACAGCTGTCCTCAGGAGATAAGGACATAGATTTTGGAATAAAATATGAATCTCACAATTTCTGACAGCTTAATCAACTCTGAATAGGTTTCATTTTAGAATTTGGGGTATCTCTTTTCAGCGTAATTATTTATTACCTGATGTAGAAAAAAGTTGTGGGAAAGAAAAGTAATTGTTTTTATGTACACGGTAAACTATGGGATTAAAATATTCTTCTGGGGCAGTAAATTTGTATTGCTATCCTGAAGACTATCCCTTACTAACCTCTGTAAGGGTGCTATGGTTTGAATGTATGTGTCTCTTAAAAATTCTTAGTTTGAAACTTAATATCCAATGCAATATCATTAGCAGGCAAGGTCTTCAGAAGGTGATTAGGCCATAAGCAGACCCTTATAAATGGGATTATTAACCATACAAAATGTCTTGAGAGAGCCTATTTGCTTCTCTCTTTCTTCTCTCTCCTCTCTTCCCTTATCTTCCCTTCCCTTCCCTTCCCTTCCCTTCCCTTCCCTTCCCTTCCCTTCCCTTCCCTTCCCTTCCCTTCCCTTCTCTTCTCTTCTCTTCTCTCTCTCTCTCTCTCCCCCGGCTATTATTCCTTTTGGCTTTGTGAGAGCACAGCAATAAGGCACTATCTTGTAGGCAAAGAGTAGTCACCATCAGACACTGAATCTTCCAATTCATTCATCTAAGATTTCCCAGTCTCCAGAGATTTGAGAAATAAATTTATATTATTTATGAATTATCCAGTGCATGGTATTTTGTTATAGAAGTATCAATAAACTAAGGTTAAAGGTAATAAGCAAATTTCATTTTAGAAATTTTCCCTGGAGAGCCTTCTCTTTGATGCTGCTATTCACCAGTGATTTTTCTGACTGAAGATAGTTAGGAAGTGCTTGGAGTGGCTGTTCAACCATGCCTATCTCCATTATAATTATTCTTTCTTTAAGCATCTTTTTTTTTCTCACAATCTTTACCAGAGCAGAGACATACTGCACAGTAATGGAGATACATATAGTTCTGTAGTAGAGTTAGATGAATCTCAAAAGAGTAGTAAATGTTTGCAAGAACATCAATTTGTAATTTTTGTGCCACAGGAGGCACAGGCCTTAATGACAGTTGTACAAAATAAGTGTGTTTCACATGAATGCTTCCTCTCCTGGCTTATATTTCCCACTGCACATTGACCTCTCGTTCAAGTTCTTCCCCATTTCCCCTTGATAGACTCCATTTTTTCCCTGTAGAATAAGAATGATTTTTGCCCTTGTCTTTTCTTTTGGTTCTGAACTCAAGTTCCTTAGTTTTCATTCAGATACCAATAAAGTTTTTTGCTCAATCGTTTCAGGATCCTGGGGTGGGGAGATGAATGAGTGGCTCTCCAGTGAGTAAAAATAATGGTGACTTTTTTTCAACTCTAATTTATTCTTGTCAGTGACCAAAATTACCTTTTACTTAAGAAATAAGCATACTTTATCAAATGTTCTGGCAACAACACAGTACAGTCTTATGAGGAAAGAATGTTCCTCTTGTTCACGTGTTTTTGCATGTTGTGAAATAATAAACAGCTATATTATTGTGCTAAGTAGTGTTTATACTTTTCTGGGTCTGGCTAACAGAACAAAAGTCACCACAAGAATGGGGGATTATATTATCTTTGGTAGGTAGGGAACATGGTACCAACTTAATTCCTATATCGATTTGAATCCTACCTGTGTAAGTTTAAGCAAATTGCTTAGTGTTGTTTGCCTGTTTTCCTTTTTTCTTTTATTTTTCTTTGTTTTTTTTTGGAAATAGAGTCTTGCTCTGTCACACAGGCTAGAGGGCAGTGCTTTGATCATTGCTCACTGCAGCCTCAAACTCCTGGCCTCAAGCAATCTTCTTGCCTCAACCTACTAAGTAGCTGAGATTACAGGCATGCACCACTATACCTGGGTAATTTTGGTATTTATGTAGAGATTATATCTCACTATGTTTCTTAGCCTGGTCTCAAACTCCTACACTCAAGTGATCCTCCTGCTTTGGCCACCCAAATTGCTAAGATTACAGGTATGAGCCACGACACTCATCCTCATGTCTTAATTTATTCACTTTCAATTCTTGTAAGGATTAAAGATAAAATGTGTAATAAACTCTTAGAACAGTACTTGACAATAAGTGTTAGATATAATAATCATTTTGAATTTCTATAGTTTATAAGGAGATTGACAAGAGTTTTGGTTCATTCTTTTATAACACTTTTACATTTTCTCCCTTTATTTATAAAGTCAAATTTACCTTTACCAAAGTAAAAGAAAAATGATTTTTCCTCATTTTTGTTAAGATAACAAGGATAGCAAATAACTCCCAAATTCAGGAATAGCAAAAGATAAAATAATCTTCAGGAGTCTAAGTGTATAGACAAAAAGAAGTATGTAGAGAAGTAACAATATAGAGAAGAAAAAGTTAGAAAGACCAACAATTATTGATAATTTTCTGCTGGAGGCTTTTCTGTAAATTACTCATATGAAATAGAGGTAAACAATATAAAAAGGTATATAAATCAGCTTGTGTGCTGCAGACACTTAGGTGTTTTTGGAATTCTAAAAATGAAGAGTAGTAACAGTGCTACTGGGAATATAGTTCACTGAATGCTTAATAGCATTGCTAGAGTTGTGGCAACATTATCATTTGTCACTCATCTTAAAATATACATATAAAATCATATACCACATTAAAATTTGTCTTTAAAAATTATCTGCATTAATCTTCAGGGGCTGTCATAACAAAGTACCAAAAACTGAATGACTTAAAACAACAAAAGTGTATTGCTGACGCTTATGGATACTTAGAAATCTGAAGTCAAGAATTGGAAGTATAATATTCTCTGATATATCTAGGGGAAATTTTTCTTTTGCCTTTTCTACTCCTGGTGTTTCTCTACAATCCTTGATGTTGCCTGACTTGTAAATGCATCACTGTAGTCACATGGCAAATTTTTCCTTGTGTGTCTTCATACAATCTTACCTCAGTGCATATTTGTCTCATATAAAATGTCCCCTTTTTATAGGACACTGGTCATATTGGATTGGAATCTACTGTAATGATCTCATTTTTTCTTGATTATCTCTGTAAGCACCCCTTCTCTAAATAAAATCACATCGTGAGGTACTAGGTGTTAAGGTCTTAATGTATCTTTCTTGGAGGACTCAGTTCAATCCATTATATCAACCAACTTTATTTTGGTGCTTATCATCAGTGAATTGTTTTAGAGTCCAAGAAAAATATTATCAGAGAGGGGGAAAAATGGAGAGTTCTTTAAAACGTTTTAGTGCAGTCAGCCCTGCATGACAGTTGCAGCTTTACATTAAAGGATGGTTTTTAAGGAAAATATGTTCCCAGTGAGGATACTCTGTAATTATTAATATCTTCTGTATTTCCAGGAAATAATAAGTTGTTGTTGCTTGTTTGTTCTTTTCTAAGAACAAACTCTTAGATGTCAGTGATTTATTTAGAGATAAGTTATGGCGTTAGAATACAGTAGCCAAGAAAATGTTTATATTGTGAGCAAAATTTGTACAAATATAAAATCAAATATGTGAGAACTTGTTTGCTAGGGGTGACATAACAAAGTACAGCAAAATGAGTGGGTTAAATAAACAGAAAATATTTTCTCACAGTTCTGAAGACTAGAAGTCTGAAATCAAAGTGTTAGTAACGATGGTTTCTTCTGAGGGCCATGAGTTAAGAATCTGGTTTGTAGATGGTGTGCTTCTTGTGTTTTCATGTTGTCTTTCACTTTTATCTATCTTTCTCTGTGTTCAAATTTCCCATTCTTATAAGGACACCTGTCATATTGGTTAAGCACCCAACCTAATTACCTCTTGTTATCTTGACTACCACCATAAATATCATGTCTTTAAATAAGGTCACATTGTGAAGTAATGAAGGTTAGCAAAACAATCATTTTTGGAGGGCACAATTGAGAAGCCCCACCATAAACATATAATCTTCTATTTGAAAACATGTAGAGAGATTTGATATACATTGTGGTCTGTAATATGAACCTAGAAAATCACATAAATATATATAACTTTACAAAAGTTTTTCTAGCAATTTCACCCTTACTCTTCAACTTAATTTAAATACACAGTGAGAGTGATGTAATTGCAAGGATTACCTTGAATATGCTAGAATTCTTGTTTGTTTTTAATTATTCACAATCTACAGTAATTTATTAACAGTAATATTTACTTAAGGCATACCTTATAGTCGATCATGGCATACTGAATATTTTACAATACATCGTAACAGTACTGTTACAGACTAAATGATGTTTTCTTAAAATTCATAAGTTGAATTCTTAATATGACTGTATTTGGAGATAGGGCCTTTAAGGGGGGAATTTATGTTAAATGAGGTAATAAGGGGGGGTGATCTCACAGGACTAGTGTCCTGATAAACACTTTTAAAAGACATTAGAAACTAAAATACAGAGAAAAACCACAGAGGGATGACAACCATCTCCAAGTCAAGAAGAATGGCTTTAGGACCAAACCTGCTGACAATTTGATCTTAGACTTTCAGCCTCCAAGACTGTGAGAAGTACATTTTTAAGCAATTCAGTATTTGGTATTTTGTTATAGTAGTCCTGGACAACTAATACAAGTACACTGATAGAACTATAGTAAAAAATGGAGACACACACACATAAAACTATGTTTTTAAAATTGTATCACTGGATGAAACTTAGCTACCACTGCTCTTTGACCTTTGCATTAGTGCTATGTACTAAATGGGTATAGTGTACAACAACTTATTCATGAACTCTTACACTACTGTTAATGGAAGGGCCCCACAATTATTCCCAAGACATATATTCTGTGTCTGGGTTTCTTGCTTCAAATAAGAAAAATTATAAAAAGGATAATAAGAAAGTTGTGATGAGATGAGTGGAGATGAGAGATTGGAAAACCTGCCAGTGATGAAAGGCAGGAGAAAATGTTCTTAGACTAAAACCATTAATATTATTTGAATTTATTTTTTAAAAAGAGGCACAGTTGGAGAGTTTATACAAAGTTGTATCTAAGGAATGGAGGAAGAAGAGGTTGAGATAAGTGCCAGAAAAATGAGTGTCGAGAGTTAAGATTAAGCTTACCTAACACAAGAATGGAGTAATAAAATGACAAATGTGATTATAAATAAAATGCATTCCTTTTGAGAAAGAATCATATTTGGATGAATATTTAGGAGAAGGCGAACAAATATAAAGGTGATTTGAGTGGAGGAAATACTATTATTACTTATTCATTTCATATAAGTTAAACCTTTTCCAAGACCCAAATAGATCAAGACAGCATTTTGTTTATGCAAGTGTGTTGTCTTACGTACTGTTCAGCCAAGGTTTTTCTTTTTTTTTTTTTGAATTGGAGTCTCACTCTGTTGTTCAGGTTGGGGTGTAGTGACACACTCACGGTCACCCCGGTGTCAACCTGCTGGGCTCAGGTGACCCTTTCACCTCAGCCTTCCAAGTAGGTAGAACTACAGGTACATGCTACCATGCTTGGCTAATTTTCTTTCATTTATTGAAGAGATGAGGTCTCACCAAATTGCCCAGGATGGCCTCGAACACACAGGCTCAGGCAATTCACTTTCCTTGGCCTCCCAGAGTGCTGGGATTACAGGCTGAGTCACCGAATCAGGCCTCATTTTAGTTTTAATGAGAAAAGAATGAGATATTGAGGGGCCTAAACCAAAATTGCCATTTACTGACTTTCTCTTCTCAAATAAAAGAGGTCCTTAAAGAGAAGCCCCTTTGAAATTTAGTATTATGAATAGCCATTCCACACATATTTGTAGAATATCTATATGTAAATAGTATGTGCTGGTATGGGTTAGGGAGAAGAGTATGAAGGTGGCAATAAAAAACTCATAGTTCTTACTCTGTAAGAGTTTATGTACAAGTTAATAATATATGGCAGAGCTGTGAAATTATTAGAAAGTGCTCTTACTATCACAAGACTACCTTATGTCTTGCCTGCACCACTTTATAGTTGTTTGGCTTTGAAGAAGTGACTTAAATTTGAACTTAATTGTAATATGGCTGCTATCATTTGAATATTTGTCCCCAGCCCCCCAAAAAGAAACCTCATGCTGAAATGTGATCCCAAGTATCAGAGATGAGGCCTAATGGAAGGTGTTTGAAACATAGGGGCAGATTTCTTCTCAACGGCTTGTTGCTATCCTCACAGAAATAAGTGAGTTCCCTACTAGTTTTCATGAGAGTTTCCACAGGAGCTGATTGTTAAAAAAAATAAAAATAGAAAAGTTTGTCACTCTCCCTTCCTTACTTCTGCTCTCTCCATGTGAACTCTGAACTCGAACTTGCCTTCACCTTCTTTAATGGATGTAATAAGCCTGAACCCCTTGCCAGAAGCTATGAAGATTCTGGTGCCATGTTTCTTTTACAACCTATAGAAACCTGAGCCAAATAAACCTCTTTTCTTTCCTTCTTTATTTTATTTTAAAGATGTGAGGTGCAATTCAGAATAAGGCACACAAGTGGTCATCATACAGGTAAAGTTTGGGCCTCCCTTTGGGCCTCACATCGCTTGGTTTGCGATCAGGTACACTTAATGTTATGTGCCCCTCTCCCTGGTAGTTTTAAGCTACTGTCAATCCCTTTCTTATTGTACTATGGTAAATGTTCAGGGTCCATATATGAATGAGAACATGTTGTACTCAATGCTTTGTTTCTGTGATAGATCACTGAGTATTATAGACTGTAAATCCATCCAAGTTGCCATGAAGTTCATAATTTTGTTCTTCTTTATGGTTGCATAATATTTCATTGTGTATATGTACCACATTTTTTAATCCAGTCTAATTTTGATGGGCAGCACAACTGGTTCCATGGTTTTGCTATTGTAAATAGTGCTACAATAAATACACAAGTACAGGTATCTTTTTTGTAGAGTAATTTGAGTTCCTCTGGGTATATTCCCAGAAGGGATTGCTGAGTCGTAAGAAAAGTCAATTTCTTGTTCTTTTAGGAATTTCCACACTGTTTTCAATAGAGGATGAACCAGTTTGCATGCCCAACAGTATAAAAGTGTTCCCTTTTCTATGCATACTCTCCAGCATCTGTTGTTTTTTTTTGTTTATGACGGCCATTCTTACTGGAGTTAGGTGGTATCTCAATGCAGTTTTGATTTCCAGTACTCTGATAACTAGTGAGGCTGAGCATTTTCTCATGTGTCTATTGGCTGTTTGTATGTCTTCTTTTGTATTCATGTCTTTTGCCCTCTTTTTAATGAAGCTGTTTGTTTTTTTGTTTTCCTTTCAGCATGTTTGAGTTCCTTGTGGATGTTAAGCCTTTGTCAAATATGCAGTTGGCAAATATTGTTTGTCGTTCTGTGGCTTGTCTCCCTGCTTTCTTGATTGTTAATTTTCCTTGCAGAAGTTTTTCAGTTTAATGAGGTCTCACTTGTTTGTTTTATCTCTTATGGCATGGGCCTTTGGGGTTCTGATCAGGAATTGGTTGCCCATTCTGATTTCTGTAAGGGTATCTCCTTCATTTTCTAAGATTCTTATAGTTTGGGGTTTCACATTTAGGTCTTTGATACATTTGGAGTTGATTTTTGTGTATGCAGGGTCCTGTTTCATTCTTCTGTACATGGTCAGTTAGTTTTCCCAACACCATTTACTGAATAGGTTCTCTTCTCCCCAGTTGTTGTTGGAGGCTTTGTCAAAGATGAGTTGGTTGAGAAATTAAGGTTTTGCTTCTGGAATCTCTATCCTATTCCATTGATCTACATGCCTATTCTTGTACTAATGCAAGGTTGTTTTAATTATTATAGCCTTATAATAAAGTTTAAAGTCTGGAAGTGTGATATCTCCTACTTTATTTCTTTTTTGTCTATTCATGGTTGTTTATGTTTCTATAGAATTTCTGTATTGTTTCCAGGTCTGAGAAGAATGATGTTGGTAAGTTAGTGTGTATAGCATCGAATCTGTAGATTGCCTTTGGTAGAATGGAAATTTTAACAATGTTGATTTTTTTAATCTATGAGCATGGAATACTTTTCCACTTGTTTGTGTCATCTTTGACTTCTTTGAGTGGTGTTCTGTAGTTTTCATTGTAGAGATCTTTCACTTTTCTTTTTAGGAAGATTCTGAGGTATTTCTTTTTCTTTTCTTTTTCTTTCTTTTTTTTGGTGAGCATTCTGAATGGGATTATGCTTTTTATTTGGTTCTCTGCTTGTTTATTGTTGGTGTGTAAGAATGCAACTGTCTTTTGGACATTTATTTTGTACCCTGAGACTTTGACAAAATCCTTTATCAGTGCAAGGAAGTTTTTGACAGATACTATGGATTTTCAAGGAATAGGATCATCTTATCAGCAAAGACGGATAACTTCTTTTCCTGTTTGAATACCCCTGATTTCCTTCTCTTGTCTGATTGCTCTAGCTAGGACTTCCAACACTACGTTAAACAGGAGTGGTGAGAGTGGGCAGCCTTGTCTTGTTCTGGTTTTCAGGGGGAAATGCTTCCAACTTCTGTCTGTTTAGCAACATGTTGACTGTGAGTTTATCACAGATGGCTGTTACTATTTTGAGGTATCTTCCCTCTATGTCTAGGTGTCCAAGGGTTTTTATCAAGAAGGGATGCTGGATTTTATTGAAAGTGTTTTCCACATCTAATGATATAATCATGTGGCTCTTGTTCTTATTCTGTTGATGTATTTAATTATATATATGGTCTTGTGAATGTTGAAGCAGCCCTGCATCCCAGGAATGAAGCTTACTTGGTCATGGTGGATGATTTTTGATATGTGGTGCTGGATCCAATTTGATAGAATCTTGTTGAGAAATTTTGCATCTATGTTGATCAAGGATATTGGCCTGTAGTTCTCTTTTTTGTTGAATCTTTACCCGATTTGGTTGTCAGTGTGATGTTAGCTTAATAAAATGATTTTGGGGAGAGTTCTGTCTTTATCAATTACCTGGAATACTTTCAGTAGAATTGGTATCGATTACTCCTAGTATGTTTTGTAGAATTCTGCTGGTACTCCATCTTGTTCAGGGCTGTTTATTGGTAGGTAGTTTTCTTATAACAGAGTCAATGTCCTGGATTGCTACTGGTCTATTTAGGATCTCAATTTATTCTTGTTTCAAACTTGAAAAGTTGTATGATATTAGAAAGTCCTCCATTTCATTTAAGTCACTGAGTTTCTTTTCATACAGATGTGTGTAGTAACTTCTGATAATTGTTTTTATTTCTTCAGGGTCATTTGTGACTTGATCTTTTGCATTTCTGATTGTGTTTATTTGGACATTTTCTTTTTTTTTTCTTGGGCATTCTTGCTAGGAGTCCATTAATTTTGTTTACCCTTTAAAAGTATCAGCTTTTTGTTTTGTCGATTTTTTTCCTATGGTATTTTTGTCTTCTCTATTTCTTATTTGAGCTTTTACTTTAGTTTTCTGGGTTCTTCTGCTAAGTTAAGGTATTAGTGGACTTGCTCTTCCAGCTCCCTTTGATGATTTGTTAGGCTGTCAACTTGTTCTTTTTCTATTTTCTTGACGCCTGTTCATAGATATATACATTCCTTTCTTAATATTGCTCTCATGGCATCCCAGAAGTTTTAGTAAGATGTTTCTTCATTTTCATTTGTTTCCAGGAATCTTTTAATTTCTGTGTTGACCCAGGAGTTATTCAGCAAAGTCCTATTTAGTTTCCATGTCTTTGTGAGGTTTGGGGGAATTTTGTTGGTGGTGACATTTATTTTTATTCCACTGTGGTCTGAGAAGTTGCATGATAGTATTTCAATCTTGTGAAATTTGTTTATGCTTGATTTATGGCCAAAGGTGCCACCAATCTTGGAGTACATTCCATGTGGTGATGAGTAGAATGTATATTCTGTGGTTGTTGTTGGGTGGCATGTTCTGTAGGTATCTACTAAGTCCATTTGGTCAAGTGTTAAGTTGAGGTTCCAGATCTCATCGTTAATTTTTTGCCTCAATGATCTATCTAGGATTCTTAGTGGGGTATTTAAGTAGCCAACTATGATAGTGTTTGAGTCAATATCATGTTTTAGTTTACTTAGTAGCTGCTTTATAAAAGCTGGCACTCCTGTGTTGGGTACATATATGTTTAGGATGGATATTTCTTGTTGATTGGTTGAAAGTTTTCACATTATGTAGTGTCCTTTTGTATCTTTTAAAACTTTTGATAGCTCAAAGTTTGTTATGTCTGCTATTGATATTGCAACTCTTGCCTTGTTTTGTCATCTGTTCACCTGGAAATTAATTTTCTATCCTCTGACTTTCAGGCCATACGCATCCTTTGTGGTGAGATGGGTTTCTTGGAGGCAGAAAATTACTGGGTCTTGTGTTTTTATCCAGTTTGAAATACTATGTCTTTTCAGTGGTGCATTTAGTCCATTCGTGTTCCGACTGATTTTGAATAGTAAGAGTTTGTCCCTGACATAATGCTGTTTTGTTTGTCTAGCATTTGTGCTCATATTTGTGTGTGTTTTCTTTTTTTTCTTTTCTTGAGTTGGAGTCTCACTCTGTTGCCTAGAATGGAGTGCAGTGGCCGCTCCCAGCCACTGCAGCCACGACCTGCCGGGCTCCAGTGATCCTTCCACCTCAGCCTTCCAAGTAGCCGGAATTACAGGCATGCACTACCACGCCCGGCTGATTTTTTGATTTACTGTAGAGATGAGGTCTCGCTGCCCAGGCGGGTCTCGAACCTGTGGGCTCAGGCAATCCACTCACCTCAGCCTCCCAAAGCCGTGGGACTACAGGCTGAGCCACCGAGCCCGGCTGTGTTTTCATTTTTGCAGGCATGCTTTGTGTTCTGCTGATTCTGTGTTTGTTTGTGATCTTGTGAAGTATATGGTCTTTCTTTTGTTTCTTTTTCTTCTGGGCACAGCACCTTTTTAAGCATCTCCTGTAGTGCTGGTCTCAAAATAGCATACTCTCTTAGGGATTAGATGTCTGGGAAGCAATTTAATTATCTGTCCATGATGATACTTAGCTTGGTTGGGTAGGAAATTCTTGATTGATATTGTTTATATTAGAGAACCTTAAAGATTGGGGTCCAATTCCTCCTGGCCTGTGGTATTTTTGCAGATAAGTCTGTAGCAATTCTGATTGGTCTCCCCTGGTAGATATTCTGATCTTTTTCCTTTGCTGCCTTTAGAATTTTGTCTTTTATACCTATTTTGTGTAGATGAATTTTTATGTTTCTAGAGATTAGTCTTCTTATAAGATGTCTTACAGAGGTTCTCTGGAACTCTTGTGCTTATATAGTCATCTCTGGTCAGATGAGGGAAGTTTTCTTGAATGATCTCATGAAATGCTTGTTCCAAGGTGTTTTCTCTTTCTTGTTCTATTTCAGGTATTCTGATCAGATATAGGTTTGATTTCTTGATAAAATTGCACATCTCTTGGAGAGAGTTTCCTCTTTCTTAAGTTTTGTTTCTATATTTTTATAAATTGGGTTAATTCCATAATTTTGTCTTTCCTCTCTGAGATTCTTTCTTCTGTTTGGTCAATTATGCTTTCCATGTTTGTCAGATTGTTATTTAATTGTTAGACGGATTTCTTTATCTCTGCTATTTCTAAATGTACTCTCTTGAGTCTGTGTAGCTCCAATGCAATTTCATTTAGTCTTGACCCTTGGATTTCTGATTTTTATTCATTCTGTTCAACAATTCTCTGATCCCTGTAAGTACCATCTGGGTACTGTCATTCTGGGAGATAGGCATTGTTTGTGACCCAATATTTGTTCTTTCTAGCACTGACTTATTGCTGAGACTCTGATGGTTAGTGGTAGTTTTTCATTGTTTTTTCTTTACTTGTAGAAGTTCTCTTATCTTTCTATTTAATTCCATTACTCAGTGGAAAATGAAGAAGTAGTCACTTCTGATATTTGTTCATTCTTTTGCCCTTCATTGATCCAGGGCTCTGGGTTTGTTCAATTATGAAGTAGGGCTAAAGGTAGGGTCTCGTTCTGTCTCTTTACAATATTAAGCATGTACCATGGGGTGGAGTCACTGCAAGAATTTTGAACCTATTGGCAGGTCATAATTTTTATTATCTGGTGAATATGCCAGCTGAGACTTGCTATTCATCTCTGCACAATATGACCTTACAGTAGGTATGCTTGTATAGCCCAAGTCCAAGACAGGGTATAAGAGGGAAGAGAGAGAGAAAAGAGAAAAGAGGAGAGAGAAAAAGAGGAAACAAACAGGAAAAGAAAAAAATATAAAAATCAGAGAAAGAACAAAGAAAGAGAAATAAAGGAAGGAGAGGAAAGATAAAACCACCCAACAAACAGTGCAACCAAATGAGATAAACAAACAAACCAATACCTCTCAAAAGAACAAAAAACTCAAAAAACATAAAACACAAAAAAACTTTGATAAAGCATTATCAGCTTTAGTATGTTTCTCTGGGGGCAGGGCTCCCTTTTGTGACAGGTTCTGAAACTGCAGGGCTGATACTACAGGCTCCCTATTCACTGTTGGAACTTAAGATGTTAGACTCTTCAACCCTGCTGCCTGCAATTGGTAGCTGTCACATGCACATGTGAGGAAAGGGACTGAAAGAACTTGATAAAGTGTCTCTTAGGATCTCACCCCATCTCTTTTTCTCCCAGTGTGGTCACTGCTTCCTGGTCATTCAGTTTATGTCAGGGGAATGGGGCCTCCTGTTTCTTCCCTGTCCTCCTGATCTCTCACTTGTTGCTGGGTGGAGGAGTAAGTTTGGTACTCACTAGCCTCCTTCTTGGGCAGTTCCACTGTCTGCATTTGTTTCCCAGCAGCTAGCTCAGGATGCAGGGTGGGTCATCTGAGGTTCCACATCTGCTATTACCCACCAGGACTTTTGCACTAGGGGCAATGTTCTCTGAGGTCTCAAAGAGAAGCCCCAGTGCAACACAAAGTTAATGCCTGGTCTCAAGATGTCATTTTACTGTTCTGCAGAGGCCACCCTGGATCAATTCTCTGCCCAGGCATTAGA
Organism: Cephalopachus bancanus; assembly: GCA_027257055.1. Lineage (NCBI taxonomy): Eukaryota > Metazoa > Chordata > Mammalia > Primates > Tarsiidae > Cephalopachus > Cephalopachus bancanus. Next base: position 131,446 of record JAPVLO010000778.1, read on the forward strand.
GACTCTGCTGAGTTTCTCTGTCAGCTGCTTTTCCTGTTACCAATGAGGTTGGTAGCTCCCTTTCCAGCAGTTACCATAGTCTCCAGGTCTCAGGGCACGGTGGCAAGGTCCTGGAGCCTAGTCCAAACTTGGGGTGGTTTCTCCCCACTGTTTCTTCAGGATTGTTCCTCAGGCTTCCTTGCTTTACTCCATCCATGGCCCTCGCTGGCAGTGTTCAGCCTGGTGCTGTGGTGTTGGTGTCACCTACCTCTCTAGGAGTTCTTGCCAGGAAAAGCTCTGCTGGTTTTAGGAAATGCCACTCAGATTCTGAGCTCTGGGAAGCCCTAGGGCTCAAACAGAGCAGCTGAAGCACCAGTAGCTTCACCAGGAGGACCCAGCCACTTGCTCTTGAGTACCCACTCAATCAGCCTCTCACACTCCCACTTACATACCGAAGCACATGTGTAATTGTCCATAAAATCACTCACACACACACAGGGACTCATGCAGTTCAACTAGCTATGCCACCATCTTCCCAGACACCCAAATTACTTAACCAAGGGTATTTCTTTATAGCAACACAAGTAGACAAAGAGAAAAAAAATTGTACCAAAAAGTAGAGTGTTTCCTTGAAGAGATCTGAAAATGTGAAAACATGTATGAAACTGGTCTATGGGCAGGGATTGGAAGAGTTTGGAGGACTCAGAGAAAGACAGGAAGATGAGGAAAGGTTTGAAACTTATTAGGAACTTAAGTGGTTATAAAAATTGTTGATGGTAATATGGACAGTGAAGGCCAGTCAGTTAAAGTCACAGATGAAAATGAGGAACTTATTGAAACTTGGCACAAAGGTCACTCTTGCTATACAGTAGCAAAGAACTTGACTGCATTGTGCACAGGGCCTAGGGCTTTGTGGAAGGTCAAAGAGTGATGACTCAGGGTACTTGATGAAATACATTTCTAAGAAGCAAATTGATCAAGAAGTGGCATGGTTGTTTTTAACATAAGGATGGGAGAGCAAATATCTAACCATTCTGTCCTAACTCTCAAAACCTCAAATGCTTCTTACATTGCAAAACACAATTATCACTTCCCAATAGTCCCCCAAAGTCTGAACTTTTTAAGCAGCAAACTTACACTCCAAGTATAAAACCACATCTGTGACTCAAGGCAAGTTATTTTCAGCTATGCGCTTGTAAAATCAAAATTAAGTTATTTACTTAATATTCACAAGAGTCAGTGGTGGAACAGGGGTTGTGCAAACATTCTCATTTCAAAAAAGACAAATTGGTAAAAATAAAGGGGTAATAAGCCTAATACAAGTCCAGAATCCAGCAGGGAAGATATTATATCTTAAAGCTTTGAAATGATCTTCCTTAATTTCACATCCTGGGCACGCTGATGTGAAGATATTTGATCTTCCATTCTCATATCAAAATTTGATTCCTAATGTTGAAGATGGCATCAAATGGGAGGTGTTTGAACCATGGGGGCAAAGATTCCATAAATGTATTCATGCCATTCTTGCAGTAATGAATGAGTTCTCACTCTATTAATTTTCATGGGAGTTCCTATGAGAGCTGATTTTTAAAAAGAATCTGACATCGACTGCCTACGCTTATCATGTGATCTCTGCATGTTAACTCCTATTCAACATCCACCATAAAGTGAAAGCACCATGAGGCCTTCGTCAGAAGCCAAGCAAATGCTAATGCCATGCTTCATGTATAGCCTGTGGTACCCAGAACCAAATAAGCCTCCATTTTATAAATTAAAAATTACATGACTTCAAGCAAGATGGTGATGGGGCAGCCTGTTCTATGAGACCCTCCACAAAGGAGAACGCAGAGGGTCTCTGGCTCTCTCCCCGGGGGCTGGGGATCCCAAAGTTGGCAGCCTGCTCTTCACATGGAGCTCAGCCATCGCCACCACTGGGACAATGCGGCGGTCTGGACAGCTACTGCAGCCGCAGACACAGCAGCTGAGGGCACCACTGCAGCCTCCGTGGCAGCCATAGCACATGCCTGAGGTGATCCATGACTTCAGTCCTTGAAGCCTCTGCAGGCAAGATCTACTGGGATCACTGCCACATTTGCTGCCACTATGATGTCCTGCCAGCCATGGGTCTCCTCCCGTGTGCCCTGAGGTAGGCTCCCATCTCCGGCCTCTGCCCGACTCCTGTCTGGCTCCACCCCCTCTGGGGCTGCGAGATAGCACCAACTGTTGGCAATTCAAGGTAATAAGACAGAAACGGGACGACAAGCTTGAAAAACAGACACGGGCCAGATTTGAGTGGTGCACTGAGTGGTGATCTGAACTCTCCTTCACAGCAGGCCAGGGGCAACTGACCCTACCTGTGAACAAATTTACCAGCTTGAGAAGACAGCTAGAAATCAGAGCTGAAAGGACATTGGACTTAAACAAAAAGTCTCAGAGTGTGCTTGATTGGTTCTGTTGGTTTAATGACTTGATTCTGTTCCTACTGTTTTGTTCATTTTTTTTTCCTCTTCCTTTTCTTCTCTTTTCTCCTCTCTGTAAACCATTTCTTTGTGTAGAGGAACAGCATACCAATAAGGTGGTTACTTAGCTTATATGTTAGCATCATTGTATGTTTTAGTTTTTTTGTATTGGAGTTGCTTAGTCTGTAGCTGTGGACTATTGTTTTTATCTGTTTAAGTTTAGGTGTCTCTCTCCATTTGTTGGTAGGCTCGTCTGTTTCCCCACTCACTTCTCTCTCTCCACCTCCCTCTTCCCCCCACTGTCTGCTCCATTCTCTTCCCTCGGCTAACCTCATTTTATTTCAGGGAGTAAACCTACAGCCCCACTGCATGGACAGATTCCAAGGCAGTGAAAGTGGGCTTCAGATTACCCATACACCTGTTGGCGGATACCAGGAACTGCAGATAGATTTTGAATCACAGCTCCCCCCATAAGTAATCTCAAAACTGCAAGAAGCACCACCCCCAACCTACAGTGCAACTACAGAATTGAACAAAGTAAGAGAGCATACATAAAGAAGAATAGGAGATTGAACAAACAGAAGTAAAAGCAATTCCTCTACCACTGAATAACAGAATTAAAGAAGACAGTGATGTAGAGGGAAGGAAAAAGTAGGGAGGGAAAAAAACTGCACAAATGAAGCAAGACCAAAAGAAGAAAAATAGGTCACACACAGATCCCTGGGAGGTCAGACACTGAGAAAACAGACTCCGGAACACAAACAGCGAAGAGCACCCAGAATGACTGGTCACATGCAACAAACCCAGACATCAAGACATTAATAGAATTAAAAACATTGAGGAGAGACAAGAGGAAAATAGGAAGGAGCTGATGTCAGAAATAACAGCAGTAATGAATACTGTGATGGAAATAAATAACAAACTAATAAGCACAGAAAGCAGAATTAGCCAAGCAGAAGAAAGAATCTCAGAGCTTGAAGACCAAAACACATAACTAAACCAAACTGTCAAAAACATAGACAAGAAGCTCAAAAAGACAGAACAAAACCTTCAAGAGATGAATGATCACTTCAAGAGACTGAACCTAAGAGTAATTGGCCTTCCTGAGGCAGAGAGAGAAACAGAGGCCACACTGGAACAAACATCTCATGAAATCATTCAAGAAAACTTCCCTCATCTCATTAATGATGAAAAATTAAAACACATGAGATTCAGAGAACCCCTGCAAGACAACAAATGAGAAGACCAACTCCCATACACATAATTCACCTAAACAAAGTAGGTATAAAAGAAAAAATACTAAAGGCAGCAAGAGAGAAAGGTCAGACTACCTACCAGGGAAGACCAATTAGAATAGCAGCAGATTTATCTACAGAAACCCTCCAGGCTAGGAGAGCTTGGAGCCCTCTCTTCAAAGTTCTAAAAGATAAACAATTTCAACTGAGAATAACCTAGCCAGCCAAGCTAAGCTCCATCAGTGAGGGAGAAATGATATCTTTCCCAGATATCCAATCCCTAAGAACCTACGCTGTCACCAAACCACATCTACAAGAAACACTTAAGAACATATTGAACACAGAAGAAAAGGAGAAAAGAACAATAATGATCTTCACAAGAGTACAGGCAAAAGATTAAAAACACACATGATCTATCTCTAAAACCAAAAGTAAGACAACACACAAACAGGAAGAACAACAACTCAGTAAGAACATTATGATAGGGATCAACTCTCACATTTCAATAATAAGTTTGAATATGAACAGACTAAATGCACCACTGAAAAGACATAGAATGGCAAAATGGATAAAATATCACCAGGCAACAATCTATTGCCTTCAAGAGACTCACCTCACTAGAAAGGACACTCACAGACTCAAAGTAAGAGGATGGGAAACATATTTTCAGGCAAATGGAACACAAAAGAAAGGAGGAATCACATTCTTAATCTCAGACAAAATAACTTTTAAGCTATCAAAAATTTAAAAATATACAGAAAGCAACTACACAATGATAAAAGGTTCAATCCGTCAACAAGAAATATCCATCCTAAACATATATGCACTGAACATAGGAGCACCAACTTTCATAAAGCAGCTCCTAGGTAAACTAAAAAAAGATATCGACTCCAATGCAATCATAGCTGGGGACTTTAATACCCCACTCACAACCCTAGACAGATCATCAGGACAAAAAATCAACAATGAGAACCGAAACCTCAATGTGACTCTTGATCAAATGGACCTAATTGATACCTACAGAATCCTCCAACCAAAGACCACAGAATACACATTCTACTCATCACCGCATGGAACATATTCTAAGATCGACCACATACTTGACCATAAATCAAGCATAAGCAAATTTTAAAAGACTGAAATTTTACTGTGCATCTTCTTGGACTACAGTGGAATAAAAATGAACATTAACACCAACAAGGTCCCCCCAAAACCCACAAAGACATGGACACTAAAGACCATGATCCTAAACAACTCCTGGGTCAATGATGAAATCAAAACAGAGATCAAAAGATACCTGGAAACAAATGAAAATGAAGAAACATCTAACCAAAATCTCTGGGATGCCATGAAATCTGTAGTAAGAGGGGAATTTATAACCCTACAAACGCACATGAAGAAAATGGAAGGATCACAAATTAACAGCCTAACAAGCCACCTAAAAAAGCTGGAAAAGCAAGACCACAAAACCCTAATTTCAGCAGAAGCATCCAGATCACCAAAATAAAAGCCCAAATCCAGGACATAGAAGACAAAAAGACAATGCAAAAAATCAATGAAGCAAAAAGCTGGTTCTTAGAAAGGATAAACAAGATCGATGGTCCCCTAGCTAGACTGACCAAGAAAAAGAGAGAAAAAGCCCAAATAAACACAATCAGAAACACAAAAGATAAAGTCACATCTGATCTGAAGAAATACAAAAGATCATTAGAGACTACTATGTACACTTGTATGGAAACAAACTTGAAAACCTTAAGGAAATGGAGGACTTTCTGTCATCACACAACCTGCCTAGGTTGAAACAAGAAGAAATGGAGACCCTAAATAGACCAATAACAATCATGGAAATTGACTACATATTAAGAAAACTACCTCTAAAAAAAGCCCTGGACCAGATGGCTTTCCAGCAGAATTCCATAATACATTTAAAGAGGAGCTGATACCAATCTTACTGAAGGTATTCCAGGAGATTGAGAAAGGTGGAACTCTCCCCAGATCACTTTACAAAGCTAACATCACATTGATACCCAAGGCAGGTAAAGACCCAACAAAGAAAGAGAACTATAGGCCAATATCTTTGATGAACATAGATGCAAAAATTCTCAACAAGATCCTAGCAAACCAGATTCAGCAACACATCTCAAAAATCATCCATCATGACCAAGTAGGCTTCATCCCTGGAATGCAATGCTTGTTCAATATTAGAGAAAACCATAAATATAATTAAATACATCAGCAGATTTCAAAACAAAAACCACATGATTATATCATTAGATGCAGAAAAAGCTTTTGATAAAATTCAACACCCCTTCTTGGTAAAAACCCTCGAACATTTATGCATACAGGGAACATACCTCAAAATAGTAAAAGCCATCTGTGAGAAACCCACAGCCAGCATACTCCTAAATGAACAAAAATTGGAACCATTTCCCTTGAAAACTAGAATAAGACAAGGATGTCCACTCTCACCCCTCCTGTTCAATATAGTATTGGAAGTCCTGGCTAGAGCAATCAGAGAAAAGAAGGCAATCAGGGGTATCCAAATAGGAAAAGAGGAAGTCAAGTTATCTCTCTTTTCAGATGACATGATTGTGTACCTTGTAAACCCAAGAGAATCTGTCAAAAACCCCCTTACTCTGATAAAGGTCTTTGACAAAGTCTCAGGATATAAAATAAATGTGCAAAAGACAATAGAATTTCTTTGCAATAATAATAAACAAACAGAAACCCAAATAAAAGCCACAATCCCATTCCCAATAGCCACACACACACACAAAAAAGAAATACCTTGGCATCTTCCTAACCAGAAAATTGAAAGACCTTTACAATGAAAACTACAAAACACTGCTCAAAGAAATCAAAGATGACACAAACAAGTGGAAAAATATCCCATTCTCATGGAATGGAAGAATCAACATTATGAAGATGTCCATCCTACCTAAGGCAATCTACAGATTTAATGCAATACCCATCAAATTACCAGGAACATTCTTCTCAGACGTAGAAAAAGCAACACAGGAATTCATATGGAAACACAAATGACCAAGAATAGCCAGAACAATTCTCAGTAAAAAAAAAAAAAAAAAAAAAGACAGGTGATATCCCATTACCAGACTTCAAACTTTACTATAAAGCTACAATCATCAAAACAGCTTGGTATTGGTACAGGAACAGGCATATAGACCAATGGAATAGAATTGAGATTCCAGAAGCAAAACCTCAATTTCTCAACCAACTCATCTTCAACAAAGCCTCCACCACCTACCACTGGGGAGAGGAGAACCTATTCAGTAAATGGTGCTGGGAAAACTGGCTGATCACATGCAGAAGATTGAAACAGGACCCCTATCTATCCCCATACACAAAAAATAACTCTAAATGGATCAGAGACCTAAATGTAAAACCTTAAACCATAAGAACCTTAGAAAATGAAGAATATACCCTCATGGAAAATGGAACTGGCATCCGATTTCTGAACAAAACCCGAAACCCCCAGACCATAAGAGAGAAGATAGACAAGTGGAACCTCATTAAAAAGACAAGCTTCTGCAAAGCCAAAGAAACCATCAAGAGAGCAGGGGAGACAGCCTACAGACTGGGAAAAAGTATTTGCCAACTCCAGGTCTGACAAAGGTTTAACATCTTGGATCTACAAGGAACTCAAATGTGCTGAAAGGAAAAAAAAAACAAAAAACAACTCCATTATAAAATGGGCAAAAGATATGAACAGACACTTCTCAAAGGAAGACATCCAAGCAGCCAACAGACACATGAAGAAATGTTCAACTCACTCATCATCAGGGAGATTCAAATCAAAACCACAGTGAGATACCACCTAACTCCAGTCAGAATGACAATTATCATTAACTCAGAAAATAACAGTTGCTGGAGAGGGTGTGGCGAAAAGGGAACATTTCTACACTGTTGGTGGGAGTGCAAACTAGTGCAACCTCTGTGGAAAACAGTGTGGCAATTCCTAAACACTCTAAATATTGACCTACCATATGACCCTGCAATCCCCCTACTGGGAATATACCCTGAAGAACTCAAATCACATTATAAATATGGTATCAGCACACATATGTTTATTGCAGTATTGTTCACAATAGCAAGAACCTGGAAGCACCATGCTGTCCATCACAAGATGACTGGATGTGGTCCATATACATGATGGAATACTACGCAACCATACAGAAGAACAAAATCATGAATTTCACAGCAACCTGGATGGAGCTAGAGTCTATAATACTGAGTGACCTCTCACAGAAACAAAGATCTGAATATCACATGTTCTCACTCATATAGTGGACCTTGAACATCCAACGTAATACTATAAGAAAATGACTGACAGTGGTGGGAAACTGTAGGGGGGAGAGGGGAAGGGAGATGGGATTAACAGTAGTAAATAGCTGTCTGGGTTGGGGAGACACCTCTTATCAACAAGGGTGCCTGAACAAAGCATATTTGTATACCTAACCCTTAACTGTACCCCACAATATCATAATAAAAATATTGATTATAAAAAATAAATAAATTAATTAAAAATTACCCTTTATAGCAACAAAATGAACTAAGACAATGGTGAAACTAAATTGTTCTGCCTACCTCACAGAAATGTTTTAATATTATTTAAAATAAGGAGGTTGGCTAATTAGTAATTTTCAGGTAATTAATAAGATGCATTGCATGTCAAAACATGTTCAGATCCTCTTGTTTCACTTTCACACCCATTTCTGAGGGAAAACCAATAAATTCTAATGACAACTCTTTGATCTTCTTATAGTTTTGTTGTAAAGAATTTAATTACATACATTTATTGTTATTTTTAATATTAAGAAGGCCCCTTGCCCTTCTCACATCAAAAAGAATAAACATGCAGAATGTTATTCTCACATTATTGTTTTGTACTTGACTATACGGGAACAGGACTTTTGGTGCATGACTAATTGTAAATGTATCTGTCAAGGGGGTCACAGAAATCTTGGAACATTTATCTGTTTCCACAAAAGTCACTATATTTTCCAGGAAAAAGTTATGATGTTTTTGATGGCCTCTGCTATATGCTTTACTTGAGATCAAGCGTTATGGTTTGAATAATGCGGAACCCAAAGATGGATTAAAATTGAGCTCAGTACCAATGAATTTGTTAAGCTCTTAATTTCTGTTAAGTTTTCTATCCTAGTTAAAATTTCTCTGATTTGAACTAGTCTGCTCCTGGAGAGAAGTGATTCTTTATTGGCCATGGCGTGTTCCCAAATCGAGCTAGTTCTAAGTAAAATGAAATTAACTGTGACTTTGGTAGCCATATTCCTGCAGTAGCTAGGGATAGCATATACCTTTTTTCTGAGGATTTTTGTCTTCAGATGTTTCAAAATTCATCTAGGGTTATTTGCTTTTTCACAGTAAGTTCTCGTACCCTCCAAATCTCTGAAAGTACATGAAAACCACCACATTCGCATGTGTTTGTGAGAATTAAGTAAAATAGCTTATGCTTTGCTGTGAAGAGAAGTATCTGACAATTTACTTCTGAATTTACTAAGCCTTAATAGATGTTAATAAAGACATTTACATTGTCATTTTAATACAGAAAATTTATAATGATCTTTGTAGAGCAATGAAATCTTGACTACCATAGACATTATTGATTTCTAATACCCCACAGAGAGTCACATACATGTATTACAGTATTTTAAAACATGTTTTTTTCTAGTCAATTATAATGAGAATTTTATAGTTAAGTTTACATAGCTACTTATTGTATGTGAATATGTAGAAACCATTCCATTCTTCTTTATGTTTTTTTTTTAAATCATGATTACAGTTGTATTTTGCTTATATTTTATTTATTTTTATTTCAATAGCTTTAGGAATACAAATGGGTTTTGGTTACATGTATTCATTGCATAGTGGTGAAAAAATCTGGGTTTTAAGTGTACCCACCAGCTTCACCTGTGTGTATTTTACTGGATAGGTAACATTTCATCTTCCCCTTTCACCCTCCCAACTCTGACTAGCCAGTGTTCATTAGGCCATTCTATATGCCTCTGCAGATTCTTATTTTAGCTCCCACTTATAAATGAGAACATATGGTATTTGGTTTTTCAGTCCTGGTTTACTTCACTTAGGATAATAATCTCCAATTCTATTCAAGTTGCTGCCAAAGAAGTCATTTCATGATATTTATTATGGCTGAATTTTATTCCATTATATACATAATAGAACACACACACACACATATGTGTGTGACATTTTCATGATCTACTAATCAGTTGATGTGCATTAAGGTTGATTCCACACTCTGCAATGGTGAATTGTACAGTAATAAACACATGAGTACAGGTGTCTTTTTTCTATATTGACTTCTGTTCCTTTGTATAGATACCAAGTAGTAAGATCACTGGTTTGCTTTTATTTATTTGAAAAATCTTTATACTGATTTCCATAGGGGTTGTACAAATTTACCCTCCCACCAACAATGTATGAGCCTTATTTCTTTACCAGATCCTCACCATTTAATTTTAAAATTTTTAAATAATAGCCATTTTGACTGGTGTAAGGTGGTATCTTATTATGGTTTTAATTTGCATCTACCTGATGATTAGTGATGCTGAACATTTTTCCATATGCTTATTGGCCATTTGTATATTTTCTTTTGAGAGATATCTATTCATGTTGGTTGTCCAAGTTTTAATGGGATTATTTGCTTTTTTCTTGCTGATTTGTTTGTTTTTTTTATAGATTATGAATATTAGTCCTTTTTCAGATGTGTAGCTTGTGAATATCTTCTCCCATTCTGTATGTTGCTTATTTAATCTGTTGATTATTTAATTTGCTGTGCAGATGCTTTTTAGTTTTGTTTCATTTTTTAAAATTGTTTTTCCATTTGCTTTGGGGGACTTTGCCATAAATTATTTGCTTAGACAAATGTTCAGAAGAGTTTTTTATACTTTTAGGAATTTTTATGGTTTCTGGTTTGACAATTAAGTCTTTAATACAACTGGAGTTAATTTCTGTATATAATGAGAGATAAAGATCAAATTTCATTTTGCTACATGTATCTATCCAACTTTCCCAACCCTATTTGTTGAGGAGGGTGTCCATTCTCCAGTGAATGTATTCATCTGTTTTGTCAAAGATTAGTTGGTTGTAGGCATTTTTTTCTGAATTATCTATTCTATCCCACTTGTTGATTTGTTTTCTTTTGTACTAGTACTATGTTGCTTTGGTTACTATAGGCTTGTAGTACAATTTTAAATCAGGTAATGTGCTACCTACAACTTTTCTCTTTTTGCTTAGGATTGATTTGGCTATTCTGACTATTTTTATGTTCCATATGAATTTTATGACACTGGTAGTTGGATAGGAATTGATTCTGTAGATTACTTTGTGTAATATGGTCATTTTATCAATGTTGATTCTTCTAATCTCTGAACATAAGCTGTTTTTCCACTTGTTTGTATCTTCTACATTTTATTTCATCAGTGTCTTGGAGTTCTCCTTGTAGTGATCTTTTGCCTCCTTGATTAAATATCTTTCTAGGAATTTCAGGTATTTTAGCAGCTATTGTAAGTAGAATTGAGTTCTTGATTTGATTCTCAGTTTGGTAGATATTGGTATATAATAGTGATATTGATTTGTGCTTTGATTTTTTTATCATGAAAATTTACTGAATTCATTATCAATCTGGGAGTCTTCAGGATTTTCTAGGTACAAAATTATGCCATTGGTAGTTTTATTTTTTCTTTTCTAGTGTGAATACTCTTTATTTCTTTTTCTTGCCTGATATGTTTAATAGTAGTGGTAAGAGAGGGAAGTTTGTCTTGTTCCAGTTGTGAGAAGGAATCCTTTCAACGTCTCCCCTTTCAGGATGGTGTTGGCTATGAGTTTGTTGTATATGGCTTTATTATTTTGAGGAATTTTCCTTTTATGCTTATTTTGCTGATGGTTTTTATTATGAAGCAATGCTGGATTTTATCAAATTTATTTTCTGTGTTTGTTGAAATGATCATGCATTTTCTTTTTAATTATGATTATGTGGTGGATCACATTCACTAACTCATGCATGATGAATTATTCATGCATCCCTGGGATAAAATCCACTTAAGTTCAGTGGACTATTTATATTATGTGCTGCTAAATTTGGTTTTCTAGCATTTTGTTGAGGACTTTTGCATCAATGTTCAACAAGGGTATTGGTCTGTAGCTTTCATTTCTTGTTGTGCCTTTATCTGGCTTTGCTATTAGAACGATACTGGTTTTATGCAATGAGGGAGAATTGCCTCCTTTTCAATCTTATGGAATATCTTCGGTAAGAATTGGTATCAGTTCTTCCTTGAATGTCTTGCAAATTTTGTCTATGAGTCCATTAGATCCTGGACTTTTGTTGTTGTTGTTGTTGGAAGACTTTTTTTTTTTTTTTAGTTGGAGTCTCACTCTGTCGTCCAGACTGGAGTGCAGTGGCCACTCTCGGCCACCGCAGCCTCGACCTGCTGGGCTCCGGCGAACCTTCCGTCTCAGCCGTCCGAGTAGCCGGAACTATAGGCGCGCGCTACCATGCCCGGCTGATTTTTTGATTTATTGTAGAGATGAGGTTTCGCTGCCCAAGCAGGTCTCGAACCTGCGGGCTCAGGCAATCCACTCACCTCAGCCTCCCAAAGGCACGGGATTACAGGCTGAGCTACCGAACCCGGCTTGTTGGAAGACTTTTAATCAATGATTTAATCTTGCTATTCATTATTGGTCATTTAATTTGTTTTTTATTTTATTTTATTTTTGCTTTATTGTAAAAGCATGCTTAAATTTGCCTTATATCTTTTATTTTTTTATTTGTATAAATTTATGCAGTACAAACACAGTTTTGTTACTTAGATATATTGTTTAGTGGTAAAGTCAGGGTTTTTAGAGTTTCCATCATTTGAATAATGTACATTCTACCTATTAAGTAATTTCTTATCATCCACCTCTGTCTCAATTCTTCACCACTTTGATTCTCCATTGTCCATAATTCCATACTTTACATCTATGTGTACACAGTATTCAGATCCTACTTATAAGTGAGAATATGTAATATTTTTATTTCTGTAGCTGACTTTTTTCACTTAAGATAATGATCTTCATTTCTATCCATGTTGCTGTTAAATACATAATTCCATTATTTTTAATGCCTGAATAGTGTTTTATGGCATCTTCTTTTCCAGAGTTCTGTAGTTACAAAAAATAACTGCCCTTTATCCTAATATTTAAAACCTTGCCTATGTAGTAAACACATAGTAACTAGGAAACAAAGATATAATTTGTATACAGATATGTAATTTTATGTGGAGGGATAATAAAAAGTACTTTAATATTGAAAGCTAATCTTAGCTAGCAATAATCATAAAACTTGTTTTATTTTAGGTAGATATGTTGTAAATAGCGATTTCATATACCATAACCATATTTATTTTATCTATGGACCCCTTTGTGATGACAGCATTATGTCTTCTATTGCTCTGTTTCTTTTGGGATTCTAAAAGTATTTTAATATATAATTATTAAAAGTAACATTTAATATAGCCATCAAGCTTATCAAAAAAGTTTTGACTATCATAATATTGCCAATTTCACAGTGGCAGATTAAAATATTCCAAAATTATATATTTTATTTGAAATCACAAATTTTATGATTGGCAACAAGTATTATAAATTATTTTTCTTGAAATAACAAACATCTAATTTATTTTCAATAAAATATCTACATATATATATTTTTTATTTGATCCTCATAGCAACCTGTAGCATTGGTTGAATGATTGTCATGCCACATATGTGTTGTGATGGTAAAATGAGCTAATCTACAGGAAGTCCTTAGGGACACTGTATGCAGGGTAAAGAAGCAGTTAGCACATATTTATTCTTTTCATTTTTAAATTATATTCAGTCTGTTATTGTTATTACTGCTAGCATTGCTCTTATTATTAATATTTGTCTTATGTATATTAGAATAAGTTCTTTGATCATCTTTCCACATGTAGGTAATCCTTGTGCCTTAAATGATTGATCTAAAATCTCGTAGCATTTTATTTAAATATATGCACATGTTATTCAGATATATGTTTATATACTAAATATATACACATAAGTTCTATATTAAATGTTCTAATTTCTTAGTATAAGTATTGGTCAGTATAAATATTTTCTATTCTACCTAACATTTCATTACATAAATTAAATTTAAGCTTTGGATTATCTTTCTTTTTTTTTTTTTTTTTTGAGTTGGAGTCTCACTCTGTCATCCAGACTGGAGTGCAGTGGCCGCTCCCGGCCACCACAGCCTCGACCTTGTGGGCTCCGGCAATTCTTCCGTCTCAGTCTTCCAAGTAGCCGGAATTACAGGCATGCACTACCACGCCCGGCTGGTTTTTTTGATTTATTGTAGAGATGAGGTCTCGCTGCCCAGGCGGGTCTCAAACCCGCGGGCTCAGGCAATACACTCACCTCAGCCTCCCAAAGGTGCGGGATTACAGGCTGAGCGACCGAGCCCCGCTGGATTATCTTTCAACATTATCAGATGCATGCAAATATATATAAACCCATATTCAATTTTATATAGGTGAACTTAATTACTTTTCAGTTTAAAAGAAAATATGTGATGCCTACATTTATACAATACTTTTACTTTTCAGAATGTTTTATGGTTACTCATGTATATGTATGCTTGTGTTTGTGTGTATACACATTTTAAGAAAGGAAAAACCAGTATTAAAATTGCAATACTCAATATATACCAATCACAAAAGATGAATACATGTCACATTTGACTTCTTACAATTACAAGAGGTGCTCAAAATGGCTACCATCCGCATCCAAACACTTCTGATTATGGCGAACTACTGCAGGACTTGCTGCTGTGCAAGGCCTCCAGATCTTCTCTTCTGCACATCACACACAGCACCATGCATCTCAAACTTATCACAAGTGCATGGTATTGTTAGGTATGTTGGAGGTTTTGTTGCACACTCACACCTTCATTGCCATTGTACTTCCACAAGTTTCTTGAATTTCAAATGCCACTTCAAAATGGTCTTACACTCTTCAAATGACAACCATGCTTCTGCCATTTTCCTTGATTGTCCTGCCTGTCACACAGTGACTCTAGCATTCATTTGAGTAATGTCATCTTTTGAGCAAAAGTCATACTACAAAATGCTACATAATTTAATTCATCTTTGAAAAGCAATACATAGATAACATCTCTTAAAATGGGTATTCTTTTTTCAGCACCCCAGTACACCGTGTATGTGTTTGTGTATGTATGTATGTATGTATTCTTTGCATACATTTCCACCTGTGTGAAATATAAATTTATTAAATAGATATTTTCTGATTAAAACTTGTAATACCTCTAGAATCCTTCAAATTCAAGTTTGCACTGTTACATTGCATATGCTTTTTCTGTTGTAACGAACACTGTTTCACTATTTTAGTCTTCAGTCCATTGTTTAAATTTTGTTACAGTGATCATCTGATGTAATTCTGTTTCTCTAATCAGTGATTGTATCTATATTGTATTACTTTAATCTGATATGTTTTGTGAATAGCATTCTACGTGTATTCTTCCCTGGAAAATGATGCCTTGGTTTGATATTTGTAAATCAATCATTGTAATCCACAGTGGAAGCATTTGAGTTTGCTTTTTAAATGAGAATTTAAATTGATGTTTTTATACAATAAATTAAAAAAAAATATGCCATATCAACTATCAATTTTGGTTTAGGAACTCTTTGACTCTGTAAGCCAATATCACTTTATGATGATCACTGTAGCAATTTAAAATAATATGTTGATCTCAAAGCAAGAAACATGGGCAAAATTATTACAAGTAGAGAGGTCATTTGGACCAAGCTTGAGGATTTGCAACTTGAAAGCGTAGGGCCAAGTTGGCCCTGAATATACACTTCAATGAGCAGCTGTCACAAGTAGATTTTTAAGGGTTATAAAAGGGGGTACAGAGACTGATAAAAAGTGATTTGTCAAAAATTCTCATTGTTTTACAGAAATAATATTGATTTGTGGTAGGCTATTCATTGTTAAGCTATAGGGTGTGAATTATAGTGTTCAGTGGCATAGTTAGGTTAATTTATAGCCACTTGTGGCAATAGCAAACAGTTTCAAGAAACAAATACATAGCTCAAAGACAAGGAGTAGGCCATGACTGTGGCCACAGTTTAATATCTCTGTGGGCCAACCTCTAGTTCCTGATTGGTTAAGAGCTTCAAATTCCAACTGCCTGGTAACAGAGAATGAGTGACTATGAGTTCTAAGAATGGGGCTTAGGTGAGAGAGCTAACATCAATGCTGACTAGTAAAATGTGTAAGTGTAATAGCTATCAAGGATGTGGTTGGGGAAATAATGATATACAATGAAAATCATTCCACAGCCCAGAAAGGCAGAAAAGATAGAGATTCATCTAGAAGAGTGTAATGTTGAAAGAAGTTTCTTTAGTAGCTAATCATGAGAGTGGGCAATAGATAAGAACAAAGAGTTTGTTCCATATAAAAATTAAATAACTCTTTATGGAATCACTTTAAATTAAACTGACTATTTCCCTACACTAGAAACCATCACACAAACAACAATAGTGGTTGAAGATTTTCTAATTACACTGATTATAATGAAGATGTGATAAAATAAACTTTGACCTGTTGTTCAACCAAATTAAAGTGACTTTTAATCACTCACATTATCTTGATCTCCCTTCATAACTGCTTTTTTTTCTAGAATATTATCTCAACCATAAGTAGCAGGTAGGCTTAGTAACTGGAATGAAATTATCTTCATGCCCACTGGAACAATTCTGTAGCAATATTTTAGAGTGGGGTGGCTACATTTTATGACCTCATGTCCTGAATCCATGTTATGGTATGATGGTGTCAGAATATGGAATAAAATTTGGAAAAGCATGAAATTTAGGACCCACTGTTAAGTGTCCCTGGTAAATACCTTGGTTATTCCAAATAGATATTTGAGTTAAAAGCATCATATCAAGTAAACCAGCTACAAAGCTGTAAATCTCATGTCTCTGATGGGTTAAAACAGGGACTTTCAACTGCTGTTAATAAATAGAATATAGTGAGCATGAGTTATAGATAGTCAATGAAAGAACTAAAGCCTTGAGAAAAGGAGATGCAAGTGAACGATATTGCTTAGTAATTATATATGCTTGATACTGTCTTTGTGGGGATGGGGTGGTGGAATGAGACCAAAGCAAGGTCTTCCTGAATCTGGGTGGTGATGATTTGTGAGGGCATAGGCATTCTTGAAATTTCTGCCCTTGGAACGACTTAGAGGCTACAATACTGAGTGATCTATTACAGAAACAAAGAACTGAGTATCATATGTTCTCACTCATAAGTGGACCTTGAACAACTATCATAATACTGTAAGAAAGGGATTGGCAGTAGTGGGAAACTACCAGGGGAGGACGGGGGCAGAATTGGCAGTAGTGGTTAACTGCCAGGGAATGGGGGGCTCACCTCATCAACAAGGGTACCTACATAATGAACATTTGTATACTTAACCCTGAATTGTACCCCACATTTTTAAAATAAAAAAAATTTAAAATGAAAGGCTTAGAACTGTTGGAAGTTAATGAAATTGGAGATTTTTTGGTAAGTATTAGAAGTACCTTTTGAATGCCTGGCAACATTTCTTTATATTGTACAAATGAAAAATCATAACTGTAAAAAATGGGAAGGAATTAAAAGCAAATATGTATTCAACATAAGGAACAATAAATTAATCCAGAAATATAAATGACTTATTTACACATTTGTGTGCTCACTTCCACTGGAAGTGTTTAAGCAAAAATCACCAATAATCATTAAAGATGTTATTGATTTGTTGAATGTTTGAATTGATGGTTTTTATATCCTTCCTACTCTAAGATAATATGAGTCTCAGGATATATATCTGATAAAAATTATAAAATAATAAATTCACTCAGGCATCAGTATAGTACCTACTAAATGCATTCATGTTTCTGCAGCCTATAGTCCATTTTCAGTCCTCTTGTTATTTGATATTACAGCAGCAGTGGAAACAGTTGATCACTCTCTAATTTCTGAAATAATATCTTCACTGACTTCTGTGAAGCCACTCTCTCTTAGACTTTATCTCACCTCTGTGATTGATCTTTCTCAAAATTATGTTATGGATTATCCTCATCTCTCCAACATCTAAGCATTGAAGTGTTTCAGCACTAGGTATTTAGTTATCTTCTCTTTTCTATTTATAGCCACTCTATAAGTGACTTACTTCAGGATTGTGGTATTAAATGCCATATATATTATTACCTTTTAAATTTATATCTCCTGCCCAGATCTTGCCCTGACTTCACAATTTATGTTTTCAGCTACTTATTGAGTATCTCCGAATGAATGTCTTAGATATCTTAAAATTTATGTGTCCTTCTGCTTCTAGCGATGTGGCCTACTCACAGTTTTACTATTCATCACAAAAAGTACAGCTAAAAACCCTGGACATTATATATAAAATAATCAAAAGGAGATTCTAAAAGTTGAGAAAAAGAGGAACCCTTGGACTCTGAAGAAACTACATGGAGGTAAGCTTTTTCCCAAATGTATCTCAGATTTGGAGCTGAAGAGGTGATATCTGGAAACACCAACAGGAGCAAACAAACAAAAGAATGCTCTAGCAAAAGTCTGTTATCTCTTGCCAAAGCACCAGAAAAATGGTAGCCTAGAAAGACAGAAAATATTTGGAAAATATTCACAATACTTTAGCAAAATGCCACAGGGGGAAAAAAACAAAACAAAAAAAAACGGGGCTCTGTTCCACCCAATACAACAAGGGCCAAGTGAGGAGGCTAGACTTCTATCCTCAGGAGTCTAAAATGAGGCTTGCTAACACACCAGTGGGAAAGACGAAGTACTTTGCCTAATGCTCTTTTGAATCCCTCTAAATACATTGTGAAATACTCATTTTTTTGTGGCTGAAAGTCCAGGCCCCAATTTCACTTTAAAGAATACATTCCCTTAGTTGTAACAGAAAAGATATATGAATTATTTTTGAAAGACACAACAAAATGTGGACATATAAATCTTATTTCTTTCAAAATCATCATAGTGGTTGGCTCCTCCATTTATGTTGCAGGCAATCCATCAGTCATCCTTGGAGTTTTTTTTATATTTTGCAATTATTTCCTGAACAGGTGATAAATCCTTTCGAGTATCCTTGGTGTTGATAAATAGTTCTCCTAGGAAAATATATTTTAATTTTTGGAAAATGTTAAATGGAATTTAGAGTTTAATATGCTAAATCATCTACAAGTGCAGGATAAATAATGCCTTCGTGGATCAAAAATAAGATATTCCAGAAAGAAATGATAATGCATTTTTGGCTTCTACTATAATTTCCAAAGATAAGTTTTGAAAAAAATCACAGTGTATGAATGTAACTTCCTGAAATATCTAGAGGACGATATTTGTTTGACGTGTGTGTGTGTATGTGTGTGTGTGTGTGTGTGTGTGTGTGTGTGTGTGTGTGTTTCAAGATATTTGTTCCACAATCACAGTTTCTTTACAGATTTCTCCACTGACTAAAGCTTTGTACATAAGCACACAAGAAGAGATATTATGCATGAAAATAATGAATTCTGTTATGAGAAAACTTCTTTTAAGATGATTTCAGCAATTATTCTTTCTCACAAAATTTATCCACATAGGCACATAGAAAGTGATGAAAATACTTTCCTGTGCATATCATTTTTCAAGACCCTGTATTTGGACAATTTTGCAATGCTGGGATATATTTATGCAGTCTTTGAAGGGAAGATAAAACTTTTATGTGTGTCTAGAACCTGTAGTCAGTAGTATTGCTTTTCAGATAGAAGCAGTACAATTCATTAACGTTTTGTTTCTTAACATTGTTCTTATAGATGAGATGGTTTTTAGAGAAGGTTTCTTACAAATATTTGATAATTATCTGTTGACTGCTCCCCTATAGCTAGATAAAATGAAGTCGGTCTTGCTTCTGACCGGGAGAGGGCACTAGGTTCTTGTGTCAAAAGTTCGGGGGTAGAGAGCTAAGGAAATTGATTTTTAGAGGTCTTTATTTTATTTTTATTTCTATCGCTCTACTTCTTTTGTGAAACTTACATTTATTACACGTATGATAGTTTAACAGGAGAACTTGGCAGGAGTTAAGAATCCATTAACAAATATTTCTGTGTGTCAGTTATAAGGAAGACCTTTTGCCGGACTCATTAAGAGCTCAGCCATCTACACATTTGCTAGAGTGAAAATCAGGTTAGATCTCAGAGGCTAGGCTTCCTGAGGTTGTGCCTTGTTTTGGAGGAATTGATAAAAGTGGCTAGGAAAACTTGCCTCAGCTGGACTCATGGCAATAGACATCAGAGTACTTTGAAAGAAAATAAATTATAAGTGCCTTAAGTATTAATAGGGTCTGAGTATTTAACTATAGTGATTAAAAAAAAACAAAAAACAAAAAAAAAAACCTTTGGTCATTTGGAATGATTGGTCTGGGTTCAGTTAACCACTTTTAAGGCTCATCAGGGAACTTATTGGGTGAGAAAGAACTGGGATTTTGTTTCAAAAAGCTACCTTTCTGCATTTCGATGTTCTATTTATTGTTCAGTATCACATTTTTAAATGGGTGCCAAAATCAGAATGTGCTTTATTTGACTGCTGCTATTAACCCAGTGGGAAGACACTTCCATCTCAGCCAACGCAGAATTACTAGGGTCAACACAGGGTTTGGGTATAGTAGGCAAATGATCAGATGGCAGAATTCATCGTGTAAAAAAGCTCTCAAACCTAAATTTTTCGTTATTATTAGAATCATCATTTTATGTAACTTTTTCTCCAAAATTGTTCTTCGAAAATGCAAATATTTGACTGAGGAGAAATGCATTACCAGTTTAGTTAATTACAAGTAAGTTTTTATGGGAGGAAAGCAGAAGGGATAAATTTGGAACAAAGAACATTGCATGGAGTCATAAAGCCTTAGGGACTGAGTGGACTCAGGGCAGTCTGATAAGCAGAAACACATTTGTTGCTTAATCCGAGGTAGTGTTCAGGAGCAAGTCCAAGATAAAATTTGTTTATGTCCCGGTTGTCCAGACTTCTCCCACAATGACCACCCACATATATCACCAACTTTTTGGTACTATACAATGCTATTTGTCACCTGTCACATTTACTCACATGTGTGTTGTGATTATAAATTTGTATCTGGAGTTAATTTTGGCAGTTTTACTCACATTTTACTTTATTTAAAAAATTTTTTTTTTAAACATGGGTATAATTCAGGGTTAGGTACATAAGTGGACATTGTAAAGGTGAAGTTTGGGCCTCGCATTGGCCCTCACTTTGCCTGGTTTGGGACCAGATACCCTTATTAATGTTATGTCCCCTCCTCTCCCTCCTCTGGCAGTGATTTTCTCCTGCCAATTGCTTTTGTGTAGTATTAATTATGTCAAATGTTCAAGGTCCACATTTTAAAAGTGTTTTCTAAGTGTTATTTGTCTCAAATATTATATCAATAGAACTTTCCATTGTGGTTAATTTGCGATGTGAAAGGGAAAAATATTTGTGTATAATATTTAATATTTATTCTGCTTATTCTAACTTAAACTTATTTATGCATACTACAATGCTTTAGAATAATTTTATTAGATAAATACCTTAACATATGCTTAAATGGGATTAAAGATACACAGCTCAAACTTAAATAAATGTTATTCAAATTTCAAATTATGCCTAGATTTTTGGGGAAGTCAGATTTAGCATTTTAAAAGTTAAGGAGGCTGGACTCGGTGGCTCAGCCTGTAATCCCATTCTTTGGGAGGACGAGGTGAGTGATTTGCCTGAGCCTGAGGGTTCGAGACCCATCTGGGCAGTTTGGCGAGACCTCATCTCTACAGTAAATAAAAAACAAAACAAAACAAAACAAAAACTTAAGGAAACTTACTTACTTAATAATTTTAAGATATTTTTTTCTAGTGTTTTTCCCAAGTATTTCAAAACTCTAGTTTGTAAAGAAATTAGTTGATTGACACTCATTACAATTTTGGTGCATGTCTGAGGAAAGAATTTAGCCTAAACTGGCCAATTCTGATTTTAACAGGGCTTTTAAATGTTATTGAGATGTAAATGAATGCTATACAGACAATATTATGTAGACAGTAAATGAATGACCATACTAATTGTAAAACTATATACCTTACTGTATTATTAATTATGGTATTACCATTTTTATAAATTATATTACCTGCTCTACGTACCTCACTGCGATATAACAAGGTCACATGAAAGAATGAATATGAATGAACTGACAAATAAAAATGTGCCATATAAAATAACTTTTATTTCTGTTGACACCTGAAATTGTCCATGAGCCAAGAATTACAAAAGGCAGCCAACCTTTAAGGAAAAAACAAAGACACGTGAAACATTTACATTTGGCTTCACAATTGTGTGATTGACATTTTTGAGACTAGTTAGGAAGAATATAGCCTGGGATGAGTGTGAGTTCTACAAATACCATTCTTGTTAGATTTGGTTCTACAACATAGAAAAGTATTGCTATAGCAACAAAATAATTTATGAAGACATGTATAACAAAAGGACTGTGAAAACTGGAAGTGAAGGAGAATTATACACTTAAAAAAGACTCAAGTTTTCTTTTTTCTTGTGAAACCTAACAAGCAGAAAGAAACGAGTATACTTCCATTGTAAGATTTTGCTTTCAAATTAGCTTCATCACTAGTCATTGGCAGTTTTCAGTGATTGAGAAATATTATACACATCCTGGTGCCATAGAAGAGGAACTATAATTACCCATCTCCAGTGCATACCTTTCTGATTGATAACCTGAGGTTGCATGAGTTTGTGTTGACAATTTTCAAATAGCTCTGTTAAGACCTGTGTGCAATAGCTATATATGCACAGCCATTAATCACAGCCATCAGTCAGGCTCCTAGAGTAGTTTACAGCAGCTTTTAATGTATGTTTTGCTAATTGAACATTACAGTGGTGCTGTAAATTCCCAGATGAATAACTATTTCAATGCTGCCTGCCTGCGAAGGAAAAACCTTCTAAATTTTCCTCTGGAAGATCAGTTTAAAATATATGAGGATTATACTATTATTCACTTCTAAAGCTTCCAAAGCTACAAAATTTTTCCATGGGTTTTGCATTTAAAGACTGAAGTAAGATATACTAGAATGGTGTAAAAATTATAATTTTATTCATATTTCCCCAAATCAATATTTAGAATGGTGTCCTTTCCTCTACAGAAAGTTGTTTAATGTATTTCTGGTGTGTAGTTACTTGAGAGATACTATTTTTCTTGCCTCTCAGGTGGCTCATGTAGAGATTTATGATCATTATGCAAAAATTTGCTGTAGTATTACAGAGGCATAATCATCAGAAAGTCTGAGAAAGCAATCACTCAAGAATCAAATCTTGGATTTTAGTCACTTTCATTAAGTTTCAAGAATCTTGCTTTCATTGTGGTGTCTTTTTGGCACAGTTTCACAGACTTACAAACGATGGATGTTGTTTTTAGAATGACATCATTAAGAAGTAGCACCTAGTCAGAAGGTAATATACTCAGACTATTAATACCAACATATTGATCATATTAAATCAGACTCCATAAAAACTGCTGGAAGAATCACAAATTCAAAATATGTCAGTAAATTCAATTAGGAATTAACAATTTTTATTTGCTACATAATAAATGCTACTTTTATTTTGGGCATTTAGGGAATTCAGTCATCATTAAGGAGAGAAATACCTAGGGCTAATGATATGTACCCATTCTAAAGTGCCTATGTTTCAGATGTTATATACTACTAAAACTTTAATAGACTTAGAAGTCAATAAATTAATTTATAAAGACAGAAAGTACAATATTCCTCAAGACAGCAGAGCCTAATGTGTTACTTCTTAGTTGTAATAAATGCAAATTTTGGAGAATTACATTGTAATATTAGGTGTGTTTTAGTACACCGAATCCCTTACCAGTGATTGAATTACTTTATCAGAAACCAATAATTTTCTTACTTTTAAATTCCTACATATTTATTTTTCTCTGCATAGGATTATATATTTATGTGCAAAACATTTGATTTGTTAGAAACCTAGGAAAAACTACTTCCAAAGTTATGAAATATACTGAAATATGATTGTGGTTTAAAATTGATGTTGTGTCAGTGCAAATATTTACAATAGTATGTATCTGGTCATATGCTTAAAGTATTCAAGCAATATTCAGTGGTGTGTGCATAAGATATCATCCACTCATTCTACTAATATCTAAGTCTAAAAAAGGAATCATGAGTTGTATCACAGTAATAAAATAACATATTAAATAAAATTTGCTATTATATTGGAAATACCATGTCTACAAATAAATACTTGAAGTTGACTACTTTGGCATCAGAAAAACTGCCAAACTATATTTATGTATCCTTCCATTCTATGTGTATGTGTGTGTCTTTTCTACTTAATGCCTCTCCTTTTTAGCCACCTAGATTGTCAATGTCCTCACAAGGTCCTATGCCACTATGGAAGACAGTAAGGAGATATCTCAAAAAAAGGAAAACTAAAACTACTGTATAATTCAGAAATTTCTCCACTGGCTACTGGACATTTATCCAAATGAATAGAAATCAATATATCAAAAGAATACCTGCACTCACATGTTTTACTGCAGCAGTATTCACTATAGACAAAATCTGAAATCAGCCTTAGTGTCTGATATAGTTTGGGTATTTGTCTCCTCCAAATCTCAAGGTAAGATGTGGTCTCCAGTGTTGACAGTGGTCCTAGTGGTAAGTGTTTGGGTCATGGGGGCAGATCCCATGTGAATGACTTTGTACCCTTTGTGAGGTGATAAGTGGATTCTTGCTCTTTTAGCTCACATGAGAGTAGATTGATTAAAATAACATGACACCTCCTTTTCTCTCTTGCTCTCTCATCATGTGACATATCTGCTCCCCTTCACCTTTCATTAAAATTTTAAGCTGCCTGAGGCCCTCACCAGAAGCAGATGTTGACACCATACTTATTGTACAGCCTGCAGAACAGTGAGTCAAATAAATATCATTTCTTTACAAATTATCCATCTTCAGATATTTCTTTTTAGCAATTCATACTGGATTAATACATTGTCTACCAAAGGACAAATGGATTAAAAAATGTGGTATATATACACAATAAAATATTATTTGGCCATAAAAAAAATGCAATTATATCATTTGCAGCAACATGGATGGATCTAAGTGAAATAAGCCAGACACAAAAAGTCACAAATCTCATGTTCTCATTCAAATTTTGAATATAAAAAAAGTTGATTTCATGGAGCTTGAGAGTAGAATGATTTTTACCAAAGGCTGGAAAGAATGAACTGGTGAAGATGGGGGGAAATGAACTGTGCAAGGAGGGACTTAAAAATGGAATTTATTTATTTAAAAAATTGTGTATTCATTTTTACATGTTTAAACTTCAGACACCCTCATAGTGCTTTCCATTTGATGCCATACACCTACGGAGAAACTGTTTCCACTGCTCCAAACAGTTTTTGAATTCATCTATTTTTATGCCTTTTAGTGCTTCTGCCAGTTTTTGTTTCACCTCTTCCACATTTGCAACACATTTCCTTTTTAATATTTTTAAAAACATTTTGTTTTAAAGATGTGGGGTACAATTCAGGATTAGGTAGATAAATGGTCATTGTACAGGTAAAGTTTTGACCTCCTTTTAGTCCCCATTTCACCAGGTTTGAGATCAGTATCCTTGTTGATGTTATGTGACCCCTCCTCCCCTGGTAGTGCTCCACTACTGTCAATCCGTTTATTATAGTATTATGATTAATGTTGAGGGTCCACTTATGAGTGAGAACATGTGATACTTCATTTTTTATTTCTATCATAGATCACTGAGTATTATAGACTCTAAATCCATCCAAGTTGCCATCAAGTCCATAATTTTGTCCTTCCTTATGGCTGTGTAATACTCCCTTATGTATATGTACCACATTTTTTATCCATTCTACTTTCTATGGGCAGCATGGTAGGTTCCATGTTTTTGCTATTGTGAATAATGCAGCAATAAACATCCATGTGCAGGTATCTTTTTCATAGAATGATTTTAGTTCCTCCAGGTATATTCCCGAAAGGGGTATTGCTGGGTCATATGAAAGGCCAATTTTTAGAATTTGTAGGAATTGCCATAAACACATTTCCCTTTGGGGACTTTTTAATGGGGAAATTAGAAAAAAATCACTCAGAGTGAGATTGGGTGAATAGAGAGGGAGGGGCATGGGGGTTATGCGATTATGGTTAAAAACTGCTGAACACGCAACAAAGTGTAGGTAGGTGCAATATCATGGTGGAAGAATCAGTCACCTCTGTGCCACAACTCAGGATAATTCTTCTGAAAATCATGGCACATGCTCATGGAAACTTCCAGATAAAACATTTTATTGATCTTTTGTTCTGAAGGAACAAATTCTAAATATACTACAAGAAGCCTGTCTTCCAGGAAAAAAAAAAAGGTAATTCTGGGTTTTTATGGGTTCTCCTTCATGTAGTTAGATGAAAGGATAAGTTCTAATGTTTAATAGCAGAGTAGCAGCAGTGTATTGAATATTTCACAGTAGCTATAAAAAGGACATGAAATTTTCCCAACATAGAGAAATGATAAATACTCAAGATGATGGATACCCTAGTTACCATGACTTGAACTTTGCATGTTTTACGCATGTAGCACAATATCATATGTACCCATAAATATGTGCAAATATATATTAATGCAAATAAAAATAATTTTATTAAAATATTCATTGGTTGTCCCACAGTTGACCCCTGCAGAATCTGTCTCAAAATATTTCAGGTAACAAAATTTCCTCTCATTCCCCATATCAAACTTTCCCATTCTTACCTTACTGGTAATATTTTTTTTCTAATGGAAGAAACTGTTAAACAAAAATAGGTCCTTAACTGACATATTTTGTAATACTATTGAGAACAGAATGCTCATGATATAGGGATGATTTGAGGATTAAGAAAAAAAAAGCAATTATTTTTCTCTACTTTCCCCACTGAAATCATTCAAGTGGGATGTTCATTTTTCCTTTTAATCTATTCACCATCTAGGAAAAGAATAGAAAGACATTGTTGTGTTTTCATGTGCACATCAGTGAAGAGAGAGCTGGTACTTAGTGTCTCAGTTCACAGACTCTGGAATCAAACTGATGGTGGTTTCATGACTAACTTCCAGAAATTTGTTGTATGGCTTTAAACAAGTTAATTAATCTAACCTTAATTTCTCATCCTTCATTTCATCACCAACATTGTTTATTATTTTGATTTTAAAATATGGTGGTTTTAGAGGCTCTAATACACTCAGATTAAGTCAACTACAGGATCACTGCTTAGTAGCCTGTATCTTAATTTGGATGTGTGACTTTAAATAAGGATTTAAAATTATCCAAGAGGTGAAAGAGAGTGAAAAGCAGAAAAATAGGCACTATCAAATACTAATTGTCAGGATTAAATTGGTACAGCACTTTTAGAAAGAAATTTTATAATATAAATCACATTTTAATAATGTTTATATATTTTATTGCATTGCTTCTCTCTTTAGTACTCTACTTTAAGGAAATTATTAAATGTATACCAAACACAGTGTCTTTAAAATAGCAAAAAGGCTTAAATATTTAGCAAAGCAACACTAATTAAATAAAGCAGGATACATTAATATAATAAAACACCATGCAGTTTTAAAAATCTTGGTGTTTAATATTTGCAAATATGGAAGAACATATTGTTATAAAAGGACATAAAATAGTGTATATATAATGTAACCTTCATTTTAGAAAAACAAAACAAAGTCATAAAATTACTTATACACTTTTAATTACACTTACACACTGAAACTAAATTCTACACTGTTAACCACTTTCATATCTATATCTGTATGATGTGAATATTAAAAATTTCAGGAATATTTCATCTATTCACTTATACCCATATTGGAAATATTCCCTTCTAAGTACAAGGGGATCCCCAAAACCCAGAATTTATTTGTTAAAAAATTATATATTTATCCATACATGTTTAAACTTCAGTTACCTTCAAAGCATTCTCTATTTGATGCAATACATCTATTGAGACACTTTTCCTACTGCTCAAAACAGATTTTGAACGTGCCAATTTTAATTCCTTTTAGTGATTCTGCCAAGTTTTGTTTTATCTCTTCCATATCATCAAAACATTTTCCTTTGAGGATTTTTTAAATTTAGGGAAACAAAAAATTTGCTTGGGGTGAGATTGGATGAATAGAGAGGGTGGGGCATGGGAGCGTGTCAATTTTGATAAATAACTACTGAACATTCAGGATGGTGTGGGCAGATTTGCTCTTCTAAATAATTCATCATGAAATGGGAAAACACATTGGGAGAATCTCAAAAAAAAAAATTACTTAAGTCCAACTCAGCCTCTCACAACAATGATGGCTGGTACACCGATGCTGATGGCTTCCTAGAACACTTACTTATCAATGGAAGTCTTCAACACAAGGGGCCCTCCCTCCAAAAATCAATTTTGTTTTGTTGGGGAGTCATCCCTTGCATAATCTCTTTTATAATAATAAAAAATCCTTTAAAACAAAGGTATGGCACACGGGTTTCACTTTATGTCGTGTCAAGATTTGCTCAACAGAAGCTTTTATTGCTCTTTGTCCCTGTAGCTAATGCTACCATTTGGTTATATCAGTTGCAGACTCTAAATATATTCTTCTAGGACAGGAGCCACAGAATATACCAGAGTAGAAGTTAACTTCAGAATAACAAGGAACTTAGGTGATGAGGGTCCAAAGTCAGAGAGCCTTGTATACCTAACTACAGCACTGATTATCCATGTAGTCTAAGTAAAATTATTTTTCTTCCCTAAGTCTCAAATCTTTTTCCATCTGTAGAATGGCACTATCTCATTGGATAGCTATGTAGATTAATAGTTACTATTTGTTTCAAGCAATTAGCCTAGTTCCTAGCAAATGGCAAGTGCACAATAAATGTGAGTTATTAAATAATAACTGTATTTGTTTTCTGTGCTTGCTTTTTATTTTTCTGTACTTGTGTTGTAATCTAGTACAGTGTCTTTATACATAGTAGGCATTCAGCACAATTATGTTTTAATCAACTATAGAAAAGCTGTGCCATATGTTGACAAAAATACTGAACTGAGAAACAAAATGTATGGAGTGTAGTCTCCTTTTTGTTTCTAATTTGTTGTGTAACTGTAGACAAGCAACTTATTATATTTATGTTTCAGTTTTGCTTTTGTCTTTACTTTATAGTGAAGTGACAAGTAATATCAATAGATGTTTTCTTAGGTGTCTGCCATGTCTGACATTCTATGATTTTTTGGCTTCTAACTCTCCCATCTGCCTTGCCTGGTGAACTACTCTAGTCTTCATATTCCTACTGCCTGCCTGTCATCTGTTGCTGACTCCTGGCCTTCTTTCATGCCAGACATTCAAATATACCCAACTGCCTATTTGTCTGTTGTCCATATGGATGTATCAACCCTGCCCCGATCCACCTTCTTGCCTTAATCATTGACTCCTATCTGCCCATATCTGATGTTGACAGATGTATAAAACATTATAAAAGAAGCAGTATGTTGGGACCACAATCATTGATTTATATATGTGTACACATATTCCAAAAAATCCATTATACTTAATTGATATCTATTCAAGAAAACTAGGTTAAAAAGCAAAATATTTTCTGCTACTGTTAACTTGCTATTCCTTTGGCTGATTTTCCTTTTTCTCAAAGTTTTTAAATGACATTAATGAATCTCAACCACTAATGTTTCTAAAAATGTTCCTAGAATTATGGGAACTAAAGCAAAACATTTTTGAAAGAGTTCCCTGGGCACCCCAAAATAACGTTAACATCAGAGGATCTTGGATATGTGTGGATATTCTTTCAGTTAATTTGTGTCAATTCAACTTCACACTTACAAACTTACACCCAAGCAAAGTAAATAAACTTGTTCAACTTCCATTTGAAAAACCAGAAAATAAAATTCAAGAAAAAAACTATCATGCTCAGTGTCAAATGTATCTAATCCTTTTTAGTTGCCTACTGCATACCATGTTTTTACTAGAAGTTTTTACCAATGTGAATGTCAAAAGTTCTACATAGATATTGAGAATAAGAATAGTAAGATATGTAGGCATGAAAGCAATTGTTACAAAACGAATTTTCTCATTAATAAATCTAATAGATGAGCAGATTTTAGAGCTAAGGGAAAAGTGCTTAAAAAGTGCTTTTGAAAATTCATTTCAAACAGGTATTTTTGGTGCATTCTAGATTACAGCTACTAAATGCCATAGTTAACACTATTTCTAAGAGTGACTCCTAGACCCTCCAGTGACATGAGGATACGTTTTCCAGATTTAGAAAACGAAAATAAATGATGTTTGATTAAATTTGAATTTTAGATAAATGATGAATAATTGCTAGCATAAGTATGTCATATAACTATGTCCCTGCTTGTAACTATCACCGACGTGGTATGCTAAAAGTAAAACATGAGAAGGTGAAGAGTTTTGAGGAATACCTCTTGGCTGTACAGTACTGAGGAAATAAAACCAACCAACTCCATCCCACTCCACATAAAAAAGAAAAGAAAAGAAAAAGGAAAAAAAAGAAAAAAGAAAAAAGGTACACCTTATGTAACTTTCTGAATTTGCTCTCATTTTACTGAATTTACCTAACTTGAACTTTCCTTCCCTCGTCCCTCATGAAAGAAGTGTCTTCTTCTTTCCAATGCTAATCTCTGTATTTTATCTCATCTATTTCCTTTGAACCTTGATATGTAAATATGGATTTCCTCTCATGTATTCAGCATCATCTTTTTTTCATTCTAAGCCATACTCAAGTCCACCTTATTTTTAAACGTTTTCCCTTGGCCCTATCACTCTCTCAGCTATCAATTTTTATCCTTTCTTCCACAACCACAGTGGTTTCTACAAGAGGATCCTATAAATAATTTCCTTTTTTTTTTTTTGAGTTGGAGTCTCACTCTGTCGTCCGGACTGGAGTGCAGTGGCCGCTCCCAGTCACCGCAGCCTCGACCTGCTGGGCTCCGGCGATCCTTCCACCTCAGCCTTCCTAGTAGCCGGAATTACAGGCGCGCGATACCACGCCCGGCTGATTTTTTGATTTATTGTAGAGATGAGGTCTCGCTGCCCAGGCGGGTCTCGAACCCGCGGGCTTGGGCAATCCACTCACCTCAGGCTCCCATAGGCGCGGGATTACAGGCTGAGCCACCGAGCCCGGCTAATAATTTCTATCAATTTTTTTACTATGTTCATTATCCCACTCACTTTATACACTGGAAGCTCCGGCATCCACAAAAACTTAGCAGCTCTTACAAAACTTAACAGGACTCTATTATTTTCTAAAACTACTGTCCTTTCTTCAAATCTTTTTATTTGCAAATAATTTCAAACTTAAAGAAAACTTGCAAAATTATAAAGAGCATTCACATATTTTTACCTAGATTGATCATTTGTACACATTTTACTCTCTCCAGTCTTTTACCACTAAATAATTTGGTATGTATTTCCTAAGAAGAGAGAAATTTTCTTAAACAAACATAATACAGTAATTATTAGTAAAATCTACTGTTTGTATTTCTATTTTTCTTTCTTTCTTTTTTTTTTTTTTGAGTTGGTGTCTCACTCTGTCACCCAGACTGGAATGCAGTGGCCGCTCCCGGCCACCGCAGCCTTGACCTGCTGGGCTTCAGCGATCCTTCCGCCTCAGCCTTCCGAGTAGCCGGAATTACAGGCGCGCGCTACCACGCCCGGCTGATTTTTTGATTTATTGTAGAGATGAGGTCTCGCTGCCCAGGCGGGTCTCAAACCCGCGGGCTCAGGCAATCCGCTCACCTCAGCCTCCCAAAAGCGCGGGATTACAGGCTGAGCCACCAAGCCCGGCTGTATTTCTATATTTTTCAGTTGTCCAACAGTGTCCTTTTAAGAATTCTTTTCTCCCTGCAGCATAGGATCAAATCTAGGATGAAATATTGCATTTAGTAGTCAAACCACTTTAGTCTCTTTTAATCTAGAACATTTTCAGAATTTTTTATAGTTGTATAGGAACCCCTATATTTGAAGATTAATAGAATGTTCCTCATTTAAGGTTTATCTGAGTTTTCCTTATAATTATCATCAGAATAATCCATAGGGGATGGTGTGTCTTTCTCAGGTTATTACATCTGTTGGCCCACAATGTCCATCTGTCTCTCATTAGTGATGTTAATTTTGATAACTTGGTCAATGTGTTGTTCAATTTATCCACTGTATAATTACAGTGATATCTTTAACTTCTTTGCAACTAATAGCAATATTTGGCCACACATTTAAGACCATGCAAATATATATTTAAGAATACATCAAAATTTCCTTTTAAATTTCGCATTATTTGTGATTATTTTCTGACCCAATATTTATTCATATATTTTCCAAAAAAATTTCCTACTCCAGATATTCTTGTACACTTCTCTTTCTTGTACACTTCTTTTATCATGAGGCCTCTCCCTCTCTTGCCATTTATTATGATATTTGTTTATGTTTCTATTTGTTATTGGTATGAAGTCATGATTTATTATGTTTTAAATGGTTCATAATTTATTAATAGATTTAATTATTATTTTTATTTCAGTATTTTTTGAAATATTTATTTCAAAATCTTTAGGGGGTCCAAATAGTTTTTGGTTACATGGATGCATTCTATAACAGCAAAGAAGTTTGGGCTTTGAGTGTACCTAACACCTCCATCTGTGTGTATTGTACCCGATAGGTGATTGTTATTGTCCTTCCACCACTTCACACTCATTCCCTTTTGTCTCCAATATCCATGATACCATTATATATTCCTTTGCAGATCCTTAGTTTATCTCACACTTACAAATGAGAACATGCAGTGTTTGATTTCCTCTTTCTGCATTACTTATTTTAAGACGATGTTCTCCACTTCCATCCAAGTTTCTGCAAAAGATATTTCATTCCTTTTTATGGTAAATAGCATCCATGGTATATATGTGCTACATTTTCATTATCCAATAATCCACTGATCATTAATCATTAAATGGATGAACATTAATGGATCATTAATCCTAAATTGATGAATATTTAGGTTGATTGCACATCTTTGTAACTGTAAATTATGCTGTGATAAACATATGAGTGCAGGTATCTTTTTTGTATAATGACTGTGTTCCTTTGGGTGAAAACCTATTAGTGGAATTACTGGGTCGATTGTTGGATGTACTTTTAGTAATCTCCATACCCATTTCCAAAGAGATTGTACTAGTTAATACTAATTTAATTATTTTGGTGTTCAAATATTTCCAGATTATTCTACAGAAATTCATCTTGAATCTAGCTACTGGGTCTTTGTGACAGCTCTATCATTTTTCCCAGCACTTGCTCATCTTATGTCATATAAAAACATAATTCACTTACATTGATACTGTAATCATCTACTTATTCAGGTTCTTCACAGTCAAGAGTGTTATCATCAATATATGTATGGATGATATGTGTGGTCACTGCTACTGGGCTTTGTTTCTTGGTTCTTTCAGTGGTACTATCTTCTTTTTAGTTATTCCTCTTGATCATACTGTCATATGCAATATTGTTCACTACTTTCTACATGGAAAATTATTCTATTGACTTTTATGACATGATTGTTTCCTGGTTCTTTTTCTCTTTATAGCTGTTCTTGGTTTGCTTTTTTCAGTGACATGTCCTGATTTCTTACTACTAAAAGTATATATCCAACGAATTAAGTCTTGGTTATTTTCACACTAAATTGATTAATCTGTTATACCCATATTTTAAAATGTCATTTTCATAGACCAATGGAACAGGTGACCAATGGAACAGGTCAGATAACTCAGAAAAAAAAAAAGACACAAACTTTCAGCCGGCTCATCTTCAACAAAGCTGACGAAAACAAGCACTGGTGAAGGAAAATGATATTTAGCAAATTGTGTTGGCAAAACTAACCAACGACTTGTGGAATGATGAAACTGAACCCCTAACTATCACCATATACAAAAATTAACTCAAAATGGATCAAGGACTTAAATGTGAAATTTCAAACTATGATAATCTTAGAAGAAAATTTAGGGAAAACCCTTCTGGACATCAGAGTAGGCAATGAATTCCAAATGCGGCAAAAACTAAGCTCGACAGGTGGGACTTTATCAAATTAAAAATATTTGTACAACAAAAGAAACCATCAAAAGAATAAAGAGACAGCCCACCTAATGGGAAAAAATATTTGCAAGCTATGCATTTGTCAAAGGACTAACATCCATGATCTACAAGAAATTCAAATGAATCAACACAAAAATTAACAACCCCTTTAAAAAGTGGGCAAAGTATGTGACCAGACACTTCTCAAAGGAGGACATTCAAATAATCAACAAAAATATGAAAAAATGCTCAGCTTCACCAAGCATCAGAGAGGTGCAAATCAAAACAACAATGAGATACCACCTCGTACTTGTAAGGATTGCTGTGATTAAAAATTCAAAATAACAGTAGGTACCAGTGAGGTTACAGAGAAAAGTGAATACTTCTACACGGTTGGTGAGAATGTAAGTTAATTTAAACTGTGAGGAAAACTGCTAGGGGAGGGAGGGCATACCTCATCAACAAGCGTACCTACATAATCAAAGTGTGTATACCTAACCCTGAATTGCACCCCACATCTTTATAATAAAAAAAGAATGTTGCCTTAAAAAAAAAAAAGACAAGTATTGTGACTTTTTCTCAAAGAACTAAAATTTGAGCTACTTTACAATCTAGCAATCCCACTTCTGGGAATGTAACCAGAAGAACATAAATTGCTGTAACAAGGACATTTGCATGTCGATGTTCATCGCAGCACTATTCACAACTGCAAAATTATGGAACCAACCCACATGACCATCAAAGGGGGACTGGGTAAAGAAAATGTAATATATATGATGGAATACCATGCAGTCATAAAAAAAGAAAAAATCATGTCCTTTGTTGTCACATGGATGCAGCTGGAGACCATCAATCTAAATGAACTATCAAAGAAACAAAAAAACTGAGTACCGCATGTTCTCACTCATAAGCAGGCCCAGATAACTGGA
Organism: Cephalopachus bancanus; assembly: GCA_027257055.1. Lineage (NCBI taxonomy): Eukaryota > Metazoa > Chordata > Mammalia > Primates > Tarsiidae > Cephalopachus > Cephalopachus bancanus. The sequence continues at coordinate 166,363 of JAPVLO010000778.1, forward strand.
CACAGAAACGTGGAAGTGGAAACAATAGACACTATCAAAGAAGGGAGTGAGAGAATAGGGATAAAGGGCACACAACCCCAAACTGGGTACCAGGTCCACTACCGGGGGAGAGAGGGATCACTAGCTTATATCTCACCTTTATGCAATTTACTTATGTAGTAAATTCTCACATGTATCCCACAACTCAAATAAATACATACATAATTTTTTAAAAGTCATTGATGTGATCACACACATCAAATGATTTATCATCATTCAATATATCTCTCTGGTAGAGTTGACTTGTGTTCCCGAATAACAAGCTGAGCATCTCAACCTCAAGTTTCTGCAAGTATCCCCGAAATCATCATGCTATGAAATACTTTATAATCTGCCAGTCTACATGTTCTCTCCTCTAAATAAACCATAAACTCTTCTTATTTTCTATATTTTATAATCTGCACAATTTACCAAGTTTGCAAAGTAATCCTTCGGTTTGGTCTTCTGCCACATAGACTGCTTTCCCAGTTGTGCAGGAGTGAGGGCTCTTTATTTTTTCAATAATGCTGGGGCATGCTACTCCAACTAGTCCAGGAGGTAAGCTGGAGAACAAAGCCATGGTACTTACTCAAAAGTTCCAGGTTGAAAAACTGACATTAGCCACAAGACTTGTTTTTTCATGAGAAACAATGGATACAGCAACTCTCTGCTCAGGATGCAAGTTCTGGGGCATGAGTGTTGGGGCCTCCTGCTAGGTTCCTATTTAGGCTGCTATATTCTGGGTGTGCCTTGGTATTGCTAGACTCCCTTGCCACAACTACCCAGAGGGGCAGGGCATGGTGGAATTCCCGGGCAGTAACACACACAGACTGATTTGCAGGTCAGACCATAGAAACCTATATCTTTTTCTAGGAGAAAAATGCAATTGTAGGGGTCCTCCGCTGCTCTTAGCCTGTTGCTAGGATGAGATCAGATCCAGCTGTAGACCTTGGGGTGATCTCCACACTCTTTTCCCTGCTCCAGCTGTAGGAGGCGCTTTCTCTTCTCCAGAGCAAGCAGCCTTGTTTCTGAGCATAAACTGAAATGCCTGCTATAGTAGCTGTTGCTGAGACAATGGACTCTGGTAAAAAATGGCGTCTTCCTCACCAACCTGGATTTTAAAGAACACCTATGGCTTCATTGAGTGTCTTTGCCTCTCACCAACTCTTAGCATCTTCCTGAGACACCTCTGGGTCCCAAGAAAAATTGGGTGTTCTCTCATGGCCTGAGTTAAGCAGGTCCCTGATTGGAAGGTTTGTCTCAGAGGGGAGTTTTTAGTATTGTCCCATGTTCTGGGGTCACGCTCATTTTTTTCCACAGGGCACTGTTGCAAGGGCTTTTCGCCCATCTTCTCTCTGAGATTTGGGATGTCCTTTGCCATTCTAATGATTGTTCACTTTTTTCTTGTATTGGAGTTCACTGCATTGGTCTTGTCATACGATTTCACAGTGTTTGAATGGGTGAGGCACACCTGAATGTCTCTAATCTTCGATCTTGAAAAAAAGTTCTATACATTTTTTAACACGTGTAGTTTTATAAAATCACCACACTAATCAGAACACAAAATAATTCCATCCATCCAAAAACTCCCAACCTGTTGACTCTTTATAATAATATTCACCCCAATCTTATTATTAATAACCACTGGTCTGTTTACTATTGCTCTACTTTTGTGCTTTCAAGAGTCTCATATGAGTTAAATCATATAGTATAGAACCTTTTATGACTTTTTTTGTGCCAAGTAAAATGCTTTAAAAATTCATTACAGTTCATTCTTTTTTTGTTGTTACTGAGTAGTATTTCATGGTATGTATTGCTACAGTTTGTTTAAACATTCACTCATTAAAAACATCTGGGTTGCTCCATGTTTGCAGTTATTATGAATAAATGATCTGTAGACATTTGTGTATAAGCTTTTTGGTAAACATTAGTTTTAATTTCTGTTGGGTAAATATAAAAAACAATTAGATTACTGATCATCAAATTAATATAGCAAATGTAACCTTAACTTTATAATAAACTGCCAAATTGTTTTACATGATAATTTCTCCATTTTGCTTTTAACATGCAATATATGACAGTACCAGTTGCTCTGCCTCCTAACCAATACTTGGTATTGTCATTTTTTTTCTTTAGCCATTGCAGTAGGTATTTAATGGTATCTCATCATTGTTTTAATTATATTTTTCTAGTGACTAATAATGTTAAAAATGTTTTCATTTGCTTATTTTTCATTTATGTATCTTATTAGGTGAAGTGTCTATTTAAGGGTTTTGACTATTTTTTTACATTTCTGAAGATTTTGACATTTTAAAATAATTTTAAGCACAAGAAGTTTTTAAAAAGTCATATGTCACTCAATGACATTGACTTATTCTGACAAATACTTTGTCAGGCGATTTTGTCCTTCAAATATTAAAGGGTATATTTACACAAAACTGGGTGGTATAGCCTGCTACACACTTAAGCTCTGTGGTATAGCCCATTGATCCAACAACTCTGTACAGCAAGTTACAGTACTGAATACTATAGACAATTGTAACACAATGGTAAGTATTTACATAGCTAAATATAGAAACAGCTACAATAAAAATAAGTATTATCTTTTGATAATAGCCACTCTACCAGGTGTGAAGTGATGTCTTATTGTCGCTTTGGTTTTGTATTTTTCATGATGAGCAATGTTCGGCTCTATTTCATATACCTGAATGACGTATTGATCATTGTTGTGCCTTCTTTTGAGAAATGTCTATTCAGATCATTTGCCCATATTTTACCTGCACATTTGTATTGAGTTGTGTGAGTTTTTGTATATATTTTGAATATCAAATATATTAATAATTCCACTGTATATATCCAAACTGTTGTACATCTCAAATATATATATAAGAAAATTTAGAAAAAAAACTGCTAAATAGTTTTTCAATGGGATCTTACCACTTTATTTTCCACCTAACAGGGTAATCAATTCAACTTGACAAGTGTATTTTTGTCATCATTGTTGTGGATAAGTTTTAAATTCTAGCTTTTCTAGTGGGGTGTAGTGATATCTTATTATAGTTTTAATGTTCATTTTTGTAATAAGTGAGTATCATTTAATGCACATGTATGCTATTATATATGCACATTTTATGGCATATGATTACATATATTAACCATATGCATAGGGCTGATTATCTTGTCATTGTTGGATTGTGAGAAGAGATGCATGTATGTAGGTAGGTAGATAGAAATATAGATAGACAGACAATAGATAGACAGACAATCCTATTTCTTGACTCTTTGTTGAATTCTGTTGATGACAAAGTCCTAACATCTAGGGTCTACAAGGAACTCAAACATGTCAAAAAGATTAAAAAAAAAACAATAAACAGCCCCGTTGATCTATATGCTTGTCTCTCTGAAAAAGAAAAGTCCTGATAAAATAATCTTTTTTTGACAAGCTTTATTGAGATAAAATTTATATAAAATAAAATGTAACTGTTTTACATGTTCAACTCAACTGATTTTACTATATTCACAATGCTGCATGATCACCACCACAGTCTAATTTTAAAACATTTTATAACCCTAAAAAAGAACTCTGTGACTATTTTAATTATCATCACTACCCAATTTTACCTCCAGCCTGAGACCACAACTTTGTGTTTGTATTCCTGTTCTTGTTATGCAAATTTAGTAAAAATGAATCATACAAGAACATAAATAAAAATAATTTTGAATGAAAAACTGAATTTTTGTGCATTTTCTATGATGATTTCATTAATTTGCTAGCCTGACTGCATCATAAATACTGTTTAAATCTAGTAATATATAAGCAGAGTGTTATATATCAAAGACTACTTCAATTATTTCTGATGTAAAGATGAATTTTATTTACCACTATTGATAAATTATTTTTATTTAAATGTTTCATTTGCAATTTTGAAATTAGTGATAAAACTTAAAATGTTCTGAAGTTTCAAAATAGAACAAGCATAGAACCAATAATAATGGTTTTATTGTTTATCTCAAAGAAAGAAATATATTGGCATTTGGTTATGAGAAGTATATGGAACATTAGTCTGAAACATTGATTTTATTTATTTATTCTTATTTATTTATTTATCTTGAGTTGGAATCTCACTCTGTCACCCAGACTGGAGAGCAGTGGCACACTCATGGCCACTGCAGTCTTGACCTACTGGACTCAGGTGATCCTTCTGCCTTAGCCTTTCAAGTAGCTGAAACTACAGACACACACCACCATGCCCCGCTAGCTTTTGTGATTTATTGTAGAGATTAGATCTCACCAAGTTTCCCAGGTTGGTCTCAAAATCCTGGACTCAAGCGATCCTCTCATGTCCACCTCCCAAAGTTCTGAGATTACAGGCTTGAGAGACTGGGCCCGGCCACTGAAATGTTGATTTTAAAATAAATATTTCTAGCTTCTTGGACTAATTCTATTTGTATTTCTCATTCTGCATTTGCATTTCTTGTCAGTCAGATGGTTGCCCTGAATTTGTTGACCTCAGTTTTGTGCCACCTGGCAACCAAGGAAAACAGGAAACCTCACAATAGAGCAGCACAGAAGTGCTACTTTTGGGGGAAGGGGGTGGAGGGGGCTTTGCTTATTTGTTTGTTTAAAAATTCTACTTTTTAAAGAGTTCTGTCTATTAACACCAACAAATATGCATATCTGAATTCTGTGATTTTTAAACAGCCAGCTGTTATCTGTAGGCATCATGGCCTATTTGAAAAAACAGTGACATAAAATTCAAAGACCTTAGTGTATTCTGTCTTCATTATTTTTTTGGAGTGTGGGTTGGGTATGTGTTTCAAAACCCCAGACTCAATGTTCTCATCTGTAAAATGGTGTTTTACCTATCTACCAGTTCACTGGATAGTCATGAAGAGGAAATGACTATGGGTATGAAATGCATTGCAAATCACAAAAGACTAAGTACATGTAAAAGTTAAATACAATTTTTACTATTTTTATTAGTATTTTAATGTAAAGCTTTTGGGATTAGCATTTGAGAAAACATCTAGTGAAGAACATGGCATGCAAAGCTACTTAAGAAGGGCTAGCTAAGTCTGAATCTGAATGTGCTGCTTTTTTTTATTTTCTCATTTTCAAATAGAAGCTAGAAAAGCTAATTTACTTTAGTTGAGTGTTAGTTTGGAAGTCTGAAGTTGAGTTTATTCAAATAAATTCAGAGAAAACTCAGGATATTCAAGATACTCCGATGTTAAATTTATTCTAGAGTACCCAGGGACAAGGTGTTAGGTATTATGTGGTATGGCTGAATGTGGGTTTTCTGCCTAAGTTTAGCTATTGCTTAGTATGTTACTAAATTCAGTAACTTATAATTTTCAGGTATCAATTTATTCAATAATATAGCAACTACTTCTTGAATATCAACATATTTCCCAGTGCTGTAGTCAACCATGAGTTGTTAGTGATAAAGGGTATATTTCTTCCCTCAGGGAAATTAATATAAAAAGGACAAAAATGTATGCACATGCTTACAATATGTCATAATTCTGTGTTTAAGGCAGTAATTGTCAAATTTCAGTGTGTTTCAGAATCCCCTGAAGGGTTTGTTAGTGCAAATATTTTCTAATACAATAGATTTGAAGTGTTGCCTAAAAATTTGAGCTTCTAACAAATTCTCAGTTGATGCTGATGATGATGGTTCAAAGATCACACTTTGGAAATAACTTATTTAAGAGTTATATTCCTAGTTTTGAACAAACTGCTTTATCCATCTGAAGGAGTTGTCATCAAGTCCTATAACAAGAGTATAATTAAAAGCAGATTACATGGATGCAAGCTAGTAAAATTGCAGAAAATGACATTTTCAAAAAAGTCTAGAAGAAAGGATGAACCAACAAGTATTTCAGCATGATGGAACATGGAATATGAGGAAAGAACTTCTAATGGTATGAGACAAGGCTGAAATACTTAGTAAGGAAAATATTATTAAGGATCAAGTATAACATGCTATGGGATTTCAATTTCATTCTGGGGGCAATGAATTGTAAGCAGGTAGATGTCATGCCCAGCTTTTTATTTGAGAATGATTATACTATAAGTAGAATGTGATGTTGGCTTGTAATGTTAATATGGCCATGTTGATGGCAGGCAGAAAATTGACAAGTCAAGTTGCTAGAGGACAACGGTTCAATTAAAAACACGGTATAGATGATAGAGAAGAATGCACTCATTTGAGAGGTTATTTGGGTTATGATTTTCTCTTTAGAGGATTGAAAAAGGTAAGAAATTCAGTGTTGAAATCTTGTATTTAAGTGTCAAATGAAGATGTCTTATAAGCACTTGGATGCTACAATATTTAGAAGATAGGTTCTAATTATAGATCCATACAGGAAATAGGCATATTTCTGGTAATAGATTGCATAAGAATGAGTGAGATCATTTCTGAAGAGGGTAGAGACTTACAAAATCCTGATTTCACATTACAGTAATCAGGTGAGATGTTAAAAAGGATAGATGTTTAAGCTCCACCTAAGATATTTATACAACAAATATTGAATGGGCATCCAGATGACAGTATTTATTCAAAATTCATGATGCTAACGTGCAGTCAAAGTAGAAAGCTTAGTGTGTAGATGAAAGAATAAAAATAGAGTGGAGGAGGAAGGGAAAATGAAGGCAATAAAGAAGGAAAGAGAATAGTTAAGATTGATTCAGAGCTGAAAAGACCATGAGATATAGACTAAATGTGACCAGGAAAGCAGAGAAAGAGAAGATATTGTCAATGAAGCAGTGTTCAGAGAATGAATGGATTTTGAATATGCTACGCAACTGGTTTTGAAAATGTAGAAAGTTGCCATGTGCCACAGAATGCAAGTAGTCTCTGAAAATGGAAAAAGCAAAGAAATAGATTACCTGCAAATGCCAGCAGATAGAACACAGCCCTGTAAACAATTTGACATTAAGGTGTTTTATCTCCAGACCTGTAAGATAACAAATTTTCATTTTTTTAAACCACTGTTTGTATTAATTTGTTTCAGCATCAATTTGAAATTAACACACTGGATAAGAAATGAAGCAAAGAAAAGAAGGCTTATTAGCAAATGGGAAAAGACAAAGGTTAGAGGTAAATAATCACAATGTTTGCTTGAGAAATTTCCATTTTATAGGCATAGTTGAAAGAATTGAAGAGAGAAGAAGTTGTGAATAATGTGGCCAGAAAAAAAAAATCAAAGTTCAAATGTGGTCACATTTCAAATTGTGAAAAGGTGTGGTGCATGACCATGAAAAAGTAAACATATTTGATTAGTAGTGAAGCTCACCAAATTTGAAAAAATAGAAAGCTTAATTGATCAGGATGATGATAACTTCATCCATATGGGTGTGACATAATATACGGTGATGGCAGGATTTAAGTCAGAGATGAAGACAGTTAACAAAGTCATAAAATTTTTTTCCTAAATAGCGGGGGGGGGGAGAAAGGAGTTAGTGAAAGCCAAGAATCAAGAGGGATTGATAATGTGGTCAGATATAGAATTTGTAGGTCTCCAAGGAACTTAGGTTTACAGAAGTGGATAGAGGCGTGATGCTCTAAAAGCAACAATAAGAAACAGGGTTGTCAGCTAAATTTTCAGCTCCTAAAAGTGTGACATGTAGACAAATAAGTTGTCATAACTTGCTAAGGCATGTTGAAGAAAAATATTTTTCTCTATAGGAAAAGACTTGTTCAATGGAGTTGTTAGAAGTCAAAAGTAACAACTGTTCCAAAAGGAGAAATATACTGACCTATAAACATCTTAATATAACATAGATTATGAGTTTATATATGCATTTAGGGGGGAGAAAAGTCAGTTACAGAGGAAAATTTCGAACATACTTGTGTTGGAATCTTGTTTATACTATCTACTAGGTGTGTGATCATGAGCAAGTTATAAACCTCCTCTGGACCTACATTTTGTCATCTACAAGTAAGAATAATAGTACTATCCACTTTGTAAGGATGTTGTGAAAATTATATGAATCTATACTCTTAATAGTTAATATTTAAGAACTGTATTAGATCCAAGAATTTGTTCTAAGGCCTTTTTAAAGTTTTTGGCATTTTAATATTTTATTTAAAAATATTTTATTTTTAATTGACAAATAATTTCATAAATTTATAGAATGCAATGTAATGTTTCGATGTATGTTTACAATATGCAATATTAAATTGGTCTAATTAACAAATTCATTGCCTCACATATGTATCATCTTACTTTTTACCTAAATCATAATATATCAGATAAAACAGCCTTTAAGTCATCAAAAATTAAAAAGAGCACTGAAGGAAACTACATATTGACAAAAAGTTCAATCCGTCAACAATAAATATCCATCCTAAACATATATGCACTCCACATAGAAGCACAAGGTTTTATAAATCAACTGCTAAGAGGTCATTATAAAACAAGGTTCTATAAATCAACTGCTAAGAGGATATTGACACACACAATTATAACTGGAGACTCAATTACTCCACTAAAAATCCAAGATAAAATATCCAGACCAAAAAATCAACAAGGAGATCCGACACTCAACCAAATGGGCTTAATAGACATTTACAGATCATGCCACTTAAATACAGAGTATGCATTCTACTCATCAGCACATGGAACGTACATTATGATTGACCACATTTTTGGACATAAATCAAGCATAAACTAATTCTAAAATATCAAAATAATACCATGCATCTTCTCAGATCATAGTGGAATAAAAATAAATATGGCCACCAAAAACTCCTCCCAAAACACACAAAAATATGGAGATTAGAAAGACATATTGCTGAATGACTCAAGGCTCAAGCAAAAATCAAGACAGAAATTAAGATTCCTGGAAACAAATGAAAAAACAAAAAATAGATCTTATCAGCATCTCTGTGATGCCATGAAAGCAGTACTAGGAGAAAAATGCATAGCTCTGCATACACACATCAAGAAAACTGAAATAACACAAGTAAACCACCTAACATCACACCTAAAGGAGCTAGAAAAACAAGATCCCCAAAATTTTAACTTCAGCAGAAGGATCCAACGCAAAAAAAGTCACTGGTGGAAGGTATAGAATGCAAAAATATCGAAAAAACCCACAAGATGATAAGCTAGTTATTTGAAGGGATAAATAAGATAAATGAACTTTTATCCAGATTGACTAAGAAAAAGAGAGAGCCCAAATAAGTACAAATAAAAACTCAAAAGATGAAGTCAGGACTGACACAGAAGAAATTAAAAAGATTTTTCATAGATTACTTGAACACTTGTATGGAAATAAACTTGAACACCTAAAGAACATGGAAAAATTTATAGCATCATACAAACTTCTAAGGTTAAAACAAGAAGAAATTGAAACCCTAAACAGACCAATATCTATCCAGAAAATTGACTTCTTCATAAGAAATCTAGCTACAAAAAAAAAAAAAAAAAAAAAAGGGGTCCCGGACCAGATGGCTTTCCAGCAGAATTCTACAAAACATACAAGGAGGAGCTCATACCAATTCTATCAAAAGTATTCTGGGCAACCAAGAAAGATGAAACTTTCTCCAAATCATTTTATGAAGCTAACACCACACTAATACTCAAAGCTGGTATAAATCCAACAAGGAAAGAATATTATTGACCAATCTCCTTGATAAACATGGATGCAAAAATTTTCAATAAGATCCTAGAGAATAAGATTTACCAACACATCTCAAGAATTATATACCATAATCAAGCAGACTTCATTCCCAGGATGCAGAGCTGGTTCAACATCTACAAGACCATAAATGTAATACAATATATTAACAGATGTAAATACAAGAAACATATGATTACATCATTAGATGCAGTAAAGCTTTCAAAAAAATTCATCATCCCTTTTTGATAAAAACCTGTGAACACCTAGGCATAGAAGGAACATTGCTCAAAATTCTAAGTGCCATGTATGATAAACCCACAGTCAGCATAATATCCAATGAACCAAAGTTAGAAGCACCTTCCCTGAAAACGGGAACATGACAAAGTTGCCCATTCTCACCCCTCCTGTTCAACATAGTATTGGGAGTCCCAGCCAGAGTATTCAGGCAAGAGTAGAAAATCAGGGATATCCAAATAGGAAAAGAGGAAATTAAGCATATTGTGGATAAAATGATCCTGTTCCTTGAAAACTCAAAGGATCCCATCAAAAACCTTCTTACACTGATAAATGGCTTGGCAAAGTTTTTGGGTACAAGATTAATGTGCAAAGAACAGTGACATTTCTATACATCAGTAATAAGCAGGCAGAGAACAAAACAAAGAACACAATTCCATTCACAATAGCAATAAATAAATAAATAAATAAAAAGGAATACCTTGTCATCTTTCTAACCAGATAAGTGAAATGCCATTACAATGAAAAATATAAAACACTGCTCAAAGAACTCAAAGATAACACAAACAAATGTAAAGATAACCCATGCTCATAGGTTGGAGGACTCAATATTGTTAAGATATCCATTCCACCCAAGGCAATCTACAGATTAAATGGAATACTCAACAAATTACCAACATCATTCTTCACAGACATGGAAATGACAATACAGTAATTCATATGGAAACCAAAAAGAGCACAGATAGCCAAAACAACCTCAGCAAAAGGACAGTGTGGGAGTTATCAGACTTCTAGAATTTAAACTTTACTATTAGGCTACAATATTCAAAACAGCCTGGCAATGGTACAAGAACAGGCTTATAGACCAATGGAACACAACAGATTGCAGAAGCAAAAACTCAATCTCTCAACTAACTCATCTTTGACAAAGTCATCAAAAACGACCACTGGGGACAGGAAATCTTATTTAGCAAATGGTGCTGGAAAAACTGGCTGGCCACAGGCAGAAGAATAAAACAGGACCCTTACCCATCACCATATACAAAAATCAACTCTAAATTGATAAAAGACCTAAACGTAAACTTCAAATTATAAGAATGTTGCAACAAAATTCAGGAAATATTTTTATGCAGATTGCAGTAGGCAACTAATTTTTGTATAAACCCTAGAAAGCATGTGCTATAAATGATAAGATAGACAATTGGTACCTCATCAAACTGAAAAGCATTTGCACAACAAAATAAACCATCAAGAAAGTGGAGACATAACCCACACAGTGGAAAAAATTATTTGCTAATTGTGTATCTAACAAAAGTCTGACGTCTAGGATTGACAAGGAACAAAAATGAACTGAAAAAAAAGCTTTTTTTTTTTTTTTGAGTTGGAGTCTCACTCTGTCGCCCAGAATGGAGTGCAGTGGCTGCTCCCAGCCACCGCAGACTCGACCTGCTGGGCTCCGGCAATCCTTCCACCTCAGCCTTCCAAGTAGCCAGAATTACAGGCATGTGCTACCATGCCAGGCTGATTTTTTGATTTTATTGTAGAGATGAGGTCTCGCTGCCCAGGTGGGTCTCGAACTCACGGGCTCAGGCAATCCACTCACCTCAGCCTCCCAAAGGCATGGGATTACAGGCTGAGCCACCGAGCATGGCTAAAAAAGCTTTTTTAAAAAATGGGCAAAGAATATGAGTAGACACTTCTCTAAAGAAGACATATGACCAGCCAACAGATACATGAAAAAATGTTCACCTTCCCTAATCATCAGAGAAATGCAACTCAAAATCACAATGAGATAGCACCTTACCTCAGTAAGAATAGCTATATATATTTTTAAATTTTTATTTTAAAGTTGGGTACAATTCAGGGTTAGGTATACAAATGGTCTTTGTACAGGTAAAGTTTAGACCTTACTCTGGTCCCAACTTCACCTGGTTTGAGATCAGGTACCCTTATTAATACACTAATATCCGCTGACAGTTTCCACTACCATCAATCCTTTCTTATAGTGTTATGATAATTGTTCAGGGCCTACTTATGAGTGAGAATATGTGGTACTCAGTGCTTTGCTTCTGTGATAGATCACAAAGTATTATAGACTCTAAATCCAACCAAGTTGCTGTGAAGTTCATAATTTTGTCCTTCTCTAGGTTGTGTAATATCACATTGTGTATACATACCACTTTTTAAAAAATTCAGTCCACCTTTGATGGGCAGCACAGTTGGTTCCATGTTTATGCTATTGTGAATAGTGTGGCAACAAGCCTGCATGTGCTCATATCTTTTTCATAGAGTGATTTGAGTTCTGGGTATATTCCCAGAAGGAGGATTGCTGGATTGTGTGGAAAGTCAATGTTTAGATCTTTGAGGAATTGCCACACTGTTTTCCACAGAGACTGAACTAGTTTACACTCTCACCAACAGTGGAAAAGCACTCCCTTTTCCATGAATCCTCTCCAGTGTCTGTTGTTTTTTGAGTTATTGATGACGGCCATCCTGACTGGTGGTATATCAGTGTGGTTTTAACTTGCATTTCTTTGATGATTAGTGAAGCTGAGCATTTTTTCATGTATCTGTTGGTTGCTCATATGTCTTCTTTTGAGAAGTGTCTATTCGTGTCTTATGGCCTCTTTTTTTATGCCCTCTTTTTAATAAAGATATATATTTTTTTCCTTTTGGCATGTCTGAGTTCCCAGTATCCTAGATATTGGGCCTTTGTCAGACATAGAGTTGGCAAATATTTTTTCCCATTCTGTGGGCTATATCCTTGCTCTCATGATGGTAGTTTTTGCTTTGCAGAAGCTTTGAGGCCGACTTTTCTATCTTATCTGTTATGGCATGGGCATTTGGGGTTTTTATCAGAAATTGGTTGCTAATTCCAATTTCCATCAAGGTGTCTTCTACATTTTCTAAGGTTCTTATAGTTTTAGGTTTTACATTTAGACCTTAATCTATTTAGAGTTGATTTTTTGTGTATGGTGATAAGCAGGGGTCTTGCTTTAATTTTCTGGTGTGATCAGCCAGTTTTCCCAGCACCATTTACCAAAGAAGTCCTCCTTTCTGCCAGTAGTTGTTAATAAAGGCTTTGTTGAAGATGAGTTGGTTGAGAAATCGAGGTTTTGCTTCTGAAATCTCTATCTTGTTCCACTGGTCCATGTGCCTCTTCTGGTACCAATATCAGGCTGTTTTGATTATTGTAGCCTTATAATAAACGTTAAAGTCTAGAAGTGTGATGCCTCCTGCTTTGTTTCTTTTGGTGAGGATTGTTTTGGCTATTCATGGTCATTTATATTTTCATAAGAATTTCTGTGGTGTTGTTTCCAGGTCTGAGAAGAATTATGCTGGTGATGTAATGGGTATTGTGTCAAATCTGTACATTGTCTTAGGTAGGATGGACATCTTAACATTGATTCTTCTTATCCATGAACAGGGAATATTTTTCCATTTGTTTGTATCATCTTTGATTTCTTTTAGCAGTGTTTTGTAGCTTTTATTGTAAAGTTCTTTCACTTCTCTGGTTGGGAAGATGCCAAGGTATTTTATCTTTTTTGTTGCTTTTTAAAATGTGATTGTACCTTTTATTTGGTTCTCTGCCTGATTGTTGCTGGTGTATAAGAATGTGACTGTCCTTTGTATGTTGATTTTTACTCTGAGATTTGTCAAGTCCTTTATCAGTGCAAGAAGGTTTTTCACAGATTCTTTTGGATTTTCAAGGTATAGATCATATAGTCAGCAAAGAGGGATAACTTGACTTTCTCTTTTCCTTTTTGGATACCCATAATTTCATTCTCTTTTGTGATTGTTCTATCATTAATTTAACAAAAATAGATTCTGACATGGGTGAGGAGAAAAGGATATGATTCTACACTGTTGATGGGAGTGCAAACTATTTCAGCCTCTATGGAAAATAGTGTGGTGATATCTAAAAGGACTAGAAATTTACTTTCCATACCACTCACCTCCTGGAAATATACCGAGAGGAACACAAGAGGTCTACAAAAGAGATTCCTGCACATGCATGCTTATTGCCCCACTATTCATAGTTGCAAAAACACAGGACCCACTTTATGTCTATCAAAATTAGACTGAATAAAGAAAATGTGGTGTATATCCATGATGAAATATTACACCATAATGAAGGTCAAAGTTATGGACTTTTCAGCAAGTTGGATGGAATTTGAGACAATCATTTTAGCAATCTATCACAGAAACAAAGAACCAAATACCACATGTTCTCACTCATGTATGGAACCCGAACTTTAATCACAAAAGTTTAAGGGAGGGATTGGCAGTCATGGGATATTGCCAGAGGAGGAAGGAAGCGGGAGGCATGTAAAAACACAAAGGTACCTGATTCTAAACCAGGGGAAGTGAGAAGTATTTGGAAGCCCAAACTTTACATGCAGATACATTACTTATGTACCTAATCCTGACTTTTACCTCATACCTTTATAATAAAAAAGTAAGAAAAAAAGATGACGATGGGGCAGCCTGGTCTATGAAACCCTCTGCAAAGGAGAATGCAGAAGGTCTCTGGCTCTCTCCCCAGGGGCTGTGAATCCCAACGACGGCAGCCTGATCTTCACACGGAGCTCAGCCGTGCCACCGCTGGGGCATCGGAGTGGTCTGGACAGTCATTGCAGCTGCAGACACAGCAGAACCGCTGTGGCCTCCGTAAGGGCCATAGCGCATCGTGCCACCCATGCCTGAGGTGATTCACAACTTCAGTCCTTGAAGCCCCTGCAGGCAAGATCTGCTGGAAACGCTGCCACCTCTGCTGCCACCGTGATGTCCTGCCGGCCATGGGTCTCCTCCCATGTGCCCTGAGGCAGGCTTCCATCTCTGACCTCTGCCTGACTCTGGTCTGGCTCCACCCCCTCTTGGGCGAGCAGCTGAGATAGCACTACCTGCTGGCGATTCAAGGTAACAACATAGAAATGGGAAAAACAAGCTTGAAATTTGGTGAACTGAGGGTGATCTGAACTGTCCTTCACAGCAGGCCAGGGGTAACTGACCCTACCTGTGAACTAATTTACCACGTTGAGAAGACAGCTAGAAATCAGAGCTGAAAGGACATTGGACTTAAATGAAAAGTCTCAGAGTGTACTTGATTGGTTCTGTTAGTTTAATGACTTAATTCTATTCCTACTGTTTTCTTCCTTTTTTTTCTCTTCCTTTTCTTCTCTTTTCCCCTGTCTGTAAATCATATCTTTGCATAGAGGAACAGCACACCAATAAGGTGGTTGGTTAGCTTGTATGTTAGCATCATTGTATGTTTTAGTTTTTTTGTATGGGAGTTGGTTAGTCTGTAGCCGTGGTCTATTTCTTTTCTGTTTCAGTTTAGGTCTCTCTCTCTATTTGTTGGTACAGTCATCTGTTTCTCCCCTTACGCCTCTCTCTCTCCACCCCCCCCTCCCCCTACTGTCTGCTCCATTCTCTTCCCTTTGCTAACCTCATTTTATTTCAGGGAGTAAACCTACAGCCCCACCGCATGGACAGATTCCAAGGCAGTGGGAAGTGGGTTTTAGATTATTCATACACCTGTCGGCAAATACCAGGACCTGAAGATAGATTTTGAATCACAACTCCCCCCTTAAGTAAACCTCAAAACTGCAAAAAGGACCACCCCCAACTTACAGTGTAACTCCAGAATTGAAGAAAGTAAGAGGGCATACATAAAGAAGAATAGGAGATTGAACAAACAGAAGTAAAACTAATCCCTCTACCCCTGAATAGCGAATTAAAGAAGATGGTGATGTGGAGGGAAGGATAAAGTAGGGAGGGGAAAAAAATGCACAAATGAAGAAAAACCAAAAGAAGAATATAGGTCTCACACAGACCCCTGGAAGATCAGACACTGAGAAAACAGACTCCAGAACACAAACAATGAAGAGCCCCCAGAATGACTGGTCACATGCAACAAACCCAGACATCAAGACATTAATAGAGAGAATTTTAAAAAATTCAGAAGAGACAAGAGGAAAATAGGAAGGAGCTGATGTCAGAAATAACAGCAGTAAAGATACTGTGATGGAAATAAATAACAAACTAATAAGCATGGAAAGCAGAATTACCCAAGCAGAAGAAAGAATCTCAGAGCTTGAAGACCAAAACACAGAACTAACCCAAACTGTCAAAAGCATAGAAAAGAAACTCAAAAAGACAGAACAAAACCTTCAAGAGACGAATGACCACTTCAAGAGACCGAACCTAAGAGTAATTGAACTTCCTGAAGCAGAGAGAGAAACAGAGGCCACACTGGAACAAACATTTCGTGAAATCATTCAAGAAAACTTCCCTCATCTCATCAAGGATGAAAAAATTCATACACAAGAGATTCAGAGAACCCCTGCAAGACAACAACTGAGAAGACCAACTCCCAGACATATAAGTATTCACCTAAACAAAGTAGGTATAAAAGAAAAAACCCTAAAGACTGCAAGAGAAAAAGGTCAGACTACCTACCAGGGAAGACCAATTAGAATAGCAGCAGATTTATCTACAGAAACCCTCCAGGCTAGGAGAGCTTGGAGCCCTCTCTTCAAAGTCCTAAAAGATAAACAATTTCAACCGAGAATAAACTACCCCAAGGTAAGCCTCATCAGTGAGGGAGAATTGAAATCTTTCTCAGATATCCAATCCCTAAGAACCTACACTGCCACAAGACCACCTTTACAAGAAACACTTAAGAAAGTATTGAACACAGAAGAAAAGGAAAAAAGAACAACAACGTTCTTCACAAGAGTGCAGGAAAAAGATTTAAAACACACATGATCCAACTCTAAAACCAAAAGAAAAACAACACACAAACAGGAAGAACAACAACTCTGTAAGAATATTATGATAAGGATGAACTCTCACATTTCAATAATTAGGTTGAATGTGAACAGACTAAATGCACCACTGAAAGGACATAGAATGGCGAAATGGATAAAATATCACCAGGCAACAATCTATTGCCTCCAAGAGACTCCCCTCAATAGAAATGACAGCCACAGACTCAAAGTAAGAGAATGGGAAACAAATTTTCAGGCAAATGGAACACAAAAAGAAGGAGTCGCAATCTTAATCTCAGACAAAATACCCCTTAAGTTATCAAAAATTAAAAAAGATACAGAAGGCCACTATATAATGATAAAAGATTCAATCCATCAACAAGAAATATCCATCCTAAACATATATGCACCAAACATAGGAGCACCAACTTTCATAAAGCAGCTCCTAGGTAAACTAAAAAAAGATATCGACTCCAATACCATCATAGCTGGGGACTTTAATACTCCACTCACAACCCTAGACAGATCATCAGGACAAAAAATCAGCAATAAGATCTGACACCTCAATGTGACTCTTGATCAAATGCACTTAATTGATACCTACAGAACCCTCCATCCAAAGACCACAGAATACACATTCTACTCATCACTGCATGGAACATACTCTAAGATCGACCACATATTTGGCCATAAATCAAGCATAAGCATATTTGAAAGGACTGAAATTTTACCATACACTTTCTCGGACCACAGTGGAATAAAAATAAACATTAACACCAACAAGGTCCCCCCAAAACCCACAAAGACATGGACACTAAAGAGCATGACGCTAAACAACTCCTGGGTTAATTATGAAATCAAAACAGAGATCAAAATATATCTGGAAACAAATGAAAATGAAGAAACATCTTACCAAAATCTCTGGGATGCCATAAAATCTGTAGTAAGAGGGGAATTTATATCCCTACAAAGGCAGATGAAGAAAATGGCAGGATCAAAAATTAACAGCCTAACAAACCACCTAAAAAAGCTGGAAAAGCAAGACCACAAAAACCCTAATTTCCACAGAAGAATCCAGATCACCAAAATAAAAGCCCAAATCCAGGACATAGAAGACAAAAAGATAATACAAAAAAATCAATGAAACACAAAGCTGGTTCTTCAAAGGGATAAACAAGATTGATGGTGCCCTAGCTAGACTGACCAAGAAAAAGAGAGAAAAAGCCCAAATAAACACAATCAGAAACACAAAAGATGAAGTCACATCTGATCCTGAAGAAATACAAAAGATCACTAGAGACTACTATGTACACTTGTATGGAAACAAAATTGAAAACCTTTCAGAAATGGAGGACTTTCCATCATCACACAGCCTGCCTATGTTGAAACAAGAAGAAATTGAGACCCTAAATAGAACAATACCAATCAAGGAAATTGGCTATGTAATAAGAAAACTACCTACAAGACAAAAGCTCTGGATCAGATGGTTTTCCAGCAAAATTCTACAAGACATTTAAGGAGGAGCTTATACCAATCCTAATGAACGTATTTCAGGTGATTGAGAAGGATGGAACTCTCCCCAAATCATTTTATGAAGCTAATATCACATTGATACCTAAGCCAGGTAAAGACTCAACAAAAAAAGAGAACTGCAGGCCAATATCTTTGATGAACATAGATGCTAAAATTCTCAACAAGATCCTAGCAAACTGGATTCAACAACACATCTCAAAAATCATCCATCATGACCAAGTAGGCTTCATCCCTGGGATGCAAGCCTGGTTCAACATTCATAAAACCATAAATGTAACTAAATACATCAACATATGTCAAAACAAAAACCTCATGATTATATCATTAGATGCAGACAAAGCTTTTGATATAATCCAGCACCCCATCTTGATAAAAACCCTCAAATATCTAGGCATACAGCAAACATACCTGAAAATAGTAAAAGCCATCTATAAGAAACCCACAGCCAGCATACTCCTAAATGACCAAAAACTGGAACCACTTACCCTGAAAACTGGAACAAGACAAGGTTGCCCACTCTCACTCCTCCTGGTCAATATAGTATTGGAAGTCCTGGCTAGAGTAATCAGAGAAGAGAAGGCAATCAGGGGTATTCAAATAGGAAAACAGGAAGTCAAGCTATCTCTCTTTGCATATGGCATGATCGTGTATCTTGAAAACCCAAGAGAATCTGTCAAAAACCTCCTTACACTGATAAAGGACTTTGGCAAAGTCTCAGGATATTTAATAAATGTGCAAAAGACAATCGCATTTCTTTACACCAATAATAGACAAACAGAAACCCAAATAAAAGCCACAATTCCATTCACAATAGCCACGAAAAAAATGAAATACCTTGGCGTCTTCCTAACCAGAGACGTGAAAGACCTTTACAATGAAAATTACAAAACACTGCTCAAAGAAATCAAAGATGACTCAAACAAGTGGAAAAATATCCCATGCTCATGGATTGGAAGAATCAACATTGTGAAGATGTCCATCCTACCTAAGGCAATCTACAGATTTAATGCAATACCCATCAAATTACCAGCAACATTCTTCTCAGACCTACAAAAAAACAACACAGGAATTCATATGGAAACACAAATGATCAAGAATAGCCAGAACAATCCGCAGCAAAAAAAAAAAAAAAAAAAGCAGGTGGTGTCCTATTACCAGACTTCAAGCTTTACTATCAAGCTACAATTTTCAAAACAGCTTGGTATTGGTACAAGAACAGGCATATAGACCAATGGAATAGAATTGAGATTCCAGAAGCAAAACCTCAATTTCTCAACCAACTCATCTTTGACAAAGCCTCTACCACCTACCACTGGGGAGAGGAGAACCTATTCAGTTAATGGTGCTGGGAAAACTGGCTGACCACATGCAGAAGATTGAAGCAGGACCCCTTTCTATCCCATGCACAAAAATGAACTCTAAATGGATCAGAGACCTAAATGTAAAACCTCAAACCATAAGAACCTTAGAAAATGAAGGACATACCCTCATGGAAATTGTAACTGGCATCCAATTCCTGAACAAAACCCAAAACCCACAAGCCATAAGAGATGAAATAGACAAGTGGGACCTCATTAAACTGACAAGCTTCTGCAAAGCCAAAGAAACCATCAAGAGAGCAGGGAGACAGCCTACAGACTGGGAAAAAGTATTTGCCAACTCCAGGTCTGACAAAGGCTTGACATCTTAAATCTACAAGGAACGCAAATGTGCTGAAAAGAAAAAAACAAACAACCCCACTATAAATTGGGCAAAAGATATGAACAAACGTTTCTCAAAGGAAGATGTCCGAGTAGCCAATAGACACATGAAAAAATGTTCAACCTCACTAATCATCAGGGAGATGCAAATCAAAACCACACTGAGATACCACCTGACTCCAGTCAGAATGGCAATTATCAATAGCTCAAAAAATAACAATTGTTGGAGAGGGTGTGACAAAAAGGGAACACTTCTACACTGTTGGTGGGAGTGCAAACTAGTGCAACCTCTGTGGAAAACAGTATGGAGATTCCTAAAAGTTCTAAATAGTGACCTCCCATATGACGCTGTAATCCCCCTACTGGGAATATACTCTGAAGAACTCAAATCACTCTATAAAAAAGATATCTGCACACGAATGTTTATTGCAGCTTTGCTCCCAATAGCAAGAACCTGGAAGCAACCATGTTGTCCATCAAAAGAGGACTGGATTTTAAAAACGTGGTACATATACACAATGGAATACTACACAGCCATAAAAAAGAACAAAATCATGAATTTCACAGCACCTGGATGGAACTAGAGTCTATAATACTGAGTGATCTCTCACAGAAAGAAAGATCTGAGTATCACATGTTCTCACTCATATAGTGGACCTTGAACATCCAACGTAATACTATAAGAAGATGACTGACAGTGGTGGGAAACTATGGGGGGGGAGGGGAAGGGAGATGGAATTAACTGTAGTAAATATCTGTCTGGGGATGGGGAGACACCTCTTATCAACAAGGGTACCTGAACAAAGCATATTTGTATACCTAACCCTTAACTGTACCCCACAATATCATAATAAAAAATATTGATTAAAAAAAACAGTGAAATATGGGTAAGTATGTCTAGTGCACGGGTCATAGAATGTAAGAAATAAGAAGAGGGTATTCTGGATATACTTATAAAACTCTTGGTATAATATATTTTGTATAAATTTTCAAAAATGTAGTTGATCTCCCTCATTTTATAAATACAACAAGTAGAACAAGAAACTTTAAATTACTCATTCTAATTTTTTTAGACTTAACTAAAATGCAAATGTAATGCTTAATAATATATATTCTTGTGTCATAAAGCTTTCAACACTTTTTTTTGTTTTGAGTCTCATCAAACCATAATCCCTCTAAGCCTAATTTTTCTCATCTGCATAATTGTAATTATAGGAATTCCTGAATCATTGGTTTGTGCTGTGAATGAAATTAAAAATCCATCTTAGTAGACACCAAAGTTAGTTTACTTCTGATCTCTAAAAGTATTCAATGTCCATGTTCTTGGAGAAGAAAACTATTACTCAAACAAAGGGAATATAGGGGTGGGGTTGAGGATCCTATTGCAAATTACTTGCATGTCTGACACTTCAGTAAATTATAAATGTTTAGTATCATATGCAAACAAAATATTTATGCATTTATAACAAGCAAATTCACATACATTAGTACCAGAAGAAAGCTGAGTGAAGATATTTCAGTGGTGATTTAGTTATTCCATAGGAAACTTTGCCCCCTCCCCCTGAAATAACCATCTAAGGCTGTAAAATATTTTCACATTGTCAATACTTCTGGGTGAATGAATACTTGTCAATTATAAATTTTTGTTTAAATAGAAATACCTCTAATACTGTATAATGCTTTAGTGGCATAATTTATATCGATCAATACAACTACTTTAAATAAATGAAAAGCAATGTAACATAGTGTTAATACTAGTGAAGATAATCTAAAAGTTTATTATAAATGAAACTCATATTTTAAAGTTTCAAGAATAATTAAATTTGGCAACTGGGTTCTAATGATTCTAGATAGTAAAATTAGCTTGATATTAATATCATGAACATGGTGTGTCAAATTGCATTTATAGCAAACATTAATTATAAGAGAGTTAAAAGGAACAGTGCAACTGAAGTTAAAAATGTAATATTTTAATGAATTCTCTTAATGTTCACTCATTTCATATTGACTGCATACTTACAAATAAAATTTTTGTAAAATTAATATGTTTTGAAGACTATTTAGCTTAAATATATACCTTTTATAGTTAAATGTAGGCATTTCTATTATTTATTGTTCTATCACTAAGTTGATATTATCTTACATGAAAAATTAGAAAAATCAGCTAAATAAAATGAAGCCACATAATTATTAATAATGTTACCACTCATGGAACACTCTCTGTAAAAAATACTGTAGAAAACATTCTGGGTTTATGAAAATCTACACACCTTTCTAAACCTGTTCTAAATTACCTTATTTCTTCATCAACAGGGCATAGCTTCTTCTTTTTCATCTAAGTATCTGTTTTCCTTTTTCATCTAAGTATCTGTTTTCCTTATGTAGTAGAATATTTTAGACATATATTTTTAAATAATTTTAAAATTTAAAAAGTTTGTAAAAACAGCAAAAAAAAGTGTGGATTTCTTTCATCCAGATACCTCTACTAACAATGATTAGCCATATATGTTCAATTTCTCTCTCTTTCTCTCTCTCTCTCCTCTCTCTCTCTCCATATATATACGAATATATATGTATATATATATAAACACACACACACACACATAAATATATCACATATTTTTGTCTTTTGTCTCTCCTCTCTATATTCTATAGTGGCTATAGAAATAGAAAAGCTACTGGTGAGAGGAAATAAACATGGTCACTAGAGGATAGCAAACTTGTGCCTTTCTCACCAAGCAACACAGAAATTAGGGACCCAACTGACAATAGACAGAGACACCCTGAACACTTTTGGATAAGTAAAGCACCCTGCACCCAGCAAAGTTATCTTTAAACATATAAAAACTAGAAAGTGGTGATAGCAGATGTGGGAATCTAGGTGCCACATCCTCCATTGTGTACCAGGCTTACACAGGAACTGAAGCCTTGCCTGGTAAAAGAGAGTGGGTGAATTATTCTAAGGCTCTGGGTCAGTTCATTGCCTCCCAGGTGTGCATTAGTCATTGGTCCCACATGAGATGAGTGCTGGTCAAGACACAGTAGAAGGCAGCTAGAGCCCAAGTGGGATGGTGGACAAAACCTGTGCCACCAAGAAAGTGGCTTCTGCCTGCAGAGACTGCTGGCCAGCTTCTAGGCAGAGATGGCCTACCTGTAGAATGAACACAGTTGGTGCTCACTGCCAGCGACTACTAAGCATTTCCCTAGCCAGATTATAATCACCTCTAAGTCCTGTGGGCCTACAGAGAAGATCTCCTTTCCCTGACACAGAGAATTCATTCTTTTTCAGGAGCAGAGTGTGGACTTGAACAGGGAAAGAGCAATATGAGTGATACCTGAAGGCTTTCTCAATGTAAAGGTTTCTAGACTGTAAATTGCAGACAGTAGATGGGAAGCCTGCTCCCCAACTAACTCTCTACACAAGGTTCTAGCAACAAGGGCTGGAAACTAACCCAACTAGATGAATAGCAAGACAAAAAAGCAATAGAGAAACCTGCCACAGGGTGCAGCTAAGAGCAGAAGTAAATGCCTCTCTTTCTCTCACTGAATGACCTATACTGAACCACAGAAGGACCTTAGAACAAAGAGTCATTGACTAGTTTCAGAGCAACACAACCAAAGTGGAATTATAGAGAAAGAAGAGAGGCCTGTCACAAATGAGAACAAAAAAATCAATGAAAAAAATATAAGCAATCCTCAGAGTCCTAAAAAGATAACACCTGAAAAAGCAGCCATCAGAGCAAAAACAATGGAACCACCACCAAAGTACAAGCCCCAGATGACAGTCAAAGAAATCAGAGAATGGATGGCTAAAATGAATTGAAAGAATAAACAGAAACTGGAAGTCAAACTAACCAATGTCATACAGGAGGTAAAAGTGAATCTGGCCAATTTCAAAAAGCCCATTCTGAAATAATGAAAATGAAGAACATCCTGGAAATTGAAAACACAGTAGCAAGCATAAGAAACAGAATAAATCAGGCAGAGGAAAGAATTTCAGAACTTGAAGACTAAAGTATGAAATTAACACAGTCTGTCAAAAACAAAGACAAAATGCTCAAAAAATGAGCAAAGCCTCTGCAATATGTGGAACTATGCTAATAAACCAAATATATGCCTGGTTAGTATCCATTAAGCAGACGGGGAAACTGAGAATACCAATGAATAGGCATATAAGCATTCAATTAAGTCTGTCAAGAAAATCTCCCACATCTCACTTGAGAGGCAACCATTCAGGCACAAGAGATTCAGATAACTCTTACATGAGGAGACTATCCCCAAGAAATAGAGTAATCCACCTCCAAAAACAAGGAATGAAATAAAATTATAAAGGCAGCAAAAGAGAAAGATCAGACTACCTACTGGAGAAGACCCATCAGATTCACTCCAGATTTATCTGTAGAAACACCACGAGCTAGAAGAGATTGGAGTCCAATATTTAGTGTTCTTAAAGATAAGCAATTCCAGCCAAGAATTTTCCACTCTGTCAAGCTATGCTTCCTCAGTAATGGACAAATACAATTCTTCCTAGATATCTAATCCCTAAGAGAATATGCCACCTCTAGACCAACTCATCAGAAGAAGTTTAAGAAGATATCGAACAAAGAAAAAAAAAAGAAAGAAAAAGGAAGGGGCATATTCATCATAAAAGTACAGGCAAGCACAGAGTTAACAGAGGATTCAGAGCACTCATAAAAGTGAATATGCTCACATATATGAATACAATAGTAAAAGGAAAACAAAACAACCACTAGGAGCCCTATGACAGAGGTAAACTCTCACAATTAAATAATTAATTTGAATGTGAATGAACCAAATGTGCCACTAGAGATATAGAGTGGCAAACTAGGTAAAGAAGGATGATCTAACAGTTGGCAACCTTCAGGAAACTCATCTCACTGCAAAGGACACTCACAGGCTCAAAATTGAGGGAAACAGAAAACAGAAGAGAGCAGGTATAGCTATTCTGATATCAGACAAAGCAGATGTCAAACCACAAAAGTTAAAAAGAATGTGAAAGGACACTACCTAATGATACAAGCCTCAATTTGCCAGCAAGAAATATCCATCTTAAACATACATGCACCCAAATCAGGAGCACTAGGTTTTATGAAGCAACTACCAAGTAAATTAAGCGAGGAAAATGACTTTCACACAATGATAGTTGGAAACCTAAAAACCCTGCTAACAGCATTAGATAGATCATCGAGGAGAAAAGAAACAGAACAAAAAACAAAAACAAAAACAAGAAAGAGATGAGACCAACAAGGGGAACTCAACAGTTGGTCAAATGAACTTCACAGACATCTACAGAACCCTACCTAACATCTACAGAGTATACATTCTACTCATCTGCACATGAAACATATTCTAAGATTGATCACATTATTGGATAGAAATCAAATGTGAACACATTTCAAAAAGTCATAATAATACCATGCATCTTCTCAGATCACAGTGGAATAAAAATAAATATTGCCACCAACAGGGTCCCTCCAAAACACACAAAGACTTGGACACTAAATAACATGCTGCTGAAAGACATCTGGGTCAACATGGAAATTAAGACAGAAATAAAAAGAGTTCTGGAAACATGAAAACAAAAGCATATCTTACAAAACTTCTGGAATGCCATGAAAGCAGTGTTGTGGAAAATTCATAACATTGCATACAACCATAAAAAAAATCACAAGTAAACAGCCTAAGAAGACACCTAAAGGTGCTGGAAAGGCAAGATTGTCTAAATCCTAACTTCAGCAGACGAATGCAGATCACCAATGTAAAATCACAATTGCAGGATATAGAAGACAAAATATTATAGAAAGGATCTAAAAGACAAAAGGTTAGTTCCTTGAAATGATAAATAAGATTGACGTACCCTGGTCAGATTGACGGAAAAAAAGAGAAAGCCCAAGTAGATTCAATTAGGAATGACAAAGGCAATGCCACAACTGACCATGAAAAATTCAAAAGGTTGTCAGAGATTGCTATGAACACCTGTATGCAAATAAACCAGAAAACCTAAAGCAAATGAAGGGGTTTCTGATATCACACAACCACCCAAAGTTTAAACAAGAAGAAATTGTAACTCCAAACAGACCATTAACAATCCATGAAATTAACTCAGTCATAAAAAAAAATCTCCCTGCTGGGAAAAAAAAAAAAGCAACAAAAACCCAAGATCGGATTGCTTCCCAGATGAATTTTACAAGACATACAAGGAAAAGCTGATACTAACCACATTGAAAGTATTCCAGGCAATTGAGAATGATGAAATTCTCTCCAATTCATTTTATGAAGCTAACATCATACTGATACCCAAACCTGACAAAGATCCAACAAGAAAAAAAAGATTACAGGTCAGTCTCCCTGATGAATACAAATGCAAAATTATTAAGAAGATTCTAGCAAGTTGGATCTAATAACACATCTCAATGATCATCCACCATGATCCCGTGAGCTTTATTCCTGGAATACATGAATGTTACAAGACCATAACTGGAATTCAGAAGGTCAAAAGATGTAATATTAAGAACCGCATAATTGTATCTTTAGACACAGAAAATGCATTCAGAAAAATCCATCATCTTTTTTTTTTTTTGAGTTGGAGTCTCACTCTGTCGCCCAGACTGGAGTGCAGTGGCCACTTCCAGCCACCGCAGCCTTGACCTGCTGGGCTCCAGCAATCCTTCTGCCTCAGCCTTCCGAGTAGCCGGAATTACAGGCGCTCATGCTACCACGCCTGGCTGATTTTTTATTTATTGTAGAGATGAGGTCTTGCTGCCCAGGCGGGTCTCGAACCCATGTGCTCAGGCAATCCACTCACCTCAGCTTCCCAAAGGCGCGGGATTACAGGCTGAGCCACCGAACCTGGTCCATCATCTCTTCTTGATAAAACTCTTGAGCACCTAGGCATAGTAGAAACATTCCTCAAAACAGAGCCATCTATGATAAAACCCACAGCCAACATTATGCTCAATGGGCAGAAGCTGGAAACATTCCCTCAAAGAATGGGTACAAGACAAGGATATCCATTCTCACCTCTCCTGTTCAACATAGTGCTGGAAATCCCAGCCAGATAAATC
This sequence comes from Cephalopachus bancanus, assembly GCA_027257055.1. Taxonomy (NCBI): domain Eukaryota; kingdom Metazoa; phylum Chordata; class Mammalia; order Primates; family Tarsiidae; genus Cephalopachus; species Cephalopachus bancanus. The sequence goes on from JAPVLO010000778.1 coordinate 193,337, forward strand.
AGGTAAGAGAATGAAACCAGGGGTATCCAGATAGAAAAAGAGGAAGCTAAGCTCTCCTTCTTTGTGGACAATATGATTCTATACCTAGAAAACCTTAGGAAGTCTGTCAATAGTCTCCTTACACTGATACAAAACTATGTTAAAGTCTTGGGTAATGAAATCAGTGTGCAAAACACAGCTGCATTTCTATACATCAGCAACAAGCAGACATATAATCAAATAAAAACGACAATCCCATTCAAATACCTACAAAAAATGAAATACTTTGGCATGCACATAACCAGAGAAGTGAAAGACCTTTACAACAAGAACTACAAATTGCTACTCAAGAAAATCAAGAATGACACAATCTAATGGAAAAACATTCCATGCTCATGAATTCGAAGAATCAATATTATCAAAATGTACATCCTTCCAAAGACAATCTACAGATTTAATGCAATACCCATCAAATTACCAACATCATTTTTATCTGACCCGGAAATGACAATCAGAAATTCACACGTGGAAAAAAGTGTGTGAACAGTCAAAACAAACAAACAAACAAAAAGATGTATCACACTTTAAGCTCTATTACAAGGATACAGTAACCAAAACAGTCTGGTATTCTACAGGGATAGGCACATAGACCAATGAAACAGGACAGAAATTCTGGAAGAAAAATATGAACTTTCAACCAGCTCAGCTTTGACAAAGTCACAATAATTATCACTGGGGAAAGGAGACCATATATAGAAAATGTTGTTGGGAATACTGGCTGGTCACGTGAAGAAGAATAAATCCAAGCCCCTATCTATAACCATAAGCAAAAATCAACTTCAAATGGATCAAAGACCTAAATGTAAAACCTCAAACTAAAAGAATCCTGCTAGAAAACCATCTTATGCACACTGGAGTAGGCAATAAATCATTGACCAAGCCTCCAAAATTGAATGCCAAAAAGCTAAGATAGACATGTGGGACTATATCAAACTGAAAAACTTTTGCACAGCAAAGTAAACTATAAAGAGAGTAAAAAGACAACACCCAGAACAGGAAAAATATTTGCAAATTATACATGTGACAAAGACGTAACATCCAGGTTCTACAAGAATCTCAAACAAAGTGAAAGGAAAAAAAAAAAGCCACAAAAGACAAAAAAAAAAACCCGAAACATTTAAAAGTGTGCAAGGAACACGAACAGATACTTCTCAAAAGATGACATACAAGCAGTCAATGGACACAGCAAAAAATGTTCTGCCTTGCTAATCATCAGAGAAATGTAAATCAAAACTGCAATGAAATCACTTAATTACAGTAAGGATGTCTTTCATTAATAAGTAAAAACACAACATATACTGGCAGAGGTGCAAGAAAAAGGAACACTTCACTTTTTGTAAGAGTGCAGGTTAGTATAACCTTTATGAAAAGCAGTGTGCTGATTTCTAAAGGAACTAAAATTTACCTTCCATATAATACACCAATCCTTCCTCTGGCAATATGCCCTGAGAAACACAAATAAGTGTACAAAAAAAAAGACACCTGCACATGTTTATTGCCACAGCTTTCACAACAGCAAAAACATGGAATCAACCCATTAAAAGTAGACTAAGGAGAATGTAGTACAGATATATGAGAGAATATTACACAACCATATAGAAGAACAAAATCATGGACTTCACAGCAAATTGGATAAAGTTGGAGACCATAATACTATGTGAACTATCAAACAGAGAACTGAATACCACATGTCCTCACTCATAAGTCGACCCTGAATATTGATCACATTAGCACGAGGAAGGTATGGGAAGTTGCTGGGAACTGGTAGAGGAGGGAAAGAGTAGGGTGGAGGCATATGACAACACAAAGGGTACCTGGTTTACTATCTGAGGGAGTGAGGATCAGTTAGCAACCTGCATGCAGCCTACTTTTGTAGTTAATTCTCAATTGTACCCCACATCTCTATAATAAAATAAAATGTTAAAAATCCTTACTCACCCCCCTAAGACAGGTCCAGAAGATATACTTTTTACAATACCATGATAAATAAATTTGTGAGGGGTGCCTCAGCATCTTCTTGAGCTCTGTGATTGTTCATCACTGTAGTTCAGACCTTACACTTGAAACTGCAGTCACTGAACTGGAAAACTTAAATTCAATGAGAGTAATTGGATGGCAGGATGGCAGGGGCCAAGTGGTGGCACTCTAGTGTCAAAGATAATTTGGACTTGGTTATCATGATAGACAGCATTGTCAAGAAACAATCAGAATTAGTTGACTGGAGCAGACTTATGGTGTTGGTTAGACGCACATGGTGTTACTAGAAGTGAAATAGAAAGCATATCAAATTCTTACTTAATCTCTATAAGGAAAAAAGGTCTAGATTAAGAGAACAAAAGACTAACTCAAATGTTAAAAACAGAGGGCCATGCTCGGTGGCTCAGCTTGTAATCCCAGCGCTTTGGGAGGCCGAGGTGAGTGGATTGCCTGAGCCTGAGGGTTTGAGACCCACCTGGGCAACTTGGCGAGACCTCATCTCTACAATAAATAAAAAATTAGCCAGGCATGGTAGCGCGCGCCTGTGGTTCCAGCTACTTGGAAGCCTGAGGCGGAAGGATTGCTGGAGCCCAGCAGGTCGAGGCTGTGGTGGCCGGGAGCAGCCACTGCACTCCAGTCTGAGTGACAGAGTGAGACTCCAACTCAAAAAAAAAAAAAAAAAAAACACACACACACAAAAACAGAGAATCGTGTATATGTACCACATTTTTTTAATCCAGTCCTCTTTTGATGGGCAGCATGGTTGTTTCCAGGTTCTTGCTATTGTGAATAACGCTGCGATAAACATACGTGTACAGGTATCTTTTTTATAGAGTGATTTGTGTTCTTCAGGGTATATTCCCAGTAGGGGGATTGCAGAGTCATAAGGAAGGTCAATATTTAGAGCTTTCAGGAATTGCCACACTGCTTTCCACAGAGGTTGCACTAGCTTACACTCCCACCAACAGTGTAGAAGTGTTCCCTTTTCACCACAGCCTCTCCAGCAGCTGTTATTTTTTGAGTTGTTGATAATTGCCATTCTGACTGGAGTTAGGTGATATCTCAGTGTGGTTTTGATTTGCATCTCCCTGATGATTAGTGAGGTTGAGCATTTCTTCATGTGTTTGTTGGCTGCTCGAATGTCTTCTTTTGTGAAGTGTCTGTTCATATCTTTTGCCCATTTTATAATGGGGTTGCTTGTTTTCTTCTTTTCAGTACGTTTCAGTTCCTTGTAGATCCAGGATGTTAAGCCTTTGTCAGACCTAGAGTTGGCAAATACTTTTTCCCAATCTGTAGGCTGTCTCCCTACTCTCTTGATGGTTTCTTTGGCTTTGCAGAAGCTTGTCAGTTTAATAAGGTCCCATTTGTCTATACACGATGGAATACTACGCAGCCATGAAAAAGAACAAAATCATGAATTTCGCAGCTACCTGGATGGAACTAGAGTCTATAATACTGAGTGACCTTTCACAGAAACAAAGATCAGAATATCACATGTTTTCACTCATATAATGGACCTTGAACATCCAATGTAATACTATAAGAAAATGACTGATGGTACTGGGAAATTATGGGGGGGGATGGGATTAACAGTAGCTAATATCTATCTGGGACTGGGAAAACACCTCTTATCAATAGGGTGCCTGAATGAAACGTAATTGTACACCTAACCCTTAACTGTACCCTACAAAACGATAATAAAAAATACTGATTATTAAAAAAAAACAAAAAAAAAACAAAAAAAACAAAAAAAAACAGAATCATGACGCCTCAATCAATTCTTACACTTCAGTTACTTTACAGAGCTGGAATCTCTTGACTGAAGGGGAAGACGCTGAGTTCACTTGAAGAAGGACCTCGAGACATTGCCAAAAATGCATACTATTAATTTTTCTTCCTGCATTCCTCAAAGGAACCTATGGCCTTTTACCAGGGTAACAGTGTATTGGAGAAAAGGAAATAAACAGACCTTCTGGGTCTACTGGACACTAAATCTGAACTAGTACTTATTCAAGAAGACCAAAACGTTGCTGTGTTCTACCAGTCAGAGTAGGAGCTTAAAAATATCAGGTAGAATTTTAGCTTTGGTCTGTGCAAGAGTGGGACCAGTATATTTCCAAACTCATTTTGTAGTTATTTCCCCAGTCTTGCAATGCATGACTGAAATAGATATACTCAGCAAATAACATAATCCCCATATTGGCTCCCTGACCTGTAGAGTGAGAGTTATTATGATAGGAATGGCCAAATGGAAGCCATTTGGGCTTACTCTACCTGGAAAAATAGTACACCAAAATAAATATTTCATTCCTGAAGAGATTGCAGAGATTAATAGCACTTTCAAATACTTGAGAAATGAAAGGTCTATGATTTCCACATTTCCATTCAGATCTTCTATTTGGCTTATGCTGAAGACAGATAAATCTTGTAGAATAACAGTGGATTATGATTAACTTAACCAGATGATTATTCCATTTCTGACTGCAGGTACCAGATATTATTTTATTGCTTGAGAAAATTAGCACATGCCTGTTCTGTGGTATTTAGCTATCGATCTGGCAAACAACTTTTTATTCTAACTTGTTGTAAAGCATACCAGAAGCAGTTTGATTTCAGTTGGCAAGATGTGCAATACACATTCACTTTTCTTCTTCAGGCATATAACAAATCTTGAGCCTTATTTTATAATTTAGTTTTGAAGGATCTTGACTGTCTTTCCTTTCCATAAGATATTTACACCAATCCTTTACATAAATGACATTAAGCTCATTGGATCTAGTGAGTAAGAAATTGTAGCTACATTAAAAATATTTAAACATTATCATATCAGATTGTTTGAAATAAATAAGGTAAAGATTCAGGGTTCTTCTTCCTCAGTGAAACTTGTAGGCATCTAGTGATGTAGGGATTATCAAAGTAGTTATTCAAAGGTGAAGGATAAGTTGCTGCATTTGGCCTCTCTTAAATTGCAAAGGAACCTCAATGTCTAATGGACCTCTTTGGAATTAGAAGGCAACATGTTTCTCATTTGTATGCATTTTTTTTCCAACCCTTTTACTTAATGACCTAAAAAACTGCTAATTTTTAGTGAGATCCAGAAAAAATTATTAGCCAAAGGATCTAGACTGGTGTGCAAGTTGCTCTGCAACTTGGACCACATGATCCAGTTGATTCAATACTGCTTGAAGTTTCAGTGGCACACAGGGAAGTTGTTTAAAGTTTTAGGCAGGCATATATATGTGAAACATAGGAGACATATCTATATCTATATATGATATCTATATATCTCACAATGTACAACTTTAGAATTTCACAATGTACAACTTTAGAATTTCAGAGCAAGATCTTTATTTTCAGATCTATTCTCTTTTTGAAAAAGAGCTCTTGGCTTGCTACTGAGCCTTAGTCGAGTTTGAAACTTAACTATGGGCCAACAAACTATCAGGTGGCCTTGTCAGCCGATCATAAACTGGGTGTTATCTCATTCTCAAAGCCGTAAAGTTTGGTTTGCAGAGCCACTCTCTATAATCAAATGGAAGTATTATGCATGATTATGTCCGAGCATTCTTTGAATGCATAATAAGTTACATGAAGAAATTCCCACATGCCCATGGCCCCGACTCCTGCTATTATTTGACAGAAGAAAACAAGACTTGGGCCAGATGTAAACATATCTCTGCATTATTTGCAAGTACCACCCAAAAGTAGACAGATGCAAGACTATGGCTCCATTCCTGCACATCTTTGAAGTACAGTAGTGAAATGAAATTCTCCTAGTGGCATAACTTTTAGGAATGCACCTGACTGTTTACATTCCTTGGAAAGATACATGACCAGATGTGCAAACACACCAATTAATGGGCTGTGGCCTGTGATCGGCTTAAACACCAAGGATTTGGAAGACACATTACGTTAGTTTATTTTGTGTTGCTATGACAGAATACCTGAGACTGGCTAATTTATAAAGAACAGAGGATTCGTTTGACCCATGGTACTGGAAGATGGGAAATGCCAGATCAGGGGGTTTCTTCTGGTTGACTTTCAGTAAAGATTTCATGTTGCATAATAAGATGGCAGAGTTTCAGAACAGGAATCAAGAGTACAAAAGGGAAAAATGAGGGTTGATCTTTCTTTATAAAAAAACACACTCTTATAAGAACTAACCTAGTCTTTCAAGAAAGACATTAAACCATCGTATAGACCTAATCACCTCTTAAAGTTTCCATCCCCCAACACCACTATATTGACAACTAAATTTCAACATGAATTTTGAATACCACAAGCCACATCTAAAACATAGCAGACATCATTGAAAAATTGATGACAACAATATTTGGAGAAGAGATATGTAAATAGACCTTGAATGGGCAAAAAAAAAATAAATAAAAATATTTGTTTCTCCTGTGAATCTTCAACAAAAACTGACCTTACAGAAAAGGGTGTTTAATAGTTACATTGAGACACTAGTTGGCTTATTTTCCTAGCCGTTCCCATTATTCCTTATGAACAAAATGGTCACTGTGGCAGGGATGGAGCTTATACATTACTTCAACAACATAAACTTCTGCTCACCATGACCAAACTGTCTATGACTATGACTGAATGATCAATCTTCCAGCAGCAGAAACCCATATTGAGTCCCTGATATGTCACTGTTCCTCAGAGTGATTAGGCAGCTATCTGGTAGCAATTTGATTACAACCGACAATTCCCTCATGAAAGGGGTGGTATCTTTTATTTTCTACTGTAATAGTCACTTACTCTGCATATGGATTTGCCTTCTTTTCATGGAATTATTCTGCCAAAACTACTATTTGTGGACTTTCAGGATGTCTTATCCACCATCATGGTATTGATCAAGATGGTATTGATCAGCATGCTTTTGATCAAGAAACTCATTGCATAGCAAAATAAGTGCTACAATGGGACCATGAAATTAACATGCAATACTGTGTTTCCACCATTCTGAAGCAGTCGTTTAATAGAATGGTAGCATTTCCTTTTAACAATGTAGTTGCAGCAACTTCCACATGACAGTACCTTGCAAAGTTTGAACAAGGATTTTTAGGACACTAGCTAAGCTCTAAATCAGCATATAAGATACAGTGCTATTTTTTCTCCTATAGACAATATTTATTGGTCTAGAATAAAAAGGTGAAATAGGAATGGAACTACTCACTATTACTCCTGTGACCCACTAGCAAAATTATTATTTACTATTTCTATGACTTTATACTCTAGTGGTCAATTAGTTTTAGTTCCAGAGAGGGGAATGTTTCCCAGGGAAAATAAACCAGTTTTTCCATTGAATTCAACACTGCCACTTCATCATTTTGGATTTCTCATGCTTCAGAGTCAATAGGCAAAAATGGGAGTTACAGTGTTGAAGATGGCATGAATTGATCCTAATTACTAAGAAGAAATTAGATTGCTGCTTCACAGTGGATGTAAGGAAGAATATGTCTGTCTACAGATATGCCAATATAGAGATTTAATGCAATATTTATCAAATTACCAACATATTTATTCACAGACCTGAAAACAACAATATAAAAATTAATATGGAGAAAAAAAAGAACATGAATAGTCAAACAAACCAAAAGAAAGAAAGTGGGAGATATCACACTTCCATATTTTACACTTTATTACAAAGTTATAGTAACTAAGCCAGTGTGATATTGGTACAGGAATAGGCACATAGACCCGTTGGAGCAGGACAGAGATTTAGGAAGTAAAATCATGGTTTCTAAACCAACTTATCTTCAATAAAATCACCAGTTACAATCATCAGGAAACAGAGTGTTTTTTAAAGACAAAAATTTATAAAATTGGCACACTAGCTACACACACATACACATGCATGCACACACACACAATACCTAAGAACATACCTAGGGTAGTAAAAGACCGCTACAAGAGAAACTACAAAACACTAATAAAAGAAATTAAAGATGACACCAAAAAATGGAAATATGTCACCTGTTCATGGATGGGAAGAATCAAAATTGTTAAAATGACCATACTGCCCAAAGCAATCCACAAATTCAATGCAATCCTGATCAAAATGCCAACTTTGTTTATCACAAAGCTAAAAAAAATCCTAAAGTTATATGGAATTAAAAAAGGAACTGAATAACCAAAGCAATTCTAAGCAAAAAAACAATTGTGGAGGCATCATACTGCTTGACTTCAAATTTTACTATAAGGCTATTTTACTAAAGCAGCATGGTACTGGTACAAGAATAGACATATTGACTAATAAACAGAATATAAAACCCCAAAATAAAAAGATGTTTCTACATCCAATGGATCTTTGAAAAAGCCAACAAACATAATGGGAAAAGAACTCATTCAATAAATGGTGCTGGGAAAATTGGCTAGTCATATACAGAAGAAAGAAACTGGTTCCCTATTTCTCAACATATACAAAAATTAACTCAAGATGGATCAAAGATTTAAATGTAAAACCTAAAACAACAAAAATCTCAGAAGAAAACCTAGGAGGCACTCTTTTGGACATGTGTCTAGGCAAGGAGTTTATGAAAAAGACCCCAAATGCAATTGCAACAAAAACTAAAATAGACTTAATTAAACTAAAATATTTCTGCACGGAATAAGAAATAATCAACAAAGTGAACAAAATACTTACTGAATGAGAGAAAATATTTGCAAACTACACCTCAGATAGAAGGCTAATATCCAGAATCTACAAGAAACTCAGCAACTCAACACAAAAAAACAAACAACTTCATAACATAAATAGACACCTCACAAAACACAAGTAGCCAACAAACATGAAAAAATGTTCAACACCACTAATTATGAGAGGGATGCAAAATAAAACCACAATACCACTTCACACCTGTCACACTGACCATTATTAAAATATCAAAGAACAACAGACGTTGGTGCAGTTGTGAAGAAAAGGAAACATTCATCCACTGTTGGTGGTATTGTAAACTTGTACAACCTTTATGGAAAACAGTCTGGAGAGTCTAAACCTTGAATTACCAGTTGACCCCCCCAATCCCACTACTAAGGATCTACCCAATGAAAATTAGATCAATATATGAAAATGAAACCTGTACTCATATTTTCTTCACGACTCTATACACAATAGCAAAATCATAAAACCAATCTAAGTTTCCACCAACAATTGACTAGATAAAGAAAATGTCACACACACACACACACACACACACACACACACACACACACACACTATGGAATGCTATGCAACCATAAAAAAGAAGGAAATAATGTCCTTTATAGCAACATGGATGGAGCTGGGAATCATCATCCTAAGTACTGACTCAGAAAGAGAAAATTAAGCACTGCAAATTCTCACTCATATATGGGAACTAACTGGTCATAAATACAGAAATAAAAAACACTGAGGTCACCAATAAAGAAGGAGGTGAGGAAAGAAGTTAGAATTCACAAAGTACCTATGGGACACAATGTTCACTATCTGGGGAATATGCCACCTCAGACCCAATTCCCACTGCTGTCCATTATGTCCATGTAATGAATATACATTTGTAACCCTGAATCTAATATATATATATTCACACACACAAAAAAGAAAACTATAGAATTGATAGTGGAATAATATAGTCATAAATTCCAACTACCATTGTATGATCAGTATAAGAAATGAGAACTCATACTTTTATTAACATTATCCTTTGTTATAAATATTTTGATTGTGTGTGTATGTATGTTTGCATGTATGTATAGACATATAAATATATATTTGTTTTCTCATAACTCTTATTTCCTTCTTATGTGACATAAGATGTATGAACTTTATGTTATAGTATCTAAGTACAGTGCTGTTAATTTTGCATTTAAGTTACAATTCGTCAAGGAACAAAGCAAACATCGCTCAAGAATGTTACCTCTTCCAGGAAAGGGGGATAGTGTGGTTTCTGTTGTACATTGGATAATTGTATTATGTTAGGTGCCTTTTCCAAGGTATGTATCCCTCACTAAATCTTTTGAAAACTGGAGTAGAACAAAAGACTGAGTAAAAAAGAATCTTCTGTCTTTTCCTGACTATTCCTAAGCTGAGAAATCAGTATTCTCCTGTTGTTGAACTCAGACTGAAGCTGAGACCATTGGCTCTCATGGTTCTCAGGTGTTAGGATTCAGACTGAAACTTTACAGTTAGCTCTTCTGGGGCCAACTGACAATACTGTGACTTCTCAGTCTCCATAACTATGTGAACCAGTGTATAAGCCCATTTTGCTTTCCCATAAAGGAATATTTGAGGGAGAATATTTTTTTAAAGCAGGTTTATTTTGGCTTATGGTTCTGTAGACTTTGCAAGAAATGTGCCATCAGAACCCGCTTCCGGTGAGATCTCAGGAAGCTTAGAATCATGGTGGAAGTTAAAATGGAGCTGACATGTCACATGGCAAGATAGAAGCAAGAGTGGGAGAAAGAGGTGTCAGTCTCTTTTAAATAAACAGTTCTCATGTGAACTAACAGAGCAAAAACTTACTCATTATTGCAGAGAGGGTAACTAGCTGTTTATGAGGTATCCATCTCCAAAGACTCAAACACCTACAACGGGCTCCATCTTCAACATTGGAGATCACATTTTATTTTATTTTATTTTTAATTTTTTTTTAGTTGGAGTCTCACTGTCACTCAGACTGGAGTGCAGTGGCTGCTCCCTGCCACCGCAGCCTCGACCTGCTGGGCTCCAGCAATCCTTCCACTTCAGCCTTCCAAGTAGCTGGAACTACAGGCGTGCGCTACCACGCCCGGCTAATTTTTTAATTTATTGTAGAGATGAAGTCTTGCCAAGTGGCCCAGGTGGGTCTCGAACCCTCGGGCTCAGGCAATCCACTCACCTTGGCCTCCCAAAGTGCGGGATTACAGGCTGAGCCACTAAGCCCGGCCAGAGATCACATTTTAACATAATATTTGGAGACGACAAACATCTATACTATGTATGCCAGTTTCTTATAATAGTTATCTATCTAACTATCTATCATCCCTTTATCCCTTTAGCCCCTTTGGATACTCTAGGCTAATACAATATTTATATAAAAACTGAATGTTATGTGAGAGTTAACTGAGTAAAGGAATTTGAGAAGATAATTTAAGCTAATAATATCAGCATGGTTAAAGATCCTATGATTAAAAAATTAAACTTTGCTTGTCATAAGGGGGTGCATAAAAAAGAATTAAATGTTGTTAAATTACGTGACAAAAAACATTTCATATTTTTGGGAAAGTGAGTTAGAAGAAGTGACCTAAAGTGCTGTTGGAGAACTTGGGAAGGGATAAACACTGGAGAATTTTATAGGTACATTTGAGTTGTATTTGCTTCTGCTTAGGAAAAATATCAGAGTGTTGCCACCATGCTAAAAGCATAAAAGTATTTTTAAAAATCATAGCATAGCTTTTATTAATTCATTAGAGAGATGAGGTCTTACGATGAGAATAGTGAATGTGTGGCAGATCTCTTGAAAAGTGACAGGACACATAGATCATTTCATTTTTCACTAGGCATAAGATGTGGCGCAATAACAACAGATAAAAAAATAACTAAAATGATAATTAATTCTTAAAGGATGAGTTGCATTGCATGTTGATTTTGGAATAACTGACATCATCAGACACAAGAGTTGTTTGCATTCACTTGCAAGATCTTTTCCAAAGGCACCAATAAAGTTCGTAAGAGAAAAACTGGGGCAGAACAGAAAGCCAAAAGAAAAAAAAAAAAGAAAGAATTGCTGTCAGTATCATACAGGTAGGAAACTTTGCACACCGAATTGGATAATTTTATCATAAAAAGGAAAAACCTTAAGCTGATATGAGAGGTTCTAGAAATTGTCTTGACTCGAATGATCAATAAAAAGTTACAATGTTTCTAGCAGAGTGGTAAAATCTACCTGACTCTAGGGAAATGATTGAAAATCCCACCTGTCCCAGGTCAAGATCTATTACTTTATGAGAAGTAATAAAAGCACACATCACCTTCCTCTAAGATACATGCAGAAAAATCCTAGTTGACCAGTGATTCTATACCAACCCAAAGCGCATACTTGCTACTGATAGTGGAGAATCAAGGAATTTTCTTCTAGTCAAGACCCAACACAGAAACAAGGCAGAGTTTGACTTGCATATGGAAAGAGGCAGGAACAATAAGCAGAATAAGAGATCTCTACCCTAAATCCCAGGCACACAAGACCTACCTAAATTTGAGACTAAAGACACAGAAAAAATAATTCCCTCTGCCTGTACAACTAGGCTAACACACAAAACAAAATCTAAAGTGGTAGTTTACAGCTAGGGTTGTGTGGAAGTAGAGCAATACCCCCTCTGTGGCATAGAACTACAGGGACTGCTGAAAGAACAAGGTAGAGTAGAAACACTGATAAAAAATTTATGGCTTAAAGTTTCCATACTATACGTAGGGTAACAACAGACCACTGCTGAAGGAATTTAAAAGCCATGTTGCATTGAAGGTAAATGTAGCAAAAGTCAAACAAATTGTACTCAATTTCTGACTAGATTGAATCAGCACATCATTCCTCTTTTGGCCTCAGAGAATCAAAGCAGTACAAATTTCAGGGTGTAAATACTATTTACATCATACCATTTTTCATATGCAACATGTTCAGAATTCAGTCAAGATAAAAACATTGTGAAGATATAAGCAACCAACATGAGCATGCTCAGAGATAAACCAGGTGATGAAACAACCAGAAAAAAATTTAAATAGCCATAATATATATATACTAAATAATTAAATGGTAAATGTGAACTACATGCTAAAAATACTGACTATTTTAACAAAGTTTTTTTTTACATAAATATACATACACATATATGAGGAGAAAGAGAATCTTATATGTGGAAGTGAAAGAAAGATATCAACACCATGAAAACACACAAAACATAAAATCCACTGGTAAAAAAACACATACGTAAGGAGATAAGAGAACTCACTATTATCACTACAGAAAAAAAAAACAAAAACAACCAAAATGATGAGCAATAAAAGAGAATGAAAGAAACATAATATGCAAAACAACTAGAAATCAGTTAATCCAATGACAGAAATAAGTCCTCATATGTTAATAATCTTAGATGTAAACATTTATCTAATAATCTTAGATGTAAACATTTAGATGTATTTTTCATTAAAAAATAAATACTGGCTAAATTGTCTTTAAAAATGGCAACTTTATGCTGCCTTCAAGAAACTCATCTTACCTGAAAAGACATAAACAGACAAAAAGTAATCAGATGGGAAAGCTATTCTATGCAAACATAAGTGAAAACTCCGCAACAGGAGCAATATTATATCAACTAAAGCAAGCTTTAATTCAATAACCATAAAAGGAAACAAAAAAATCATTATATAATGGGAAAGAAATCAATTCAGTAAAATCATATAACTATCCTAAACATATACCAACACCAAAGCACTCAGATATATAAAGCAAATATTATTAGAACTAATTTATTTTTTTTTTTGAGTTGGAGTCTCACTTTGTCACCCAGACTGGAGTGCAGTGGCCGCTCCCGGCCACTGCAGTCTTGCTTGCTGGGGTCCGGCGATCCTTCCGCCTCAGCCTTCCAAGTAGCTGGAACTACAGGCACGCGCTACCACGCCTGGCTAATTTTTGACTTATTGTAGAGATGAGATCTCGCCAAGTTGCCCAGGTGGGTCTTGAACCCGCGGGCTCAGGCAATACACTTACCTCAGCCTCCCAAAGGCACGGGATTACAGGCTGAGCCACCGAGCCCGGCATAGAACTAAATTTAAAAAATAGACTTCAATACAATAACTTGGAATTTCTATACTTCACTCTCAGTGTTAAAGTGATGATCAAGACAGAAAATTAACAAAAGACTTTTGGACTTAAATTCCACATTAGATCAAATGGACTTAACAGTTTTTTATAGGATATGTTACCCAAGTACAAAATATATAATCTCCTCATCAGAAAATGGAACATTCTTAAGAATAGACTACATGTCAGGACACAAAAGATATCTCAACAAGATTTTAAGAATCAAAATTATATCAAGAATTATATGGAATAACATTAGGATAAAAGTAGAAATCAATAACAAGAGGAACATTACAATTGTACAATTACAAGCAAATCAAACAACATGCTCCTGAATGACCATTTAGTTGAGGAATAAATTCAGAAAAAAATTTTAAAATGTTTTGAAACAAATGAAAATGACAATAAAACACACCAATACATACATGATACAACAAAAGCAAGACTGAAAAAGAAGTTTATAGCAATAAATGTCTCCATCAAAAAAGTAGCAAGATTACAATTAACAATTTAACAATGAAACTCAAGAAATTAGAAAAATACAAACAAACCAAACCAAAAATAAATAAAAGGTAATAAGTAATAAATCATATAGCAGAAATCAACAACAAAAAGACTAAATAAATAAAAAGTATAAAGAAATAAGATGTTGATTTTTGAAAAGTTAAACAAAATTAATAAACCACTAGCTAGACTAATAAAGAAAACAAAATAGAAAACCCAAATAAATAAAATAAAAAATTTTAAAAACTTAAAACTAATACAACAATAAATGGTGCTGGGAAAATTGGCAGTCATATGCAGAAGAATGAAACTGGACTCCTATCTCTCACAATATAAAAAATTAACTGAAGATGAATCAAAGACTTAAATATAAGTCTTGAAACTATAAAAATCTTGGAAGCAGACTTACGAGACACTCTGCTAGAGATTGGTGTATGCAAAGAATTTATGACAACGTCTCCAAACACAATTGCAACCAAAACCAAAATTGACAGATGGGATTTAATTAAACTTAAAAGTTTCTGAACACCAAGATATATAATCAATAGAGTGAACAGAAAACCTATTGAATAGGAGAAAATATTTGCAAATTACACCTAAGACAAAGGGCTAATAATCCATAATCTACAAGGAACTCAATTCAATATACACAGAAAAGCAATCCAATCAAAAGTTGTACAAAGTACATAAATAGGCACTTCTCGAAGAAGGCACACAAGTGGCCAAAACACGTGAAAAATGCTTAATATCATTAATCATCAGATAAATGCAAATTAAAACCACAATATCACCTCACAGCAGTCAGAATGACCATTTTTAAAAAGTCAAAGAACAACAGATTTGGAGCAGTTGTGGAGAAAAGGAAACACTCATCCATGGTTGGTGGGATTACAAACTATTTCATCCTCAAAGGAAAACAGTCTGGAGATTTTTCAAAGAACTAAAACGTGAATTATCCTTTGACACAGCAATCACACTATTAAGGATCTACTCAAAGGACAAAAATAAACATATAAAGATGTTACCTGTACCCATATGTTCATTGCAGCACTGTTTACAATAGCAAAATCAAGAAAACAACTTTAGTACCCAACAACAAATAACTGGATAAAGAAAATGTGGAGACTTCCAGGAAGATGGTGGCAGAACTGGTAGGAGTGCATGTCCCTGTGTCAGTGAATGTGTGCAAGGACAAATGTGTTTGTGTGTGTGTGTGTGTGTGTGTGTGTAAGTTGGTGTGTGAGTGAATGAAAACTCAGGGACAGGTGGCCCAGGCTCTTCTGCTGTAGTAGCCATGGCTGCCACTGCTTTGACCCTGGTGCTTCCCATGGCACAGGAGTAAGTGACATTTTCTGAAACTAGCAAAGCCCTCCTCAGGAGGAAGTTACAGAGAGCAACTGACACCCAGTTCCCAGCCTCACCACCACCATCTTAAGTGCCTGGCTGGGCCACATGGCCCATCACCTGGGCCTGAGATCAGAGACTGGGGTATCTGAAGGAGAGGCAGATGTTGTCTTTCTGGCCAAGTATACTGCTACAATGGCAAACTCGAAAAAAATTGAGCAGACTTTGGCAGGTCAAAAAACAAGATTTCTGGGATTAGAGAGGTAGCCAGGGTGACATTGGCAGCAGAGGCCGTAGGAGGATGAAGTGAGGGAATTACACATTGAGACCCATCAGAAGAGAGGGCATAGGCACTCCACCATCATTCTAAAGCCTGGACAGAGAAGTGCCCCTAGCGCCCACCATGGAGCAGCAGAACAGTGCCTTGAGACTAGGCAATGAATAACACATCTCTCTAGGGTTGATCATCATGAGCCCAGAGAGGGTCTCTCTAGTGTACAATCTCTGGAGGGACATTGCAGTTGTGAAATTCCAGACATCCCATCCCAACCCTGACCCAGCTGCACGGAAACAGGTGCAGTCAAAGGAGCGGGATCCAGTCAGAGAAAGGTAGTGGTAAGTGCTAAACTGACCCACCTTCCTCCCCCCACCAGCACATGAAACATCATTTCCAAACAGGAGAAAATGAGGTCGGGAAACAGTCAAAGGAGCCAAGTCCAGGTGGAGCTGGGAATGACACCGGTGTTGAGAGGCATCCACTGTGGGGTGAACCTTTCTGACATGCCCCCTGCCAGCACCTGGGGAAGAGACAGTCTTCTTCATAACATGTAGAGATCAGGAGGACAGAAGAGAAGGCAAGACTCCCCTTCCCCCCACCATAAACTGGGTGCTGTAAAAGTAAGGAACACACTGGCACTCCCTACATGCCTGTAATAGCTAGCAATCACGTGATGCAGAAGATGGAGAAGCTACAAGTGTAGCAAGAATAAAAATGCCAATAGTTACAGAACCTTCCACAAGAGGGAGCTAAGTGCCTCCCATTTTTTTTCCCTCATTATTTTCTCCTTCTCCTCTTTCTTTTCTTTCCTTTTACTTTATCTTGGACTCATGAGGGTACACATATGTACCCATTGCATGGGGATATTGTGTGGTGAGAGAAAGTGAGTCTCAGAAGGCATTCCCAAGTCAGTGAACACTGTGACCCATAAGTAGGTTCTGGGTCCTAGCTTTCTCTTTCCACCTTATTAAGCTCTCAAAATTTCAAAGAGAAAGAAAAGTCCCCACCCCTCAGTCCTGTTTCAAAATTGAACAAACTCAGAGTCTCTGGCCAGCAAAGGATAGTGGGTTGAGCTAACAACAGAAGTAAAAATTTATCCCCCCTCGTCAAGTAGTGGGATTAAATAAAAAGAAAAGAGAGTTTTTACAAATGAGAAAAATTCAATGAAGGACACAGGTTACCCTCAGAGTGCTAAAGAGAAATTATCCAATAAGATAGCCTTCAGCGCTCAAACAATGGAAATTTCCAAGAACAACTGATCCCAGAAGACAGACACAGAGGTCAGGGAGTGGATGGAAAAAATGAACAACAACAACAACAACAAAAAAAGCAAAACTGAGTGAAATTGTAATGGTGATATTGGCTATAAAGAACACTGTCTATGAAATAAATAACAAACTGAAAAACATGGGAAGCTGAATTAACAAAGCAAAAGAAATATTCTCAGAGCACACAGATCAGAATATGTAAATAACCCAATCTGTTTAAAACATAAACAAAACTCAAAAGTAGGAGTAAAGCCTCCAAGAGTTGTATGATTACATAAAGAGGCTGAACCTATGATTGATTGATATCTCTGAAGCAGAAAGGGAAATGGAGAGCATCATGGAACCAACTTTCCATGAGATCATTGAGTAAAACTTTCTGCTTGTGGCAGAAACACCTTTCAAGTACAAGAGTCTGATACACCTTTCAAGTGCAAGAGATTCACAAGGCATTATATGAGATGATCAACCCCTAGACACATAGAAAGTTGCCTACAAAATGTAGGTATAAAAGAAAAACTCTAAATATAGTGAGAGAGAAAGGTTAGACTACCTACTGGGGAAGATCAATTAGAATAGCACCAGACATATCAGCAGAAACACTAGATGGGATTAAAGTCCAATTTTTAATGTTCTCAAAGATAAGCAATTACAACCAAGAATTTCTGCCCAACCAAGCTAACCATCACCAGCAATGGATAATTAAAGTTATTTCCAGACCTCCAATCCTTAAGAGTATATACTGCTTCAAGACCAGTTCTACAGGAAACAGTTAAGAATGTATAGCACACAGAAGACAAAGAAGAAGGAACAAAGAACAACTATGCACTTCACAAGAGTACAGGCAATCACAGATTCAACAGAGCACACTCAGCACATACAAAAATGAAAACACACACATATATTATTGCAAAAGTTAAAACTAAACAAAACAACCTTACAAGAACCCTATGACGGGATAAACACTCACATTTCAATCATCAGCCTGAGTGTGGATGGGTTAATTGCACCACTGAAAAGATATAGATTGGCTAAATTAAAAAAAAAAACTGGATTAAAAAAAACCCCCACAATCCAACAATTTGCTGCCTCCAGGAAACACATTCCACTACAAAGGATACCTACAACTCAAAGATGGAGACTGGAAATAAACTTTCAGGTGAATGAAAAGCAGAAGGCAAGAGTAGCTATCCAAATATCAGACAAAAGAGCATTCAAGCTATCAAAAATTTAAAAAGGTACAGAAGGACACTAAATAATAATAAAAGGTTTAGTCCAAAAGTAAGAAATATCCATCCCAAACATATTTGCAACCAACACAAGAGCACCAGGTCTTATAAATCAACTACTAAGCAAATTAAAAAAGGACATTGTCTCAAACACAACTATAACTGAAGGCTTAATTACTCTACTAACAATCCAGGATAGAACACTGTGGCAAAAAAATCAAAAAGGATACCAGGAACCTAAACTAGATGAGTGACCAAATGGACTTAATAGTCATCTCCAATATACTTCATCCAGCAACTACAGAGTATACATTCTACTTATCAGCAAATGGAACATATTTCAAGATCGACTATATTCTTTGACATACATCAAGTATAAACTAATTCCAAAAGATTAAAATGATACCATGCATCTTCTCAGATCACACTGGAATAAAAATAAATATCACCACCAACAAGATCCCCCAAACACACAAAAACTCAGACACTAAGTAACATACTGATGAACAATTTCTGAATCAGCATGCAAATCAAAACAGAAATAAAAGATTTCTGGAAATAAATGAAAATGAAGACACATCTTATCAAAACTCTGGGATGCCATGAAAGCTGTATTATGAGGAAAATTTATAACTCTGCCCACACACACATCAAGAAAACTGAAAGATCACAAGTTAACAGCCTAACAACACTCCTGAGAGAGCTAGAAAGGCAAGTCCACCAAAATCCTAACTTCAGCAGATGAATACAGATCACCAAGATATAGTCACGACAGCAGAGCTTATTCCAGAGGCAAAAAGTCAATCTCTCAACCAACTCACCTTTGACAGAGCTACCCATAATAACCACTGAGGAAAGGATACCTTATTTAGAAAATGGTGCTGGGCAAACTGGCTGATTACATGTAGAAGAGTTAAACTTGACTCCTATCTCTCACCTTATGCAAAAATCAACTTGAAATGAATCAAAGACCTAAATATAAAACAAACTAAAAGAATCCTATAAGAAAGTGCAGGTAACACTCTTATGTGCTTTGGAGTAGGCAACCAATTATTGACCAAATCCCCAAAAGCATATTCCATAAAATAGAAGAAAGACAAGTGGGACTTCATCAAGCTGAAATGCTTTTGCCCAGGAAAACAACAACAACAACACAAGTGATCAGGGAGAGAGAGAGAGAGACAACCCACATAATGAGCAAAAATAAAAATTCTAATTGTGTACTGATAAAGGACTTTGGCAAAGTCTCAGGGTATAAAATAAATGTGTAAAACACAAATGCATCTCTTTACACCAATAATAAACAAGCAGAAGCACAAATAAAAAGCACAATCCCATTCACAAGTGCCACAAAAAACCTTGAAAACCTTGGCATCATCCTAACCAGAGACGTGAAAGACCTTTACAATGAAAACTACAAAACACTGCTCAAAGAAGTCAAAGATGACACAAACAAGTGGAAAATCATCCCATGCTCATGGATTGGAAGAATTCACATTGTGAAGATGTCCATCTTACCTAAGACAATCTACAGATTTAATGCAATACCCATCAAATTACCAGCAACATTTTTCTCAGATCTAGAAAAAACAATACAGGAATTCATATAGAAACACAAATGACTAAGAAGAGCCAGAACAATTCTCAGCAAAGAAAAAAACAAAAACAAAAACAAAGCAGGAGGTATCACAATACCAGACTCTAAACTTTACTGTAAAGCTACAATAATCAAAACAGCTTGGTATTGGTACAAGAACAGGCATATAGATCAATGAAATAGAATTGAGATTCCAGAAGCAAAACCTCAATTTCTCAACCAACTCATCTTCTACAAAGCCTCCACCACCCACTACTGGGTAGAGGAGAGCCTATTCAGTAAATGGTGCTGGGAAAACGGGCTGACCACAAGCAGAAGATTCAAACAAGACCCCTATCTACCCTTATACTCAAAAATTAACTCTAAATGGATCAGAGACCTAAATGTAAAACCTCAAACCATAAGAAGTTTAGAAAATGCAGAACACACCCTTATGGAAAGTGGAACTGGCATCCAATTCCTAAGCAAAACCAGAAATGCATGGGCCATAAGAGATAAGATAGATAAGTGGTAACTCACTAAACTGACAAGCTTCTGCAAAACCAAAGAAACCATCAAGAGAGCAGGGAGACATCCCACAGACTGAAAAAAAGTATTTGCCAACTCCATGTCTGACAAAGGCCTAACATCTAGGATCTACAAGGAATTCAAACGTGCTGAAAAGAAAAAAAACAAGCAACCCCTTTACAAAGTGGGCAAAAGATATGGACACTTCTCAAAAGAAGACATAAGGACAGCTAACAGATACATGAAAAAATGTTCAACCTCACCAGTCATAAAGGAGATACAAATTAAAACTACGCTGAGATACCACCTAACTCCAGTCAGAGTGGCCATTATCAATAACTTAAAAAATAACAGATGCTGGAGAGGATGTGGTGAAAAGGGAACACTTCTACACTGTTGGTGGGAGTGTATACTAGTGCAGCTTCTGTAGAAATCAATGTGGTGATTCCTAAAAGCTCTAAATATCAACCTCCCATATGACCCCACATTACCCCTACTAGAAATATACCCTGAAGAACTCAAATCACTCTATAAAAAAGATACCTGCACACATATGATTATCGCAGCATTGTTCCCAATAGCAAGATCATGGAACCAACCATGCTGTCCATCAAAATAGGACTGGATTTAAAAAATATGGTACATATACACAATGGAATATTACGCACCAATAAAAAGAATAAAATCATGAATTTCACAGCAACCTGGATGGGCTTGGAGTTTATAATACTGAGTGATCTCTCACAGAATCAAAAATCTGAGTATCACATGTTCTCACTCATAAGTAGACCTTGAACAGCTATCGTAATACTATAAGAAAAGGATCAACAGTGGCAGGAAACTATAGGGGGGCAGGGAGGGGAAGGCAGGTGGGATTAACAGTAGTTAATATCTGTCTGGGGATGGGGGGGCACACCTCATCAACAAGGGCACCTGCACAACACACATTTGTATACCTAACCCTTAATTGTACCCCAAAATTTTAAAATAAAAAATATGTTAAATAAAAATTTTAAAAAAGAAAATATGAAAAAAGAAAAAACAAAAACAAAAAACACTGTCCTATTAAAAATGGGCTCAGATTATTCACAGTAAAAAAAAAAAAACATGGAAGCCGGGCTCGGTGGCTCAGCCTGTAATCCCGCGCCTTTGGGAGGCTGAGGTGCGTGGATTGCCTGAGCCCGCGGGTTCGAGACCCGCCTGGGCAGCGAGACCTCATCTCTACAATAAGTCAAAAAAATCAGCCGGGCGTGGTAGCGCATGCCTGTAATTCCGGCTACTTGGAAGGCTGAGGCGGAAGGATCACCGGAGCCCAGCACGTCGAGGCTGCGGTGGCTGGGAGCGGCCACTGCACTCCAGTCTGGGCGACAGAGTGAGACTCCAACTCAAAAAAAAAACAAAAACAAAAACAAAACATGGAACCAACCATGGTGCCCATCAAAACTGAACGGGATTAAAATAATGTGTTACATGTACATGAAAGAATATTACATAGTCTTAAAGAAGAACGAAATTATGTGTTTCACAGTAACTTGAATGGATTTAGAGTCTATCATACTTAGTGATCTATCACAGAAACAAAGAACCGAGTACCACATATTCTCATTTTCTCATTCATAAATTGACCCAGAACATTTACCATAAAACAATAAGAAAGGGGTTGGCAGTAGTGGGACACTGCCAGGGTTCATGGGGGTTGGGGCTTAACATCACTAAGCATACCTGATCTCAAACCAGGCAAAGTGGGAACCAAAGGGATGCCCAAACATTCCCTGTAAAATGACCACTTGTTTACCTAATTCTGAATTGTACCTCACATTTTTAAAATAATAAAAAATAGACTAAAGACATGAATAGACATTTCACAAAAGAAGACATATTAGCATCCAACAGATACATGAAAAAATGTTCAACCTTCTTAATCATCAGAGAAATGGAAATCAAACAACATTGAGATACTACCTAACTCCAATAAGGATGTCAATTATCAATAAATCAAAAAACAAGAGATGTTGGTGTGGTTGCAGAGACAAGTAGATGCTTTGACACTGTTGTGAAAGTGCAAACTAGTCTAATCTCTATGGAAAAAAGTGAATTGATTTCTAAAGGAACTAGAAATTGATCTTCAATACTATCCAGGATATTATCCTTCTGGGAATATACCCAGAGAAACAAAAATCATCTACAAAAAAGACACCTGCCCAAGTACATTTATTGCTATATTATTCACAATAGCAAAAACATGGAACCAATTCTATTGCCTATCGAAAGTATACTGAATAAAGAAAATGAGTTACATATACATGATGGAATATCAAAAAGAAGAACAAGATCATGGACTTCTCAGCAAAATTGGATAGAGTTGAAAACAATCATATTTAGTAATCTATCACATAAACTAAAAACCAAATACCTCATGTTCTCATTCATAAGTGAGACCTGAACATTAACCACAATAGCACAGTGAGGGATCTGCAGTAGTGGGACACTGCCAAAAGAGAGGGGACACGTGACATCATAAAGAGTACTTGGTCCTAATCCAGGGAAAGTGAGGACAAGTTGGAGGCCCAAGCTTCACCTGCACATAGATTATATATGTACCTAATCCTGACTTTTACCCCACATGCAATAAAATAAAGTTTTAAAAAAGTGTTTCTCAGAATCGTCTTTGCCCGTCTTTGCTGCCACATAGTCTTGCAAGGAAGGATGCGAAATGGATCTCCCCTAAAATCTCACATTTTCTTGTCATAAAGTTGAATGTGGCTGTGGCTCTCAGGTACAGTTGAACATTAGATGATGTTCTTAAGTAATCAGAAAACTAATAAAATGTAGGGGAGCTTCTACCATAGCCTGAATTAATTTTTTAAAAAGATAAAATGTGGTATATTTACAATATGGAATATTACACAGTTATAAAAAGTACTAAAATTGTGTCTTGTTCAGCAATATGGATGGAACTGGGGATCATCATCTTAAGTACTGATTCAGAAACAAAAATTCAAACACTGCATGTTCTCATGCATATGTTGGAACTAAATGGTCACAAAGGAGATTCTAAGAGATGCTAGAAACACCAATAAAGGGTGAGGTCGACAGGGAGTATAGGCTTCAGAAACTACCTACAGGGCACTATGCTAACTATCTGGGGAATGGGCCACCTGAGACCCAATCGCCATCACTACACAATATTGCAAAGACGCATGTATACTCCCTGATTCTAAAATAATAATAATGATAAAATCCCTGATACTACAAAAAAGCAAAATATCATCAGTGGTAGTTACATGCTACTAAACTGGAAAACTTAGAGAAAAATAGTAAATTCCTGAACACATGCAATTTATTAAGATCAAATCAGGAGTAAATAGAAAATCTTAAGCATTCTTTTAATGAGCAATTATATCAAATAAGTTAAAAAATTAAGATGTTTCCCAATAAAACAAACATCCAGGATGAATGAATTCACTTCCAAATTTTACCAAACTTATAAAGAACTAAGATAAACTATTTTCAATTTATTTCAGAAAATTGAAGAAGATGGAATTCTTCCTAACACATTCTACAAGGCCAACATTATCCTGATACCAAAAGTAGACACACACACACACACACACACACACACACACACACACATACACACACACACTCCTACAGGACAATATCACTGATGAGCACAGATGCAAAAATTTTCAGCAAAATATTAGCAGGCCAAATTCAGCAACACAACTGAAAGGCAATACATCATAATCAAGTGGAATTTATTACAGGGATGAAAGAATGGTTTAATATATGCAAATCAATAAGTGTGATACAGCATTTCAGTAGAATAAAGGACAAAAATACTTTCTTTTTGCTGATGATATATCTAGACAAATCAAAATACTCATCACAGTAACTCTTAGGTCTGATAAGTAAGTTCAGCTAAATGTCAGAGTGCTAAATCAAAAAATTAACATATATGCACACGATATTTAACTAGCTCAGAAAGAACTCAAGAAGGCAATTTTATGTATAATGGCCACAAAAAATAACTAGGAAAAAATTAAAGGTAAAACTCTCCATAACAAGAACAACACAATCTCTGAAGAAATAAATTAAGAAAGACACAGACAGATGAAAAGACATTCCATGCTCATTGAATAAAATAATTAATATTTGAGTTCCCTGTTGATCCTAGATGTTAGGCGTTTGTTACATATACAGTTGGCAAATATTTTTTCCCATTCCGTGAGTTATCTCCAAAAGGAAAAACAAAAACAAAAACAAAACAAAACAAAAAAGCAGCCCCATTAAAAAATAGGCAAAAGACATGAATAGACACTTCTCAGAAGAAGACATACAGGCAACCAACGAAGACATTAAAAAGTTCTCAGTCTCACTAATCATCAGAGAAATGTAAATCAAAGCCACATTGGGATACCACCTAACCCCAATAAGAATGGCAATCGTTAATAAAACAAAATACAGATGCTGGCAAGGAAGTGGAGAAAAGGGAACACTTCTACACTGCTGATGGGAATGCAAAGTAGTTCAACCTCTATGGAAAACACTGTGGTGATTTCTGAAAGAACTAGAAACTGACCTTCCATATGACCCAGAAATCCCCCTACCGGGAATATACCTGAAGGAACTCACATCATTATACCCAAAAGATACCTGCACAAACCTGTTTATTGAAGCACTATTCACCAGAGCAAAAACATGGAACCAACCCAGCTGCCCACTGAAACTAGACTGGATTAAAAAAATGTTGTACATATGCATGATGGAATATTACGCAGTCATAAGGAAGGACAAATATATGCATTTCCCTTCAACTTGAATGAATTTAGAGTCTATTATACTCAGTGATCTATCACAGAGACAAATAACTGAGTACCACATGTTCTCATTCATAAGCGAATGCTGAACATTTTACCATAATACTATAAGAAAGGGATTGGCAGTAGCAGGACACTGCCAGGGAAGTGGTATATAACATCAGTAAGGGTAACTGATCTCAAACCAGGCAAAATTGGGACTAAAGGGAGGTCCAAACTTTACCTGTACTATAACCACTTGTATATCTAATCCTGAATTGTACCATGTATCTTTAAATTAAAAAAAGAAATTAAAATATTAAAAATCTAAAAAAAGAATACTGTTAAAATGTTCATACTGAAAAAAGATATTTCCATATTTAATAAAATATTATACTGCCTAAGCAATCAATTTCTATGAAAGTGATAAAGTCATTTTTCAAATAAATAGAAAACAATTCTAAAATTTGTAATAAATCCCCAAAACATCCAAATAGTCAAGGCAATTATGACCTAATAGAAGAAAGGGAGGCATCACATTATCTAACTTTAAAAAATATTCCAAGTCTTTAGTAACCAAAAAAGGAATGGTGTTGGAATAAAAACAGACACATAAACCAGAGGATCACAATACAGAATACAGAAATAAAGCAATGCATTTACAGCCAACTGATTTTCAACAAAGTCACCAGGACCATACATTGGGAAAGAATATCCCCACAGTAAATAGTGCTGGGAAAATTAGATATCCATGTACAGAGTAATAAAACTGGAGACTTATCTCTTACCCTATAAACAAATTAACTCAAATACTGAGTAAAGGTTTAAACACAAGTCTTGAAACTATAAAATGGCCAAAATGAAACATTTTGGGACATTGGTATAGGCAAACATTTTATGGCTAAGACCTCACAAGCAAAGACAACAAAGACGAAAATAAACTAACAGGACTATATTAAACTAAAAAGCTTCTACACAAAAAAGAATGCAATAAACAGAGTGAGTAAAACTGTTGAAAGAGTGAAAATATTTTTAAACTATTTATTTGATGAGGGACTAATACTCCAAATATGGAAAAACTTAAAGTCTTGACAATTATAAATAAAGCTGCTATAAATATCTGTGTTCAGGTTTTTGTGTGCATGAAAGCTGTAACTCACTTAGGTAAATGCAAAGAAGGAACATGAATGTTGGATAGTACAATAAGAGCATGTCTAATTTTGTAAGAAACTGCCAGACTATCTTTCAAAGTGACTGTATTAATTTATATTTTTACTGCAAATGAATGAAAGTTTTTGTTTTCTACCTTTTTGCTATTATTTTGTGTTGTTATTGTTCTGAATATTCGCCGTTCTAATAGGTGTGTATTGCTCATTGTTGTTATATGTTTAGAACTGCCTTATTAGAAACAATATTTTTAACTAATACATTTCTAGGATCTATATTCACATTTTGTTACATTCATTTACATAAGAAAATATCTTATTTGAAGAAAAACATGCCATTAGAGAACTTTTTTGTTGTTTATGGCAAGAGGAAAGGGATATCTAATGAATGATAAAAAATAAAGTTAACTTTAAACAATCAGGAATGCTTCACAACATCATGTGGTATATATTTCACTTTCTATGTCTATAATACTTTTTATTTGTTTTCAAATTTATGTATTTTTTAAATTGGTGAAAAATATTGCATGTATGATGTTTTGAATTATAGACAACATTGAAATACTTAAATCTAGCTAATTAATATGTGCTTTACCTTAGAGTTATTTTTTACGAGAACACAATTTCCATTGTCTTAGCATTTTTAGAGAATACAATTTATCATTAACTATACTTACCATGCTGTGCAATACATCTACTGCACTTACTTCTTCTAACTGTAATTTGTGTCCTTTAGTAAACATCTTCTCAAGCCCACCCCTCCAACTGCCCTACCCTGTGCTAACCACCATTCTATTCTCTATTTCTATACATATTGATATTTTGGTATGCAATTACATAGTGGCAAATGATATACCACTATATTTTATACACTTGTTTTTCATCTGTATATCTTCTTTGGTGAGGTTTCTGTTCAGATATTTTGCCTGCTTTTAATAATGTTGTTCATTTAGTTTTTATTGAATTTAAAGAGTTTCTTAAAATATATATTTTGGGTAGCAATCTTTTATCAAATGTCTTTTGGAAATATATTTCCCAAGTCTGTGACTTATTGTCTTATTCTCTTGAGAGCGCCTTATTCAGAGAAGACTTTTTTTCTTTATTTTAATGAAGTCTAATTTATGTTTTTTTTGCATGGATTGCACTTTTTGTGGTGGCTCTAAAATGTCATTTTAAAACATAAAGTCATCCAGATCTCCTTTTTAATTATATTCTTGAAGTTTTAGTGTTTTGCATTTTACATTTAGGCTTATAATTCATTTTGAGTTAATTTGTGTGAAGGGTTTAATGTCTCTGTCCAGTTTTATTTATTTATTTATTTTTGCATTAGATATTCAGTTGTTCCAACATCACTGGTTATGAAGGCAACTGCGTATTAAAAATTGATTTAGAGTCACACCTATAATCCCAGCACATAGGGAGGCTGAGGGGAGAGGACTGCCTTAGCCCATGGGTTCGAGACCAGTCTGCGCAACTTGGCGAGCCCTCATCTCTACAATAAACCAAGAAAAATGAACCGAGAGTGGTGGCATATGCCTGTAGATTCAGTTACTTGGAAGATTAAGGCGGAGGGATTGCCTGAGCCCAGCAGGTCAAGGCTGCCATGGCCATGAGCACGGCACTGCACTCCAGTCTGGTGGACAGAGTAAGACTCTGACTCAAAAAAAAAAAAAAAAAAAGGATTTAGGTCTACAACAGAAACAAAGAACTGAGTACCACATTATCTCACTCATAAGTGGACTCTGAACATTTATCAAAATCTTATAAGAAAGGGATTGGCAGTAGCGGGGAACTGTCAGGGGAGGTGGAGCACATAATATCTATAAGGACACCTGATCTCAAACCAGGTGAAGTGGGGACCAAAGGGAGGGCCAAACTTTACCTGTATGATGATGACTTGTATACCTAATCCTAAATTGTACCCCACATCTTTAAAATAAAAAAACATAAAATTTTTTTCCATCACATTGCCTTTTATCATTTTTCAAAATCAATTTACTTCATTTATGTGAGTCTACTTCTGCCTCTCTCTTTTGTTCCAATGATTTATTCATCTATTCTTTCACAAATACGCTGTTTTGATTACTGAACCTTAATAATAAGTCTTGAAGATGGGGAGATTCATCTTCAAGCTTTGTTTTTCCTCTTCAATATTATATTAGCTACTTTGTGTATTTTATTTCATAGAAATTTTAGAATCAGTTTGCTTATTTTAACTTACAAAATTTTTTATTGGTGTTGTTTCTAATCAGTAGATCAACTTAGAAAGAACTGACATCTTGACAATGTTGAATCTTTCCATTCATGCACATGAATATCCAGTTGTTTAGGTTTAAAAAATTATTTTTCAGAGTTTTATTTTCCTCTTAATAATTGTGTAAGCATATTGTTAGATTTATATGTAAGTATTTAATTTTTGGTGTTGTGTGTTTAATTTTAGGTTTTAATAGTTCATTGCTGGTGTATAACAAAGTGATTGATTATTACATTTAACCCTTTATTTTGCAACCTTGTTATAATTGCCATCAGAAATTTTTTTAAAATTTAATTTCTTCAGATTATATACACAGATGATTATGCCATCTCAAAACAATAAACAGGTTTTTTTTCTTTTCCTTCTTAAGCTTAATACTTATATATACTTTTTCTGTTCTTGTTTTCCCCTATTAACTAAAGTCACCATTATAATGTTGGAAAAAAGTAGAGAGCAGTAACATCCTTGAATTTTTTTTTTTCTAATCTTAGAGGAAAAACAGCTGACATTTGTTTGTTTTTGTAGATGTTCTAATTTTCTTTTTTCTTTTTTTTTTTTTTAGTTGGAGTCTCACTCCGTCGCCCAGACTGGAGTGCAGTGGCCGCTCCCGGCCGCCGCAGCCTCGACCTGCTGGGCTCTGGCGATCCTTCCGCCTCAGCCTTCCGAGTAGCCGGAATTACAGGCGCGCGCTACCATGCCCGGCCAATTTTTTGATTTTATTGTAGAGATGAGGTCTCGCCTGCCCAGGCGGGTCTCGAACCCGCGGGCTCAGGCAATCCACTCACCTCAGCCTCCCAAAGGCGCGGGATTACAGTCTGAGCCACCGAGCCCAGCTAATTTTTTGATTTATTGTAGAGATGAGGTCTCGCCTGCCCAGGCGGGTCTGAAATCCGCGGGCTCAGGCAATCCACTCACCTTAGCCTCCCAAAGGCACAGGATTACTGGCTGAGCCACCGAGCCCTGCTTGTTCTAATTTTCTAATTTGCTGAGAGTTTTTAGTTTACTTGAGTGTAGAATTTTGTCATTTTAAAATTTATTAATATGATTATGTATATTTTTGTTGTTTAGCCTGTTGATGTAATGGGTTACATCAATTAATTTTTGAATGTTAAAACAGTCTTACATACCTGGAATAAATTCAATTTGTTATTGAGGTACAATTTATTGATTCATTGCATACATTTTAAAACTTGGTTTGGTAATAATGTGTTAAGATATTTTTAAATCTATATTATTGAGAAATATTGGTTTCTAGTTTTCATTGTAATGTATTTGTTTTAGCAAACATTACCTGTCAAGTAATTGGTCCATTTCATCGTATCAAATGTTTAGAAATAGATGTTTTCATGGTGTTTATTTAGTTATTTATGTTTTCTCTCTTTTTTCTTTCTCTTTAAAATTTTTATTATAGAGTTGTAGGGTACAAGTAGATTAGCTACACAAGTATGCTGGATGAAGGTGCAGTTTGAGCCTCCAAATGGCCCTCACTTCCCCTGGTTTAGGACCAAGTACGTTTTGTGTTGTTATGTGACCTCCCCTCAGCAGTGTCCAGTGACTGCTCCTTGTGCTAATGTGATGGATGTTTGTGAGTAAGAACAAGTAATATTCAGTTCTTTGTTTCTGTGATAGATCACAAAGTATAATGTCTTCAACTCCACCAAGTTTTCTTCAAAATACATGATTTTGTTTTTATTTATGACTGCATAATACTCCACTGTATACATGTACCACTATTTTGTAATCCAGTCCACTTTTTTTTTCTTTTGAATCGGAGTCTCACTCTGTCACCCAGACTGGTGTGCAGTGTCCGCTCCCAAACACCGCAGCCTCGACCTGCTGGGCTCCGGCACTCCTTCCGCCTCAGCCTTCCGAATAGCCGGAACTACAGGCGTGCGCTACCACGCTCTGCTAATTTTTTGATTTATTGTAGAGATGAGGTCTAGCCAAGTTGATGGGCAGTAAGGCTGGTTTTTGCTATTGTGAATAGTGTAGCTATGAGCAAGTGTGTGTAGTGTCTTTTTGGTAGAACAATTTATGTTCCTCCAGGTATATTTCAGAGAGGGATTTCTGGATTGTATGGAAGGTCAATTTTTTAGTTATTTTAGGAATAGCCACATTGCTTTTCATAGAGATTGAATTAGCGTGCACTCCCATCAACAATGTAGAGGCATTCCCTTTTCTACACACCCTCACCAGCATCCATTGTTTTTTGATTTATCAATGTTGGCCATCCTTACTGGAGTTAGGTGGTATCATTGTGGTTTTGACTTGCGTTTTTCTGATGATTAGTGAGGCTGAGCATTTTTTCATGTATCTATTGGCTGCTTGTGTATCTTCTTTTGAAAAGTGTCTATTCATATTCTTTGGACAGTTTTTAACACAGTTGTTATTTTTCTTTCTGCTCATTTGATTTTCTTGTAGATCCTGGATAGTAGGCCTTTGCCAAGTACATAATTGGCAAAATTTTTCCCATTTTGTGAGTTGACTCTCTACTGTCTCAATGGTTTCTTTTACTATACAAAATCCTTTCTGTTTGGTGAAGTCCCACTTATCTATTTTAGCTTTTATAACATTCGCTTTTGGGGATTTGACCGATAATTGGATGCCTACACTAATGTGCATAAGAGGGTTTCCTACATTTTCTTCTAGGTGTCTAACAGATAGAGGATTTACGCTTAGGTCTTTGATCTACTTAGAGCTGATTTTTGTTTATGGCTATAAGTCATGGTCCTATTTCATTCTTCTGCACATGGTCTATTTTTTTCTTAGTTAGACTGACTAGAAGTTTCTTTTAATATTTTGAATTTTTCAAAAATGAGGTTTTAGTATTGCTCATTTTCTCTATTAACTTTGTTTTTAACTTTATTGATTTTTGTTTTAATTTTATCGATCTTCTGATTACATTGGGTTTAATTTTCTCTCATTTTTTTTACTATGTTCTTATACTTTTTGTATCTATTTTCATAAGACAATATAATATTGTTGATTTTAAATTATATAATTTTCCAATATATGAATTCAATTATATAGTTGTTTCCTTTTGAAACAATTGAAGTTGTTCAACCAAATTTTGATAAGTTATACTTTATATTAGTTCAAAATATTTTACATTTTTTGTAGATGTCTTCTTTAACCTTTGTGTTATTTAAAGTGTGTTTTAAAACCTCAAAATATTTAATACTTTTCAGCTACTTTTCTGTTATTGACTTCCAGTTAATTTCATTGTAAGCTAGGAAAAAATTATAATTTTTGATGTTTTGAATTTATATTTTATGGCACAGAATAAGGTAAACCTTGGGAAATGTTCTATGCAAGCTTGAGAATAGTGTGTACTCTGCTGTTGTATGAATTATTCTACAGATAATAATCATATACACTTTATTGATAACTTTTTTTTAGTTTTAACTATATCCTTATTAATTTTATCTGGTGAATCTGTCCATTACCCATATTTCCTTGTTGTTTTATCAGTTTTTGTCTCATATTTTAATCCTCTGCTGTTAGGTGCAGACATCTTAATATTTTTATGTCTTCTTGAAAAATTGACACTGTTGTCCTTACGCAATACCCTTCTTTAACTTTAATAATTTTCATTGTTGATCATAAATTAATTTAGCTTCTTTAGTTTTCTTTGAGTAGTGTTGGCATACTTTATCTTTCCTCAACTCTTTAGTTTCAGCCTATGTGTGTCTTTATAAAGTGGGTTTCTTGTGGAAAACATATAGTCGTGTCTTTATTTTTCTTATACACTATGACAATTTCTTGTCTTTTATTTATTTATTTATAATTATTATTTATTGTAAGGATGTGGGGTACAATTCAGGGTTAGGTATATAAACATTGATCATGCAGGTACCCTTGTTGATGAAGCATGCCCCTCCCTTCCCTAGCAGTTTCCCTCAACTGCCAATCCCATCACCCCTCCCTTGACAGTTTTCCACTTCTACCAATCACTTTCTTATAGCATTATAATTGTTTAAGGTCAGCTTATGAGTGAGAACATATGGAACTCAGTTCTATGTTTCTGTGATAAATCGCTGAGTATGATCGACTCCAAATCCATCCAAGTTGCTGCAAAGTCCATAAATTTCTCCTTCTTTATGGCTGCATAATATTCCACTGTGCAAATGTACCGCATTTTTTAATCCAGTCCAGCTTCGATGGGCAACACGATTGGTTCCATGTTTTTGCTATTGTGAATAGAGCTGCAACAAATACATACGAGTGCAGATATCTTTTTTGTAGAATAATTTGAGCTCCTCCGGGTATATTCCCAATAGGGGAATTGCTGGGTCATATGGAAGGTCAATTTCTAGTTCTTTCAGAAATCGCCACACTGTCTTCCAAAGAGATTGTACTAGTCTGCATTCCCACCAGCAGTGTGGAAGCATACTTTTTTCTCCACATCCTCACCAGCATCTGTTGTTTGCTTTATTAATGATCACCATTATTACAGGAGTGAGGTGGTATCTCAATGTGATTTTGATTTGCATTTCTCTGATGATGAATGAGGCTGAGCACTTTTTCATGTGTCTGTTGGCTGCCTGTATATCTTCTTTTGAAAAATGTCTATTCATGTCTTTTGCCCACTTTTTAATGGGGCTGTTTGTTTTTTCCTTTCAGCATATTTTATTTCCTTGTAGATCCTAGATGTTAGGCCTTTGTCAGATATACAGTTGGCAAATATTTTTTGCCATTCTGTGGGCTGTCTCCTTACTCTCTTGATGGGTTTCTTTTGCTTTGCAGAAGTTCGTTATTTTGATGAGGTCTCATTTGTCTATCTTATTTCTTATGGTATTGGCCTTTAGGGTTCTGAATAGAACTGGTTCCCAGTTCCAATTTCCATAAGGGTGTCTCCTGTACTTTCTAAGATTCTTATAGTTTAAGGTTTTTCGTTTAGGTCTTTGATCCATTTAGAGTTAATTTTTATGTATGGTGATAAGGAGGGGTCCTGTTTCAATCTTCTGCATGTGGTCAGCCAGTTTTCCCAGCACCGTTTACCGAATAGGTTCTCCTCTCCCCAGTGGTTGTTGTTGGAGGCTTTGTCAAAGATGAGTTGGTTGAGGAACTGAGGCTTTGCTTCCAGAATCTGTATCCTGTTCCATGGGTCTATGTGACTGTTCTTGTACCATACCAGGCTGTTTTGATTACTGTTAACTTATAGTAAAGTTTGAAATCTAGAAATATGATACCTCCTGCTTTGTTTCTTTTGCTAAGAATTGTTTCGGTTATTTGTGGTTGTTTATGTTTCTATATAAATTTATGTATTGTCATTTTCAGGTCTGAGAAGAATGATGTTGGTAACTTAATGGGCATTGCAGTGAATCTGTAGATTGTCTTTGGTAGGATGGACATCCTAACAATGTTAATTATTCCTAACCATGAACATGGAATATTTTTCTATTTGTTTGTGTCTTCTTGAATTTCTTTGAGCAGTGTTTTGTAATTCTCATTGTAAAGGTCTTTCACTTCTCTGTTTATGAGGATGCCAGGGTATTTCATTTTTTTGTGGCTATTGTGAATGGGATTGTGCTTTTTATTTGGGTCTCTGTCTGCTTGTTGTTGGTGTATAAGAATGCAACAGTCTTTGCACATTTATTTTGTACCCTGAGACTTTGCCAAAATCCTTTATCAGTACAAGCAGATTTTTGGTAGATTCTCTAGGATTTTCAAGGTATAAGATCATATCATCAGCAAAGAGGGATAGTTTGACTTCCTCTTTTCCTATTTGGATATTCCTGATTTCCTTCTCTTGTCTAATTGCTCGAACTAGGACTTCCAACACAATATTGAACAAGAGGAGTGAGAGTGGGCAGCCTTGTTATGTTGCAGTTTTCAGGGGAATTGTTACCAGTTTCTGTCCATTTAGCAATATGTGAGCTGTGGGTTTGTCGTAGATGGCACTTACTATTTTTAGGTATCTTCCTTCTATACCTAGGTGTTTGAGAGTTTTATCAAGAAGGGATACTGGATTTTACCAAAAGCTTTTTCTGCATCTAATGAGATAATCATGTGGTTCTTGTTTTTGCATTTGTTGATGTATTTAATGACATTTATGGTCTTGCAAATGTTGAACCAGCCCTGCATCCTGGGGATGAAGCCTACTCAGTCATGGTGGATGATTTTTGCAATGTGTCTTTGGATCCAATTTGCTAGAATCTTGTTGAAGATTTTTGAATCTATGTTCATAAGGGATACTGGCCTGTAGTTTTCTTTCTTTGCTGAATCTTTACCTGGTTTGGGTATCAGTGTGATGTTAGCTTTTTAAAATGATTTGGGGAGAATTCCATCTTTCTCAATTGCCTGGAATACTTTCAGTAGGATTGGTATCAGCTCCTCCTTGTACATTTTGTAGATTTCTGCTAGAAAGCCATACGGTCCAGGGCTTTTTTTGGTAGTTGTTTTTCGTATGACAGAGTCAATTTCCTGTGTTGTTATTGGTCTATTTAGCATCTCAGTGTCTTCTTGTTTTCACATGGGGAGGTTGTGTGATGTCAGAAAGTCCTCCATTTCATCTAGGTTATCAAGTTTGTTTTCATGTAGGTGTACATAGTTATCTCTTATAATCCTTGTATTTCTTTAGGGTCAGTTGTGATTTGATCTTTTGTATTTCTGATTGTGTTTTTTTTGGCTTTGTCTCTCTTTTTCTTGGTCATTCTGACTAGGGGCCTATCAATCTTATTAATTCTTTCAAAGAACCAGCTTTTTGTTTTGTTTATGTTTTCAATGATATTTTTGTCTTTCATGTCCCATATTTGGGCTCTTATTTTTGTGATTTGGATTCTTCTGCTAAAGTTGGGGCTTTGATGGTCTTCCCTTTCCCACTCCCTTAGGTGATTTGTTAGGCTCTTCACTTGTGATCTTTTCATTTTCTTGATGTGTGCTTGCAGATATATAAATTCTCCTCTTAGAACTGATTTCATGGGATCCCAGAGGTTTTGGTAAGATGTGTCCTCATTTTCATTTGTTTCCAGGAATCTTTCAATTTCTTCTTTGATTTCAGTGTTGACCAATTTGTTGTTCAGCATCATGATCTTTAGTGTCCACGCCTTTGCGGACTTTGGGGAAATGTTGTTGGTTTTGAGAATTTATTTTTACTCCACTATCATCTGATAATGTGCATGGCAAGATTTCAACCTTATGGAGTTTATTTATGCTTGATTTATGGCCAGTGATGTGATTGATCTTAGAGTATGTTCCATGTGGTGATGAATGGAATATATATTCTGTGGTTGTTGGGTGGAATAATCTGTAGGTATCTACTAAGTCCATTTGGTCAAATGTTAAGTTTAGGTCCCGGGTATCTGTTGATTTTTTGCCTTGATGATCTATCTAGGGCTGTCAGTGGGGTATTCAAGTGACCTGCTATAATAGTGTTAGAGTCAATATATGTTTTAAGTTTATTTAATAGTTGCTTTATAAATGCTGATGCTCCTGTGTTGGGTGCATATATGTTTAGGATGAATATTTCTTGTTGATGGATTGAACCTTTTATCATTATGTAGTATCCTTTTGCATCTTTTTAAATTTTTGATAACTTAAAAGTTGTTTTGTCTAATATTCAGATTGCAACTACTGCATTCTTTTGTGATCCATTTGCCTGGAAACTCGTTTTCCATACTTTAACTTTGAGTCTGTCTGCATCCCTTGTGAGATGAGTCTTCTGGATGCAGAAAATAATGGGGTCATGGTTTCTTATCCAGTCCACCATTCTTTGT
The DNA here is from genome assembly GCA_027257055.1 of Cephalopachus bancanus. Classification (NCBI taxonomy): domain Eukaryota; kingdom Metazoa; phylum Chordata; class Mammalia; order Primates; family Tarsiidae; genus Cephalopachus; species Cephalopachus bancanus. The sequence goes on from JAPVLO010000778.1 coordinate 229,832, forward strand.
CTTTTCAGTGGTACATTTAGCCCATTTGCATTCAGGCTGATTATTGGAATGTGATTGCCTATTCCTCTCATGAGGATCTTATAAAGTTTTTTATTTGCTTGTTTTCTTTTGGCTTTGGGTTTAATGTATGTATGTGTTTTCAAGTTTCTTTTGTACTCTATTGTCTATTGATTCTGTGTTTTGCTGTTCTCTTGGGAAGTGTGTGGTCATCCTTTTTTTTTCTTTCTTTCTTCTGTGCTTAATAACTTTTTAAGTGTCTCTTTTAGATCTGGTCTGGAAGCCACATAATCTCTTAGGGATTGGCTCTCTGGGTAGGATTTTAATTCTCCATCACTGATGAAGCTGAGCTTAGCTGGATAGGAAATTCTTGGCTGAAATTGTTTTTCTTTGAGGACTTTCAATATAGGGCTCCAGTCCCTTCTTGCTTGTAGTGTTTCTGCAGATAGGTCTGGTGCTATTTTGATTGGTTTTCCCCAGTAGGTTATCTGACCTTTCTCTCTTGCTACCTTTAGGATTTTTTCTTTTGTGCCTACTTTGTGTAGGCGAATTTCTGTGTGTGTAGGAATTGATCTTCTCATTTGGCATATTGTGGGGGTTTTCTGTATCTCTTGTGCTTGACTGGTCACATCTCTGGTGAGATTGGGAGAGTTTTCTTGGATTACCACCTGGAATACTTGTTCCAAATTGTTCTCATTTTCCTTTTCTTCTTCTAGGATACCAATCAGGCATAAGTTTGGCCTCTTGATATAATCACACTTCTCTTGTAGGCTTTGTTCTTTCTTTCTGAGTCTTCTTTCTATGTTTTTTACAGACTGGGTTAATTCCATGTTCTGGTCTTCAAGTTCTGAGATTCTTTCTTCAGCTAGATTAATTCTACTTTCTATGTTTGTCATCTTGTTATTTATTTCCTGGATGAAATTTTTTTATTGCCAGAATCTCTGTTACAAGTTCTTTCAGTGTTGCATCTTGTTTTTCCTGAGTCTTATTCACTCTTTCCAACCGTTTCCTGATCCCTGTCATATCCTGGGCCAGTCGGTGATTTCCATTGTTTGGTCACCAAGGTTTGATACTTCAGGAGTTTTGTCTTTGGTAGACTTGGAATTGCCTGAGGTCTTCCTTTGACTTTTCCTCATTTGTGACAGATCTCTTGTTTTTTTCTTTAGTTCTACTATTCAGTGTCAATAGGAGAGGATTCGCCTTCTGATGTTTGCTCAGTCCTCTATTCATCCCTGATCTGGGCTCTGGATTTGTTCTATTTCAAATTAGGATGCTGGATGGGAAACTTTGCTGTCTATTGTAGTTTTTGAAATCTGAGTGAAATGGGGGATGGGGTGATGGGAGTCTGATACTACTTGCAAATTAAAATGTTCACTTTTTGTGGTATGTTTTCAGTGAGATCCACTACCCACCACCACTCTATATGATGATGCAAAGCAGAAGCCAACCCACAGTACAAAACAATCTGTAATAACAACAAAGCAAGACCAAAAAAAAACCTCAACAACACAAAAACCCCAAGTAAACTAAACCCACACACACATTCTTAGTACAAAGCAAATAGAGAAGAAAGACAAAAAGACCGAGGGGGTGGGAGAATAAGCCCAAAGAGAAAAAAAAGAAAAAAAAGGGGGGATTCAGGTAGAGCCCTCACACATAAATTAACACACCCCTTAAATTAAAAAAAAAAAAAGAATATAAAAAAACCCCAGAAGAACAAAAGAGCAAAAACCAACAACAAAATCAAAAGATGAACACACTCAATCATGCACATGCACACATAAACAGAGAATAACAAATAAAAGCAGAAAGCAACAGAGAAAGAAAAGAAAAAAAATTAAGAACGGGATTCACGTCAAAGCCTCACATACACATTCATGCACAAAGGGAAAATATTTTAAAAACAGGTGAACCAACAGTCAGAAAACTTTTTAAATTAAAAAAATAATTGAAAATTTAAGAAAACAAAACAGAGCAAAACAAAAGAGAAAAACAAAGACAAAAAAACCTGTCCTCTTCTGGCAGGCTCTGTAATTGTTCTTCTATTCAGATCTCTCCTGTAGTGCCACCTCTTTCACTCTCTCTCAGGGAACAAAGCAGGGAAGGATGAGGGACAGTGGAGGGGGATGAGACTGCAGTCCTCCCCTCCCACTCTTGTGTGGTCAGGGAGATCTCTGATGGGGATATACAGGATAGTCTCTTCCCCAGGTATGTACTCTTACAGGGTTGCCCCAGCCAGGCCTATCCTGGAATGGGGTTCTCCTATTGTGACTGATGTCCAGGCTCCATCTGGGTTTGTCCCTCTCAGTCGTGGCCCAGCTATGTGGGTCTGACATTCAGAGGATTGCTGGGGAGGAGGGGGTTTGTGTCAACCCAGACTCACCACTGATCTCTTTTGGAGTTTTTCCTCATCCTTTGTGTCCTTGGCCACACCTTTTGTCCCACAGCTGGATCAGTGTAGGGGTGGGGCACCTGGAACTCAGAGCTTGTCAAGTCCCTCTGAGGCTTGTGCTCTCAGGACAGTTCTTCTAGACCACAATCTAGCCCCTGAGTAGTTGATCTGCCATTCACAGAAATCGGATCTCTGAGCTCTGTCCACAGCCCCTTCCAGCACCTTGTTAATTATCTCTCTTATCCCAGTGGTAAGGGAGCACCTGGGGCAATAGTTTGTGGTGTTGCTTAGGCAACAAGTTGGAGGCTGAGGAGGGGGAACTGGGCAGAGCAATGCATATCTCTGCCTGGAAAATGGCGGTGGTGGGCGGCTCCTCACCAGGCATGTATTTCTCTCTCTGCATTCCCCCTATGCTCTCTCTCCAATAATCAAATCCTGTGCTCCAGAGTGTCCGGTATGCCAGGTGATGGTGTATACAGGGTGCCAGGTGCTGGGAATAGGCTAGATTTGGCAGGCTTTTCTAAGGCACGTTCCTGCAGGCAGCAGGCGTTTCTGTGGCAATCTTGGGACGTGAGCTCTAATTTCTGGGGGGGGGGCTTGCAGTCACCCTCAGAGGGGGGACCCGGGTGCATGCAGCCAAGCATCCCCTCAGAGGGGCTTTCATGCTCCCACCAGCCTTCGCCTACTCACATGGAGAGTCTTTATTGTCACTTGCCTCCATGGAGATTTTTACAGTCTGATCTGTTGGCTGCCATCTTAAGCTCCACCTCCAATTTCTTGTATTTTAATTAGTACTTTTAGTTTGTTGATATTTAAAGTGATTATTGCCGGGCTCGGTGGCTCAGCCTGTAATCCCGCGCCTTTGGGAGGCTGAGGTGAGTGGATTGCCTGAGCCCGCGGGTTCGAGACCCGCCTGGGCAGCGAGACCTCATCTCTACAATAAATCAAAAAATCAGCCGGGCGTGGTAGCGCATGCCTGTAATTCCGGCTACTTGGAAGGCTGAGGTGGAAGGATCGCCGGAGCCCAGCAGGTCGAGGTTGCGGTGGCCGGAAGCGGCCACTGCACTCCAGTCTGGGCGACAGAGTGAGACACCAACTCAAAAAAAAAAAAAAAAAAAAAAAAAAAAAAAAAAAAAAGTGATTATTTATATATTTTGATTAATTACTATGTTTGTTACTGTTTTTATTCTTTGCCATATTTCTTTGCTTCTATTTTTTTTCATTCATATATTTTTGTCTTTTCTGGCTTCAATTGAGAATTTTTATGATTTTATTTTATCTCCTATCTTAATTTACTTCTGTTTTTATTTTCTTATTTTTTGCCCTACAGTTTACAATATAAATTTACAACCAAACTCAAATAACACAAATAACACTATAACTCGTCAGAGATATTGCAAGTACCTTATACTATCAAAGCATTTATATTTCCTCCATACAGTTTTTTAATCATAGCTGTCATTCATTTCACTTATCTCTAAGCTATAACAATCTAATACATTGTTGTTATTATTATTTTGAACAACCATTTTTACTTTTTCAATTAAGAATAAAACAAAGATTTTAATTTTATTTTTACATGTTTCTTCTCTATTGCTATTCCTTGTTTTATGTCAATTCAAATTTCTGATCTATACATAATTTTTGAAAATTTCTGTTAGCATTTTCTAAAGCTCACTGATTCTATTCTCTGTCATATCTAAGGAATTCTTCATTTCTGTTATAATAGTTTGGATTTATAAAATGTTTTTAAAATATTTTTTTCCTGGAATTTTAATCTCTTTGCATACATTACCCATCAGTTTTTGCATGTTTAATATTTTTAAATATTAGAGACCTTAGCATATAATCATAGCTATTTTAAATCACTGCTCTGATCATTTTTTTTTTTTTTTTTTTTGAGTTGGAGTCTCACTTGGTCACCCAGACTGGAATGCAGTGGCCACTCCCGGCCACCACAGCCTCGCCTGCTGGGCTCCAGCTATCCTTCTGCCTCAGCCTTCTGAGTAGCTGGAATTACAGGCATGCGCTTCCAGGCCCGGCTGATTTTTTTGATTTATTATAAAGATGAGGTCTCACTGCCCAGGCAGGTCTCGAACTCGCGGGTTTAGGCAATCCACTCACCTCAGCCTCCCAAAGGTGCGGGATTACAGGCTGAGCCACCGAGCCCGGCTATCTGATCATTTCAATATGCCTGCCAAGTGTGAGTCTGGTCTTGATGTCTGCTCTGTCTCCTCAAACTATTTTTTGTTGTTGTTGCTGTTGTTTTGTTTGCTTTTTAGTATGCCTTGTGATTTTTGTTGAAATCCAGACATAATGGACTGAGTAAGAAAAACTTTAGAACATAGGCCTATATTCATGTGGTGGCAATGTGTAGATGGTCAACAAGTCCTATTATTAGCATTTTAGGAATTCTTTTGTCATGGTTTGAGATTTTTAAGACTGCTTCTCGGTGATGACTCTTTTAGTTCTGACAGCATGGCTAAAGTGGGCTGAAGTTGGGTATTTTTCTTCATTCATATGGAATATTAGAGTGGGCTGGAGTTGCGTTAGTTTCCCCAGGTCAGTTAAGCATTAACAAAACTCTGGTACATTAGGCTCTGTTTAAATAGTTTACCTTGTTAAGAACATAATTATTCTTCGAGTGTATTTCAAAATTGCTACATATTTTTTCTTCTTTCCAAAACATGAGAGGATATTTTTTTGATCTTCACTGTGAGACCCTAATATGGATCATATTGATAAAACTTACAAAATAATGAAGACTGTGTAAACTGTGACTTTTAACACTGTGACTTGTCTGCATTGATTCTTCAGCAACTCATCAATTACAGTTCAGTTTTCTTACTCCAGTACAGTTTCGCATGCTACTAACCTTCTGCTCTGGAAAATTGTGCTTTTTTTTTGTATCTTTCTGTGTATCTCACATCTTGTGTAATAAATTTGCCCTTTGATTGCATGTCTAACAGATTTTAAAAGATTAATAATTTTTAGTTTGTGTTTATTGTTAGGACAGAGTCATAACTGCTGAGCTTCTTGCATACTGAACCAGAATTTTGAAATACACATTTCTTTTCTTAATGTGTTTTATGGTCAGGTGCAGTGGCCCATGCTTATAATCCAGTACTGTGGAAGGCTGAGGGGAGAGGATTGCTTGAGGCCAGGAGTTTGAAACAAGCCTGATGAATATAACAAGACCATTCTCTACCAAAAACGTTTTAAAAGCCAGTTCAGAAAGATGGGATATTGAGGAACTCCAGACTCTTGTTCTCTCATGGTGAATTTTATTTTTTTTTTTTTTGAGTTGGAGTCTCACTCTGTCACCCAGACTGGAGTGCAGTGGGTGCTCCCGGCCACTGCTGCCTCGACCTACTGGGTTCTGGCGATCCTTCCGCCTCAGCCTTCCAAGTAACTGGAACTACAGGCACGCGCTACCACACCTGGCTAATTTTTTTGTTTGTTTGTTTATTGTAGAGATGAGGTCTCACCAAGTTGCCCAGGCGGGTCTCAAACCCGCAGGCTCAGGCAATCCATTCACCTCAGCCTCCCAAAATGTGGGATTACAGGCTGAGCCACCAAGCCTGGCTCATGGTGAAATTTTTTAAAAAATACCTGGCTGTAATATTCTATTAGAAGCTCTGGAAAATAGTAAAATGTCTAAAGCAACAATGAAAATATCTAATCAAACAGAAAAATTCAAATTTTAAGAAACTTTATGTTGTTTTTTTATTGGTCTTCCCCACTTCTTTTCCAATATAGCATAGTCTTGGCCTGCAGAAAGTGGAAGCCCATTTCCAAGATTCTTCCCTCTAATTGAAGAGAGTGAAACAAAATCTTGTTTGTATCATACTAGCCTGTCAGGAGACTTCCTGAAGTGCTGGATTCTATGTTGTCCAACTGGAATTTCAGGATGAGGAACAGTGGCCTAACTTGGATCTCAGGTTAGGAAAAGTAGTAAGTACTACTAAGGAAAGCTTCTGGGATAATAAATCTATAGATTCCTGAAGTAAAAAATTACAGATTGAGGAATAAAATGGACCACTTAAGGCAGCAGCACATTTTGTAATTCCCTCCTTTAATACACACACACACACACACACACAGACACACACACACACACACACACACACACACACACACCACACACACAAACACACACACACACACACACACACGGGGAGAGAGAGAGAGAGAGAGAGATTAGGATTTGTTTACAATGTTCTAACATGTTGGGGTTGCCTGAAGAATTGGGCTATTTCACTTAACTCAGATCACAGGTGTAAAGAAAGAGGAAGTACTGCATGTGAAATGTGTCAGTATATCAAGATACATAGGTGTCTGAAGCAAGATATTACAGGAATAAACCATGTAAGGCCTCCAGGTAAAACTGATATGATACTGAGACATTAACAAAATTAAAAGTATTCATCTGTACAGGGCAATTGAAAAGTCACAAACTTGCCCAGGCAAGACTCATGCTAAGAAAATAAATGAGATCTTAAGATTTCTCATCAGCCTGATCTCAATTTTCAGAACACAACCAGATAATAAGTGAATGATTTTCCTGTCACAAAACTGGTGCCAGAAGGTGACTATTTTTTTCAAATACTCAATTTTAACAACAAAATTCACAAAGCATACAAAGAAACCAAAAAATGTGGCACATTTTAAAGAAGAAAATAGAATGACAGGATTGTTCTTGAAGAAACACAGGTATCACTTGACAAAAACTTGAAAACAATTATTTTAAATTTTCTTAAAGAGCTAAAAGAAAAGCTGAGCATGGTGGCTCACGCCTGTAATCTCAGAACTTTAAGAGGTGGAGATAAGAGGATTGCCTGAGACTAGTGGTTCAATACTCGACTGTGCAACATGGCAAGATCTTGTCTCTACAGCAAATAAAAACAGAATAAAGCCAGGTGTGGGTGGTGTGTGCTTGCAGTTCCAGCTACATGGAAGGCTGAGGTTGAAGGCGAGTCTGAGCCCAGCAGGTAGAGGCTATGGTGGCTCTGATCATACCACTGCATTCCAGTCTGGGCAGCAGAGTAACTCTGACTCTAATAGCAACAAAATGATTTATTATAAAGATTTGACTTATGTGATTACAGAGATTTAAAAGTGCCATGTTCATCTTTGAGCACGAGGCCAAGAAAAGCCAGTAGTGTAGTTCTAATCCAGTTCAGAAGGTCTGAGAACCAAAGGAATCGATAGTATAAGTCCTGGTCTGAGGTTGAAGGTTCAAGAACCATATGTTCTGATGTCTAAATATTGATCCCCCAGCTCATGCAAGAGAAAATGCATCTTTTTTTTCCTGCCCTTTTTTTTTCTGTTTGGACCCTCAAGCAATTGGACAATATCCACACACATTAGTGTCTTTATTCAGTCTAATGAATGCTGTTTTTCCCTGGAAACATCCTCATAGACATACCCAAAATAATGCTTGCCAGCTATTCAGGCATCCCTTAGCGCAATCAAGTTGGCATAACATTAAGCATCACAATGAATAACCATGTTCTCTTTTTTTGGTATTAAAAATGTTCTACAAGTATATTAAAAACCCTGTGAATATGCTAAAATCCATTGAATGTATAATTTAAATATGTAAGTTTTATTGTATGTGAGTTCTATCTCAAAGTTGTTACCAAAATAAAAAAGACCAGAAAAAGTTGAAAAAAACAATAGATAAATTAGCTTGCCTATAGATTTTATTTTTTTTTTTTTTGAGTTGGAGTCTCACTCGGTCGCCCAAACTGGAGTGCAGTGGCCGCTTCCGGCCACCGCGCCTCGACCTGCTGGGCTCCGGCGATCCTTCCGCCTTAGCCTTCCAAGTAGCCGGAATTACAAGCATGCGCTACCATGCCCGTCTGATTTTTTTTGATTTATTGTAGAGATGATGTCTCGCTGCCCAGGCGGGTCTCGAACCCGCAGGCTCAGGCAATCCACTCACCTCAGCCTCCCAAAGGCGCGGGATTACAGGCTGAGCCACTGAGCCCGGCTTTGCCTATAGATTTAAAGCCAACTATATCAATTATTACATTAAATAAACATTTGCCAAACTATTCAAATTAAGCACATTGAGTACCAAATTGAATAAGAAAACTTACTCTACTATATTCTGTCTATAGAAAGCTCACTATAAATATAAATGTGCCGATCGATTAAAAGTTAAAAGAAAAAAGATGTATGATGTAAACACTATATAAATGAAAGCTGAAATGACTATAACAATATTATACAAAACAAACTTTAGGAGAAATATTACCTGGGACCAAGAGGAATCAGTTTATGAAGAAGACATAATAATCTTAAATATGATTGCATTTAAAAACACAATGGTAAAATATATAGAACAGAAACTGAGATAATTGAAATAATTAAGAAACAAATTCGGGTAATCCCTTCGGGTCCCCTCCCACTGTGGAAGCTTTTTGTCCTCTCAATAAATCCTGCTTTCTAAAAAAAAAAAAGAAAGAAAGAAACAAATTCAAAATTATAGTTGTAGATAACAATATTTCTCTCAAGAAAACTAATGAGTAATTATGAAACTATAGATTAATTTAAACATAACTAAGTCTATAACAGTGTTCCTCAATTATGTGGCTTCAGGGACCAGTTTTATGGAACACAATTTTTCCACAGACCAGGGAAGGGAGAAGGATGGTTTTGGGGTGATTCAAAGGCATAACATTTATTGTGCATTTTGTTTCTATTATTATTACATTGGAATATGTAATGAAATAATTATACAACCCACCATAAAAAAGAGGCACAGACGGAAGTGGTAAATAAAATAAAGGGCAGGTCATGCACAGACTAAACTTTGTGTTGGAATCTGACTTAAAGCCTGCCACTATTTGCTGCTGTACAATTGAAGTACATCACCTCACTTGCTACTCACTGAGATGGTTTTGATATGAGTCTGTAACCAATTTATTTATTATGGCTTCTGTTCAGTCAAACCTCACTGCTAATGTTAATTTGTATTTGCAGGCACTCAGCAATGCTGGCTTCACCATCTCAGCTCCACCTCAGATAATCAGGCATTAGATTTTCATAGGGAGCTCACAACCTAGATTCCTCACATACACAGTTTACAGTGGAGTTTGTGCTCCTATTAGCATCTAATGCCACCACTGATCTGACAGATAATGGAGCTCAGGTGGTAATGTGAGTGATGGGGAGCAGCTGTAAATACAGGTGAAGCTTTGTTTGCTCGTCTACCACTCACCTCCTCTTGTGTCTCCTAACAGGAGACAGACTAGTATCAGTCTGTGGTACTGGTTTATGATCCACGGGTTGGGGGCTCCTGGTCTAGAAATATATCCCTGATATATGAACAAATAATTTTTTACCCAGAAGCAAATGTAATTAAGAGGGTAAAGAATAGTCCTTCCATTAAATGGCACTGTAATAATTGGAGTACCATATGAAAAATCACACACACACATACACAAACAACACATACAAAAAAAAGAAACAAAATTCTTCACCCTTACCTTATAGCATATTACAAATATTTTTAAATGGATCATAACCCTAAATGTAAGAGTTTAAACTATAAATTTTCTATCCATTTGCCTATTGACTGACACTTTCAAATCTTGGCTACTATGAGTAATGCTGCAATGAACACGAGAATGCAGATATTTTTATGAAGTGGTAATTTCATCTCCTTTGGGTGTATACTCAGAAGAGTGATTGCTAGGTCATATGATAATTCTAATTTTTAAAGGCTCTCCATAATCTTTGCCATAATGGCAGCAAAAAATGCACATTTTACCCACAGCATGCTAGGGCTCCCTTTTCTCCATGCTCTCCTAGCATAGTTATCTCTTGTCCTTTTGATAATACACATCTTAATGGGTGTGAGGAAATTGGGCAGATGTAGATAAAAAATACAGAAGAAGAACAGCAGTTTTGCCAACAATTTGTCCATATCATGTAACATCAAACACATGTATTATATAACCAAGATAATTACCAAAGATAAATAAGAACAACCGTCCACATAGATTTGAATAAAAATGTTTAGTTACAGTGTTCATAATGGCATAATACTAGAAAAATGCCAAATGTTTATCAATAGATGTGTGAATGAGCAAAATATATTACAGAAAACATATTACTCAGAATAAAATAGAATCAATAAATGATATATTAAAAATATGGGTGACTCTTAAAAACATTGCACTAATTAAAGTAAACTAGATAGAAAAGATTGCATAATATATAATTTCACTCATGTAACAATGGAAGCTTTAATTTATATAGCTGTTCTTTAAGCTGGTCTTGAAAAGGCATAGTTCTAGAGAGGGAAAGCATATAAGTGTTTTCCTAAAAACAGGAGTGAAAGCACAGATTGAATGTCAGAGAGGACAACTTTTTGAGATAATGTAAGTGTTTTAAAACTTGATTGTGGTGATAGTTGCACAATTATATGCATTTACTAAAACTCATAGGACTGCACATGTTAAATGGTCTAATTTCATTGTCTAAATTACAACAAAATAAAGTGAAGTATAAATTAACAAGTTAAAACTATTTAATACATAAGTAATGGAAAAGGAACATTGTGATAGAACAATGATGGAATTACAATTACTACTGGTTTCAAATCTTGCCTAAGCCACTTATTATTTGTATACTTTTAAAAATTATCTTAAAATTTTAGAATTTCAGTATGTTAAAGCTATAAAGTGAACTAAAAATTCTATTTCAGCTTAAAACAAACTTCAAGATGAAAAATGGAAGATAGCCTTTGTCATTTGGGATAAGGCAAATATTTCTTAGTAAAACTTCAAAAACACAAATCACAAAATTAAAAACTAAAAAAAATGAATAACATCAAAATGTCTTCTTTTTGAGAAAATAATGTTGACAATAAAAAGACAAACCACACAGAAGAAGAAAATATTGTTAAAACATATAATATCCAGTAAATAACTTGCATCCAGAATATATAAAGATCTTTTACAACTCAATACAAAGTAAGCAAACAATTCTATTTTTTAAAATGTGCAAAAAATGTAAGCAGACATGACAATAAATAATAAATACTTCTGGCAAATAAGCAAATGAATATGCACATAACATAATTATTCTTAAGGAAATACAAATTAAAACCATGATGAAACATTACATCATGAAAATTAGCATAGCCAAAATAAAACAAAACAAGAGCAGTCATCACACACTGAAAATACCAAATATCAGCAAGTATGTGAGAAACTGACACAATTATATATTGCTTATAGGAACATAAAATAGTACAGTGCTTTGAACATGTTTTGGCAGATTCTTATGAAGTTAAACATGCATTTATCATATGATCCAACAATTCCAACCCTGGGTATTTACCTAAAATATATTAAAATCTGTGGGGAAATGTGTCCACAATGATGAGAGTCAGTTTGTGGGTGGAAGGTGTATGTTTAGTGACTATGTTATGGAATCAAAAATATGTGTTGTTGACTGAGAGCATGCACTGAACTGCTAATATCTCAGTGTGAATAAGATTATTTTATCAGTGATTTTGTAGGAGGAAGTCATTATAAAAGAAATAAATTATAAATAGGTTTTAGGTATACATGTGTTTGAATCTTGATTATGACACTTTCTGTTCATATAATGTTGAGCAAATAAATAATCTTTTTGTGGTTCTCAGTTTTTAACATGGAGACAATAATGGTACTTTATCAGATTGTTGGGAGGATTGAAACTACCAGTAGTTAGTATTTATAGTGTAGTGGCCGAAAGTTCAATCTGAGAGACCACCAAGAGCCCATTCCATTGAAAGTTCAAGAGGGTCTTTATTTGCAAGCTCGAGCCTGGACCTCTGTCAACAACCGACGCAGCGGAGTACACCTAGAGGCCCCGACTTCTTTAAGCAGACACCTTTTATCATGGTTACACAAAGGGAGGAGGAGTTTGGGGGGACTTTCCAGTCTTGTTATCATTTAATTGGATAGTAATCTCTGGTGGTCAGCTCAATCGTGGAGGATTGGCTAACTTGACTTGGGCTGACCTTGGCCCACTAGCTGGGGAAGTTGCAGAGACATTTGGAAACTTTAGGCGATTTTCCCCTGGTACCTGATTGGTTGTTGCTAAGGGGAAAGTGGGTCAAGGGAAGGGGTTGAAGCTTGAACTGGAGCTTTGCAGTTTTCCCCATAACTGAAACTTTAAACAGCTACAAGTTATGTTTTAAAGCAGAAAACTAAAATGACTGCTATTGTCCACAAGCCGATTACATATTTATTGGGTTATAGCATGTTCTTAACCTAAGTCTATGGTATACTCTGTTATGGCCCTCTCAATAGTACCCTAATTGAATGACAGTCTCTCTGCCAAGCATTCTTCATGTATAATTGTATGAATACTTTACAATTGTAACGTATAAGGATTTCACTATAGCCATTGATGGAATCAGAGAAGGAGAAAATATTGGATTTCATCTACTGTAATTTTGAGATAGGTCAACATCGGCCACTGAGAAAATGGCCTTAACACTCACTTCACTTGGTTTCACCGATAACGGTGATTATAGCTTTTGCTCATCTGGGTGGTATCTTTCTCAATGGCTCCAGTCTCACTATCTATGAAGACTGAATATTGGTAATGTGGATGCAGAGAATGATAAACATTGTCAATACTGAAACAGATATTTCAGCACTATGACTAGTTGCACAGTTTGGCTTCTGAAAATGATAACACCTGGGTAGTTTACCTCCTCTAACGGAACTACTAATATTGCCACTACTGCAGCTACTATTATTGGTAACAACGTTAATTGCCATCTTAATATAATTACAATATGCCTACCACCGTTTCAGAAATTAGCAACTTATTTGTTGTCCTTTTGAGACAGCACTTTTCAATTAAGAAAATGAAGGATTAGTGTAGTAGGCAACTTGCCAAGGTATCAAAAAATACTATGGTAAAGGAAGATTCATACTCATGATGATCATTTATTAAAGAATTGACTCATTTAATCAGTATTACTGTACATCTAAAATTTTCCAGACACTCAGGATCCCAAAGCAAGTAAGGCATTTAAGGACCTTGCTTTCATGCACAGTTTAGTTATCTTAACAATTGACTGGGCTGTGTTTTTTTTCAAAAGCCTTTGGTTTAATTCTCAGCCTTTATCTTTGTACTTAGAGGTAATTTGTCTTAACCTCACATAAAATCGACAAAACAAAAAACAACAAAAAACAGAGTGCTGCCTTATTCTAGAAGAAATAAATTGGCAATATCATGAGTAATGGTTATATCTGTTCAATTTTCTATGAATAAATTTACTTGGGAGAACAAGTTAAACCAAAAAGTTGATGAGCATAGAATCAAACAAAAAGGTTGTCTTGAATGAGATTCTATTAAATAACAGTATGTGGATTACTATTTACTCTGGAGGTATTCCTTATTCGATATTTGGTAATGCATAGGTACTATAGAAATATGTGCCTTTGGCTCTTTATTTTTTTAAATTTCATGTACATTATCTTTTTGTTGACAAGTCTCTATCTCTGACAGGTTATAATTGAATAGACTGTAGCATTCTTCACATTCCAGTTTAATTACAATCCCTTCCTAAATATACACTTTCAACTAATTGAGAGACATTATGGTCTCTTGATTACAATGAGAAACACTCAGATCTTCCCGCAACCATGCAGTGGTCTCCACAATACTACATTTTAAAATATCTTTTGTGAGGAGAGAGAGAAAGAATTTCCTCTTTTGTGTTATTTTTATTTTAGGTAAATTTTATAACCTTTAACTAAAATTTTGGGTGTACTTTCACTTTAGAACTTTTTCTCCAGAGCAGGAACCACACACGTCTCATATACAAAATAAGGACTTTTCGGTGTACTGTGTAATAGAGAAAATAATTCAAAGGAAGGTAGAGAGATAGGAGCTACATTTAACTTAAAGGGTTGATAATCAGAGCAACTTTTCAAAAAGTGCTTTAAAAAATCCTCAGGATTAGTTACCTTGGCAGTGAATATACTCTACTTTTGTGAGAAAGGGGGACTATGGCCCCAAATGTTGGTCACCTACCCTCTTCTCTTTAATACTTCACCCTTCCTTTCTTTTGCTTATTATTTTGAAGGGAATTTTTTCCTGCATAAAAGCAAAAATTTAGTAAAGAAAATTATATAGTAAATGCAGAATAATAGTGAAAAGTAATATATCTACCATCTCCTGTTTATATTTGCCAGCTAAAATTTTACCTATTCAGAAATAGTTCAAATTCCATGCCCCATAAGCTTTCTCAGAAATGTTTTCTATCAGAGATAAATTAATTTTTCTCTTCCCTCACAGTTCAAAGGGCATTCTTTGCTACTGTTTTAATAATTATTATGGTACAGTTTGCTTAAAATTGCTTAAATATATATTATCATACCTAGTAGACTGTGAGTACCTGACAGCTTTATGTTGCTAACAATATTGTTTCACACTGCCTAGAACAATGCTTTATATAAAATGGATACCTAGGAAGTCTTTTTTTTTGAAACTTTGCAGTGTTCAATAAATAACTTTAATCATTACATCAATTGTACAGTAGTTAAAATATATACTTTCCAGTATTAACTTTTTAAATTAAATGAACCACAATCATAAGCTGCAACTTGCAAAGGCATAACTGACTCAATTACCTTGGTAAAACTGTACAAAAGAATGTTATACATTCAATAAGCTAAAGAACCAGGCATATCTTGTCTTCCACCTTTTCCTGTCTGTCCTAAGTTACTCACCTAGGAATACATATTTGTTTACTTTTTTTTACATACAGTGTAAAGATATAAAGTCAGTAAAGATTTTAATCTAAGAATGGCAGAATCATACTCCATCAAAAAAATCAGTAAGTTTGACAAATGTTTGAATGTTAGAAGGGACCTCTGGGAGTACAAGAATGTCCTGCTGCTGTATGTTACTTAGTGTCGCTAGGGTTTCTAGGCCAATTTAGGTCTCATGGGAAATTGTTAATGTTTCTGTAATATTAATTACATACTTAATTTTGGATAATTATTTAGATACAAAGTTTGATAAAGTCAGATAGCATCAGTCAGGAGAGTAAGAATAGAAAGTGGCATCCTCAAAAGCCAGCAAGAGGGTTTGCACATGCAATATGTAGTATGCTCTGGTCAAAGTAAATGCCGTAATACAAACTTCTTTGTTACAAATATTTCTCTGAGGGTGGCCATGAGTTTGCAGTAAACGAGAATACTATATTCTAGAAACATTCTTTGTTAATTGTGTGTGCATGACTGAAGTAATTTTGCTGAAGCCCTGGCAGTGTTTACAGAGAAGCACTAAAAGTGAAAGGGGGTAGGAAGAAAGTAAATAGTCATTTCAGTTAGTTGGCAGAACCTACCAGGCCCATTCCTCCATTTCCATTCCTGGTTTTATATACTGTGGTCTGACTCATTGAATCTACTGAACATTTCAAAATGTTTTATACAATTACTCTCTTAACAAAACAAGTTGAATTATAGATACTTAACATTTGAGAATATATAAATCACAGCTCCTTTTCTTCTACAATCCTCTATCTCTCCTCCTACCTACTCAGTAATGTCACAAGGATGATGACATTGCAATGTCTTCAAGTGGATGGAACAGCCATAAGTTTAGAAGACAGTTAATCAGCAAATCTAGATTTCTGGAACTAAACACTTTAGATCACTTAGTTGTGTCACAGATATTTGTAGTATGCTTGTGCTAAATAAAAAAAAAAAACCTTTTACCTAAATAAATTGCGTTTTACTTTGTAAATCTTTATCCATGGAAGTAAATCAATCTCTTGTGATTACTGTCCCTGTAACTGCAGGATATTTAGGAATAAATCTCAGGGAATTTTTCTTTATATTACATTTACCCAGCAATTTTAGTGGAATGTATGCCTTCTCAGTCTGTTTTACACCTTTCCTTTCCATTTTAAAATTATGTGTATATACAATTGTGTATATATATGCAATTTCTCCCTACATATATGCATAATAATTTAATTGTATTATATCAAGAAGTAATTACAGTTATAAAAGACTAGAGGAGTTTTAGTTAATGAAATTGAAATGAGCTCTACATGAACTTTGTTCATGTGAGATAGTCAAATATATCATAACATTTCATAGAACAAATTAAAGTTCATTTCTATAGGACTTATTAGAAACAGAGCAACACTGAAAATGAACATTACATTTTCAATTCATGAGATAAAGCATATTTGGAGTAAGAAAATGAAATCTAACCAACATAAGTTTAAATTATTAAGAAATCAACAGTGCCGGAGTTCAGCTCCAGCAGGTTCAGGGTTTCCCGAAGGATGAGCGGCATTGGTGAATGAATGTGCACAGACGCGATGCTTATGTGGGACTGCTCGTTTATTGTTAACAAACTTACAATATTTATAGCATTTTGTTACACAAGTTTTTGGGTGACACACACAGAAAAGTTTTTACACTTTTCCCAAACATCATTCAAGTTTCCCATGATCTAAGGTCAAGTTAGGGACATTTAGTTTGTGCCTTTTTGGGTATTTTTCTTAACTTCTTAAAATTAAATATAGATTTCCATGAGATCATAAAGCAAAGGTAAAAACAAGCAAAAGTAAAAACAAAATCTTATTGTACTTTGGTTACTTATAAACTTTTAAACCGAGCTATAACTTATAAACTTTTAAACCTAGCTATATATATATTTATATTTGGGCCAAAGCTATTCTCCGGTATATCTGCGCCTAAACCATTTTCCAGAACACTGACATTTCTTAGGGTTCTGCCAATAAAGCTGGCACAACAATTTACAATTGTTAGGCCACTGACAGCAACCCCATATCTCTCTGACTCGCCTCCAATCTGTGGGAACAAATAATTCTAGTTTTCCTTTATGGAACACGTGATATTTAAAATTGTTATTTACTACGCCCTAGCAGGGAAAGTGGCCTCCTATTCTTGCATTAGCAGGCCGGCCTCCAGAACCCCTGTAATGCCATTTGGAGCAATATTACATCATTTTATATGGGGTCCCTTTAAGGGGGGTATGTTTCAGTCTGGGAAAGTTGCATGGTGGCAGCACGGGAACTTCGGTGATTTTTGGTAATGAGTAACTTATTATTATTCCCCGATGTCCCTTTCCCCTGGAATCTTTTTTTGTGGTTGTTTGGTGAGTTGTGGTTTCCCAGCCCCTAAGATTTCCATCGGCAACATAACTAAGCAGAGCAGGAGAAGCAGGCCAGTCGCTGTCCCAGAGTTGCCATGCAATCTGGGGTCATCAGTCTCCTTGACGATGTCAGAAGGCAGACCTCTACGTGTGGCTTCCGACACAACACTGAGCCCATGGGTTGGAGACCAGCATGTGCAACTTGATGAGGCCCCTTCTCTGTAATAAATAAAAAAAATAGCCGAGTGTGGTGGTGTATGCCTGTAGTTCCAGCTACTTGGAAGGCTGAAGTAGAAGGATATCCTGAGCCCAGCAGGTTGAGGCTCTGGTGGCCATGAGTGTGCCACTGCACTCCAGCCTGGACAACACAGAGATACTCTAACTAAAAAATAAATAAATAAATAAAAAATAAAAAATAAATCAACATATACTGTCTTTAATTTTAGTTTCAAAAGCTTTCTGTACAATAAACTTTTATTTAGTCACAGTATTTGGTAAAGTAATATTAAGTCAATATGAAGAAAAAGTATATTCTTAAAATTGAAGCATACACATAGGCATTTAACAATGGACTGATTTGTCAATTTGATATCTTTTTAAGGCTGGATTACTTTTATGATAGACAAAACAATTACTCATAAAAAGTGAGACCTCAATAATATCAAAGCAAAGATAATTTGAATGATCCAATATATTATGGGTTTTATTCTTATTCTGCACTATTTTTTTTTCTGACATTGCAATTTCTTTGTGTCAGTGAGTATATGTTGCTACTTGTTATTAATGATATCCTAAACTGCAAAATTTAATTGATATAAAATAATATTTTAAATTAAAACTTTACAATTGTGCAAAAAGAGATGATTTTTTTGTATATTTACTTTCTGAAAAATATTCACTATTGAAAACCAATAATTTAGAGAGGTGGTGGGGAATTTCAGAATTTTTTTTAATTGCAAGCAAAAAAAACTTTATCTTTTTGAGAACAAAAATTATATGAATTAGAATATTAAGTTTGTTTTAGCACTCTATATAAAGACTTTTACATTGTAGGATCACTATCAATACTTTGATAGATGCACATTTCTTAATCAGGTTTGTATACAATATTGACATATCTTTTCCACCAAAATGTTATGTATAGGAAACATATGCTTCTGTTTTTATTTATCAAGCCAAATGCACATTTTAAGACATTCTAAATAAATTATTAAATGTAAAATATTAAATGAGAAGCACAAAAAATACTAAGTTATAAAAGTCAATTTTGAAAAAAGTGACGTTTTCTCATCTTTTAACAAAGTCAGAATTTTTTAGTGTTTCATAGTGTTACATATTTGACAACAAAGGTGGAAGTTAAAATAGAAAATAATTTGCATTTGAAAGCTCAGACTACCTCATGGAAGGAAATTTCTTGTAATCCTACAATAGCCAGATTTTGCATGAAATAATAAATATGAAACATTGAGTTTACTTCATGACACTTGGGGACTTGAAAATATTTTCATCTTTCTAACCTTCTTAAGAGATTTATTATAGTATAAATGAAACAAATTAAACTATGCATATTTAAAACGTGTAATTAGATAACATATATAAACATATAATTTACATATATGTTTATATGTATCTGTAAAGTCATAAACTCAAAAATTTACTTTGTGACCCATTTTAATATCTGCAAAGTGTGACTTTGCAGCAAAGTCCATGATTTTGTTCCTCTTTGTGGCTGTGTAATACTCCATCATGTATATGTACCACATTTTTTTTATCCTGTCCACTTTGAGGGGCAGCAGCATTGGTTCCATGCTTTCGCTATTTTGAATAGCACAGCAATAAACATGAGTGTGCAGGTGTTTCTTTTTTTTTCATTTATTTGTTTTTTGGTAGAATGATGTATATACTCTGGGTATATTCCTAGTAAAGACACTGCTGGATCACATAGAAGGTCACTTTTTATTTCCTTGTTATTTATTTATTTATTTATTTATTTTTTATTTTAAAGATGCGGGGTACAATTCAGGGTTAGATATACAAAAGTTCATTATGCAGTTTACTTTAGGCATCATCACACTGCTTTCCATAGCTTGCACTTCCAACAACAGTATAGAAGCATTGCCTTTTCTCTGCACCTGTGCTAGCATCTATTGTTTTTTTGACTTATTAATGATGGACATCTTTACTGGAGTTATGTGGTAGTTCATTGTGGTTTTGACTTGCATTTCTCTGATTATAAGTAAAGATGAGCATTTTTTCATGTGTTTCTAGGCTGCCTGTATGTTGTCTTTTGAGAATTGTCTGCACATGTCCTTTGCCCACTTCTCAATGGGGATGTTTGTTTGTTTGTTATTTCTCCTTCACTTTGTCAAAACAGTTTTTGAACTCATCAGTTTTGGTGCCCTTTAGTGCTTCTGCCATTTTAAAAAATTTCACCTCTTCCACTGAAATAGGGTCTGAGCGCTTAATTCATAGACTCCAACACCATAAGTTCAAGTTATAAAAAGGAGAGGCTTTATTAGCCAAAAGCCAGGCCGGTGGCCAGTTGCCTGCTTGACATAACAGTTCCACCACAAGAGGCCCTGATTAGCTGTAGGGGCTTGCTTAAGAAAGGCTAAACCTGCTGGACTTGGTGGCTCAACCTGCAATCCCGTGGCTTTGGGAGGCTGAGGTGAGTGGATTGCCTGAGCCCGTGGATTCGAGACCCACCTGGGCAGGCGAGACCTCATCTCTACAATAAATCAAAAAATTAGCCGGGCGTGGTAGCACGCGCCTGTAATTCCAGCTACTTGGAAGGCTGAGGCGAAGGATCGCCGGAGCCCAGCAGGTTGAGGCTGCGGTGGCCGGGAGCGGCCACTGCACTCCAGTCTGGGCTACAGAGTGAGACTCCGACTCAAAAAAAAAAAGAAAGGCTAAACCACATTGGGACTTTTCAAGTGGGTTAAAACACAACATCCTGGAGGCCTATGTACCTTTCAAGCAATGCAAGTGTGGTTCACAGAAGCGAAAAAACAGCTGTTAGACAGTTTAACATAGCCAGCAAGTGCTGTTGCCAGTTTCCAGGAAGGGAACCTTTTAACTGTGCAAAGGCTGAGTACATGTTTAGCCTAATTTTTGACATTGTAGATGTCTTTTTAAGTACACTTCCATATCACATTGGCAAAACATTTACTTTTGTGGATGATTTTTTTTTTTTTTTTTTTTTTTTTTTGAGTTGGAGTCTCACTTTGTCGCCCAGACTGGAGTGCAGTGGCCGCTCCCGGCCACCGCAGCCTCGCCTGCTGGGCTCCGGCGATCTTTCCGCCTCAGCCTTCCAAGTAGCCGGAATTACAGGCATGCGCTACCATGCCCAGCTGATTTTTTTATTTATGGTAGAGATGAGGTCTCGCTGCCCAGGCGGGTCTCGAACCCGTGGGCTCAGGCAATCCACTCACCTCAGCCTCCCAAAGGCACGGGAGTACAGGTTGAGCCACCGAGCCTGGCTTGGATGAATTTTTTTAATTAGGAGAAACAAAAAGAAGGCACACAGGATGAGACTGGTTGAATAGGGAGGATGGAGCACAGACCTCACGTTGTTTTTGGTTAAAAACTGCTGAACACTCAGCACAATGTGGGAAGGTGCATTGTCATGTTGGAAGAATCAGTCACTTGTTTGTCACAAATGGAGAAGTTTCTTATAAAAAAAAGTATTTTAAAGATGTAGGGTACAATTCAGGGTTCTTCTGCAAATTGTGGCACAACCTGCTCAAAATTTCCAGATAAAACTTGGTTTGACCATTTAAACCAGAGGAACAAATTCCAAGTGCATTATAGGGGACCTGCCCTCTAAACAATAATCCCCCATTTGGGGGGATGTCCCCCTTCACATTATGTAGTTTTTTTAGTCTGGCTTTTTTTAGTCAATGTATTCATCTTAATTTCTATCCATTTTGTTGCATGTAGCAATAGTTCATTCATTTCTGGTAAGTATTCCATTGTATGTGTAGAACACAATTTATTTACCTATTCACCTGGTCCATATTTGTTTACATGAGTATAAGAAATGCTAACTTTTACTGAGTTCTACTTATTTTAGTATAAATTGAAAAATTGTAATTGTGTATATTTTTATGAGAAACAAAGTGATATTATGATATATATATACAATGTGGAATGAGTAAAAAAAAGCTAATAACATATCTGTCACCTCAAATACTTATATTTTTTTTTGGTGAGAACATTTGAAATTTACTATCTTAATAATTTTGAAATACATCATTATTAACTATAGTCAGCACATTGTGCAATAGGTTTCAAAATACTTATTTTTCAATGTTTAACTGAATATTTTTTCTCACCTTGTCCATCTTTTCAGTTTTATCTATTCTTTAGGCATGCAATGGTATGATATTGTAGATTTAAGTTGTATTTATTTAATAACAATAAATAAATATTGTTATACCACAATAGCACAATACCTTTTCATGCTATTATCTGCCATTTATACAACTTTTTTGGTAAAGTATTTGATTAAATATTTGTCCAGTTTTAAAAATTAAGTATTTGTATTATTAAAATTTGAAAGATCTTTTATGTGTTAGATAAAAGAGTTTTGAAGAGATGTTTTATATGCAAATATTATCTCCAAGTTTTTGTACTTATCTTTTATTCTTTTCATATGAATAAAATTTTGAAGAAATTTTTAATTTTTTGAAGGCAAGTTTATCAATTTTGATTTATTTGATTGAGGCCAAAATTCATGGGACACAAAATTAACCATTTTATAGTGAGTAACACCATGGTATTGAGTATATTCACAATTCTGTATAATTATAGTCTCCATAAAAGTTCCAAAATATTTTTATCTTTTCCAAAAGAGAACTCAGGACCATTAACTAGTTCCTCTCCATTGCACATTCCCCTCAGACTTTACAAAAAATATTTTTTCTTCTGACTTTAAATATAAACTTATCTACTCTGGATATTTCATATAGATAAAATTTTATAATATATAATGTTTATACACTTTAAAAAATGTCAGTAAGTATACTTAACATGAAATATAGCCCAATAGATTTTTAAGTGTACGTGAATACAATATTGTTATTTGTGTACACAATGGTGTATATAAGAACTGTAGAATTTATTCATTTGCTTAACTGAAATATCATATATATTAAATAAGCTCCTCATTTCCTCCTAATCCATTAGTTCCACTGGTTGCCAATGTTGAACCATTGGCAACCCACATTAATTTAGCTCTTTGCTTCCATAAGTTTGATTATTTTAGATACCTCATATTAGTAAAAATTATGAATTGTCATTCTATGATTTACTTTTTTCACTTTTCATAATGCCTTCAAAGTCCATGCTGCTGCGTATTACAAGATCTAGATAAAATTAACGTGGAAGAATATTGCATTGTATGTATATACCACTTATATTGTATTTATTCATCTGTGGATAGATATTTAGGTTTTTCCACACACTGAATATTGTGAATAGTCCTGCAATGAACATGGGAGTGCTAATATCTGTTGGAGATACTTATTTTAACTTTTTAGAATAAATACTTAGAAGTAGGATTCTTGGATCAAAAGGTATTTCATTTTCTTTTTTTTTTTTATAGAAAATTTCATGATATTTTAAATAACAGCTCCACCATTTTGCCTTTTCAAAAACAGAGTGGAATTTTCTCAATTATTTTGCCTTCTTGCCAATACTTTTTAAAAATAATAACATACATTCTAATGGGTATAAAGTGATAATTGTGGTTTTGATTTTTGTTTCCCTGGGGATTAGTGATGATGAGTAACTGCTCATAAAACTGTTGACTGGGCATCCCCTTCAGGTCCCCTCTCGCTGTAGGAGCTTTTCTGTCCTCTCAATAAAGCTTGCTTTCAAAAAAAGGAAAAAACAACACAAAAAATGGTTGACCATTTCCACATCTTCTCTGTAAAAATGTCTATTCAAATCTTTACCTCATTTTTTATGTTTTGGTTTGCATTTTTTGGCTATTGAGTTGTAAGATTGTCTTATATATTTTAAAATTAACTACTTATCTGTAGTGGAAAATAGCTTTTTCCCATTCTGCCGGTTTTTCTGCCCTGTTGATTGTTTCTTTTGCTGTACAGAAGTTTTTTTTGGTTTCATGTAGTCCCACATTTCTAATTCTGTTTTTGTTGTCTATGTTATCGGTGTCATATCCACAAAATCATTGACAAGAACAATGTAATGAATCTTTTGTTCTTTTTTTAAAGGAGTTTTATATATTCAGGATTTACATTTAAGTTCTTAATCCACTTTGATTTGATTTTTTAGTACAGTGTAAGATAATGTTTTAATTTTATACCTTAGCATGTTGATACCATTTTTCTTAGCACCATTTGTTGCAAAGACTATTTTTTTCTCATTGTGTATTTTTCGCACCCTTGAAACATAATAGTTTAACATATACACATGGGTTTATTTCTGGGATCTGTATTCTGTACTATTAGTTTTCATCTGTCTTTACACCAGTGACATATTGATTTTATTACTGTAGCTTTGCAATATATTTTAAATCAGGTAGTGGAATACCTCCAGCTTTGCTCTTGTTTAAGGTAATTTTTACTATTTGAAATCTTTTGTTGTTTTATAAGAATTTTAAAAATTGTTCTTCTACTTTTTGCAAAAAAATAATACTAAGATTCTGATAAAGATGACATTGAATATATAGATTATTTTGTGTAGAACTGTCATTTCAACTATTTAAAGTCTCCCAACCAATAAAGACAGAATAATTTTCTCCTTATTTAGATCTTCTTTAATTTCTTTCAGCAATGTGTTATAGTTTTCAGTGTACATATCTGGCATTTCCTTGGTTAAGCTTAATCCTACAGTTTATGTTTTGATGCTATCGCAAATAATTGTTTAAATTTTATTCTTGAATTGTTCATTGCTAGTGTATGGAAATACAAGTGAGATCTTGTATCATGCAATGTTGTTGAATTAATTTATTTTTTTATTTTTATTTTTATTTTTTATTTTTGAGTTGGAGTCTCTATCACCCAGACTGGAGTGCAGTGGCCACTCCCGGCCACCACAGCTTTGACCTGCTGGGCTCCGGCGATCCTTCTGCCTCAGCCTTCCGAGTAGCCAGAATTACAGGCACACGCTACCACGCCCGGCTAATTTTTTGATTTATTGTAGAGATGAGGTCTCGTCTGCCCAGGCAGGTCTCGAACCTGCGGGCTCAGGCAATCCACTCACCTCAGCCTCCCAAAGGCACGGGATGACAGGCTGAGCCACCGAGCCCAGCTGAATTAATTTATTAACTCTAATAGTTTTGGTGTGGCTGCTTCAGATTTTTCTATATATAAGAGTGTGTGTTCTGCAAATAGAGATAGTTTTAATTCTCCTTTCTATTTTTTATTTATTTTTTCTTACCCAATTTTTTAGCTAGAATATTTGGTACAATGTTGAATAAAGTTGCCAAAGGTGGACCCTCGGGCTTCTTCTGGATCTTAGGGAGAAATCTTTCAGACTTTCACCATTGTAAGTGATAATAGCTGTGGGTTTTTATAATGCCTTTTATTGCTAGTTTGTTGCACATAATTAAAAAGTGAGACTCCAACTCAAAATAAATAAATAAATAAATAAAATATGCATTTTAATTTTTATTTTCACTGATATGCAACAATTGCTGCATAAAAGTATGTTGTTTTTTTTGAAATGGTTTTGCCGTAGCAATTTAGAGCATAATGTGATTTTTTATTTCCTCATTCTACAAATGAGGTATATTACAGTGATTACTTTTTGTGTGTTAAAGCATTTACTGCATTCCTGGAATAAATTCTACTTGGTTATAGTATATAATGTTTTCAAAATCCTGTTTCTTTTATTTTGCTAGTATTTGGCTCAGGATTTTTGAGTCTGTGTTCATCAGGGATGCTGGTCTGTAGTTTTCTTTTTTATAAAGTTTTGTTTGATTTTTGTATCAGGGTAATTTTGGCCTAGAATGTATCAGAAGTGTTTCTTTCTCTTCTGTTTATGGAAGAACTTGAAAAGAATGGGTGCTGTGTGTGTGTGTGTGTGTGTGTGTGTGTGTGTGTGTGTGTGTGTGTGTGTGTGTGTGCGCGCGCGCGCACGCGCGCGCATGCGCGCGTGCGCTGCAGTCTCAATCTGTCACCCAGTCTGGAGTGTAATGGCACACTCACGGTCACCCCAGGGTCAACTTGCTAGGCTCTGGCGATCCTTCTGCCTCAGTCTCCAAGTTGCATGAACTGGTCTCAAACCTGCAGGCTAAGTAATAATTATTCTTTAAATGTTTGGAAAGCTTAATCAGGGAAGCTATCTAGATTGAGATTTTATTTGTTGGGTAGTTGATGATTACTGACTCTATCTTTTTAAGTATCTATTTTGCAGAACTTTAATATATACTTTTTATAATTCTTTTCATATTTTCTATTTATTATTGAATCGGTCTGCACAGGTTTTGTGTTACTAGTAATTTGTCTATTTCATCTAGATTACCTAGTTTTTTTGGCCTACAAGAGTTCACAATGTTCTCTTTCAACATATTTTAAATATTTTTATAAAGTTGTTATTAATGTTCCCATGTTTATTTCTTACCTTTTTATAATTAAATATTTTTAATTTTTTAAATTGTCATGTATTTAGGAGGCATAAATACAGTTTTGTTCTGTGGATATAACTCATAGTAGAGAAGTCTGGCCTTTTAGTGTACCTGTTACCAAAAAAGTCAACATTGTACTCATTAGGTAATTTTTTAACCCTCACCACTTTCTTCTTTTGAAACCTACAATGTCTATTTTTCCACTCTGTATGTTCATGTGTACTGATAGTCTAGCTCCAACTTATAAGTGAGTATATGTGATATATGGCTGTTTTAAAGTTATTTCACTTAAAATGCTGACCTCCAGTTCTATCCACATTGCTGCAAAATACAGGATTTCATTCAGGTTTGTGGCTGCATAATAGTCCTATAATATGACTATTATAGGATATGTGTGTGTGTGTGTGTGTGTGTGTGTGTGTGTGTGTGTGTGTGTGTGTTTGCCATTAAAGAGCACTTAAGTTTATTCCATGACTTTGTTATAGTGAGTAAGGTTGTAGTAAACAGACAAGTGTAGATGTCTTTTTATACATTTATTTATTTTCCTGTAGGTAGATACCACCATTGACATTGTAAGATTGAATGGTAGTTCTATTTTTAATTCTTTGAGAAATCTTTATACTGTTTTTCACAGAGGTTTTACTAATTTATATACTCCCCCAATAATGTATGTTTCCTTTCCTTTGCAATCTTGCCAATATTTTTTGTTCTTATACTTTTTAATAATAGTCATATTGACTGTTGTAGGTGGGGTCTCCTTGTGGTTTTAATTTGGATATCTTTGATACTTGGTGATGTTAAACTTTTTTGTTTGTTGGCTGCTTTTATTACTTATTTTAATAAATGTTTGTTCATGTTTTCTGCCCTCTTTTAATGGGGTTATTTGTGTGTGTGTGTGTGTGTGTGTGTGTGTGTGTGTGTGTGTGTGTGTGTGTGTGTGTGTCTAGTTGTTTGAGTTCCTTGTAGATGCTGGATAACATTCACTTTATTCTGGATTTGGTTTGGGAGTGCTTTGCTGAAGATGTCTGTTCATAAAGTTTATTGACTAGCATTTTTCTTTTCATTTCATTTCTTTTCTTGCCTTTGCTTTTCTCTTCTTTTCTCTTGTTTTCTTTTCTTTTCTTTTCTTCTTTTCCATTGTGTCCTAGCTTTGGTATCAGGGTGATACTGGCTTCATAGAATGAGATAGGAAGTACTTATTTCTTCTTAATTTTTTTGGAACAATTGCATTATAATTGGTTTCCATTTCTTGTACATATGGCTGAATCTCTCTGGTCCTAGTATTTTTATCGCTCATTGTTATTGATCTATTCAGGATTTCTATTTCTTTCTGGTTTCATCATGGAAGATTGTAGTTTTCCAGGAATTTATCCATTTCCTCTAAGTTTTTTAGTTTGTGCACATAGAGATGCTCATAGTAGTCTCTGATGATCTTTTGTATTTTGTTGATATCAGGTCATCTTTATCACTTCTGATTGTAGTTATTTGAATCTTTTTTTTTTTTTTGGTTAATCTAGCACGTGTTGTAATAATTTTGTTTATCATTTCAAATAATCAACTTTAATATTCATTGTCTATTTTGAGATTTTCTCTTCATTTTATTTAGCTCTTCTCTAATTTTTAGTGTTTCATTTCTTCTGCTAGCTTTCTGGTTTTTTATTAATTTTTCCTTTAGTAGCTCCTTGAGATGTGACATTGGCTTGTTAATCTGAGATTTTTTTAATGTAGATATTTAACACTATAACTTTTTTGTAGCACTTCTTTTGATGTATCCCAGAGGCTTTTGTATGGTGTGTTTCTGTTTTCATTTGTTCAATTATTTAAATTCCTGCAATAATTTCATAATTTACTCAAAGATTACTCAGGAGTAGGTTTTAAATTTTTAATATATTTATATAGTTTGAGAGGTTCTCTTTGTGTTCATTTTTAGTTTTATTTCATGTTTGTTTGAGAAGACATTAATAAAATTTTGATCTTAAAAATGTATTGAGACAATACGTGGCCAACATATGGATTTTTTTAGAGACTGTAACATGCACATGTGAAAAAAATGTGTACTCTGCAGTTGTTGGGTAGAATGTTCTGTAAATGTTGTGTTATTTTGGTCTAAATTCCAATATACGTCCAGCATTTCTTTGTTGATTTTTCTTCTTGATGATGTGTCTGGTGATGTCAATAAGCTGTTGAGATCCCCCGCTATTATTGTACTTCAGTCTCTTTATTTACTTAGTTCAAGTAGAATTTGTTTTATAAATCCATGTGTTTCAGTTTTGGGTGTATAAATATTTAGAATTGTTATATCTTCTTGCTGAATCAATCTTTTAATCTTTATGCAATAACTTTCTTTTTCTTTTTTTTACTGTTAAGTCTGGTTTTTATGGTTTTGTTTGCATGGAATATCTTTTCCATCTCTTTACTCTGAGTATGTAAATATCTTTACCAGTTAGGTGAGTTTCTTGCATGCAACATATCATTGGATTTTTTTTTCTTTTGTCAGTTTATATCTTTTAAGTGGAGCATTTATTACATTTACATCAATATTTTTTATTTATATGTGAGGTTTTGTTCTTGTCAAAATGCTAATTGTTACCTTATTGCTTTGTAATTTTAATTGTGTACTGGCTTTATAAAAGCTTTGAGTTTTATACTTTCATGTGTTTTTATGGTGGTGAGTATTATCCTTTTTTATTCTTCCTATTTTAATTCCATAGAGCATTTCTTCTAGGGTTAGTCCAGTGGTGACAAATTCTCCTAATGTTTGCTTGTCTGGTTATACTTTATTTCATATTTATGTATAAAACATTTGTTTAGAAAAATACAAATTCTTGACTGCTTTTTTTACGACTAAAAATAGGGCTCCAATCTCTTCCAGCTTGAATGGCTGCTGCTGAGAACTTTGTTGTTAGTCAAATAAGATTTCTCTAATATGGGAAGAGAAACTTCTTTCTTGCTGTTTTTACATTGGCCTTGGATAGTCTGATGATTTGGTGAAGTTCAGCTTGCATATTATATTTAAAACGTTTTTTGGACTTCTTGTACCTGGATGTCTAAATCTCTAGCACTACCTGGAAAGTTTTTCTCAATTATTCTGCAAACAAGTCTTCCAAACCTTTTACATTTTCTTATCCTTTCTACGGAATACCTATAATTCATAGGTTTGGTTGCTTTATAAAATACTATATCCTTTAAAGTCTTTGTTCATTTTTAAAATTCTTTTTCCTTAATTTTGCCTAACTTTGTAATTCAAAAGATCTGTCTTTAAACTTTGAATTTTTTCTGCTTGATCTGCTCTGTTGTTAAAATTTTTAACTTTAATTTTCAACTTATTTTGTAATTTCTTGAATGCATTTTTTATTTTTAAAAACACAATTTTTTTGTTAAATATCTATATTATCTTTATTCATATCCTGAATTGTTTATCTGATTTATTTGTGTTGGTTTTAACTTTATCTTTGATCTTAATAAGTTTTCTTAAACCAATAATTTGAAGTCTTTATTTTAGTTTGAATTTATTGCTAAAGAGCTAGAGTGGTGTTTTGGGGGTGTCACAAAACTGTGTTTTTATACTTTCAGAGTATTTATGCAGGTTTCTTCTCATTTGAAGAGTCTGTTACTACTTAATTTTAACTTTACTTTTATTTGTATGGGACGTTCTTTACCTTGAGTGTCTGACTGTATTGTATGTTGGAAAGGATGCTTTGAGTTTGCTTCTGGGTACTTTCAGGGGTCAAAGCTTCATATGAATTTCTTGATTGTAGATAGAGTTAGTGTGCTTTCTTTTTATTTTAGTTTTTGTTTTCAAATGGTGATTGTTTGTAGGTTGTAGATTGTTGTGTGCACATGTGAGTAGGCTCACTGCCTCCTGCACAAGCAAGTGGAGGTCTCAGGAAGCTTATCTCTTTGCCAAGTGCTGTGTAATTTGGTCAGTAGATATTGTATTGAGTTGTGTAGTTTGACCTCCTGGCAAGTACACAACACTTAAGGGTAACAGTCAGCCAAGCACTGTGCAATTATGTCAGCAGAAGTTTTAACAGGCTGTGCCAATAGGAGGTGCTTACTCCCTTTTTAAATATTTTATTTTACTATTTTTATTATTTTTTACTTTATTTTAAAGATGTGGGATACAATTTAGGGTTCAGTATGCAAATTAGTC
Organism: Cephalopachus bancanus; assembly: GCA_027257055.1. Classification (NCBI taxonomy): domain Eukaryota; kingdom Metazoa; phylum Chordata; class Mammalia; order Primates; family Tarsiidae; genus Cephalopachus; species Cephalopachus bancanus. Next base: position 260,129 of record JAPVLO010000778.1, read on the forward strand.
TGGGAGTGTGATACCACTTGCTTTTTTTGTTAATGAGAATTGTTTTGGCTATTCTTGGTCATTTATGTTTCCATATGATTTCCTGTATTGTTTTTACTAGGTCTGAGAAGAATTTTGCTGGTATTGCATCAAATCTGTAGATTTCCTTAGGTAGAATGGACATCTTAACAATGTTGATTCTTCCAATACATGAGCATGGAATATTTTTCCACTTGTTTGTGTAATCTTTGATTTCTTTGAGCAGTGCTTTGTAGTTTTCATTGTAAAGGTCTTTCACATCTCTAGTTAGGAAGATGTCAAGATATTTTATTTTTTTTTGTGGCTATTTTCAGTGGAATCGTGCTTTTATTTGTGTTTCTGTTTTTTAAAAATAATTGGTTTATAGAAATGCAATTATCTTTTGCACATTTATTTTATACCCTGAGACTTTCCCAAAGTCCTTTATCAGTGCAAGGAGACTTTTGGCAAATTCTCTTGGATTTTCAAGGTATACAATTATGTCATCTGCAAAGAGAGAAAACTTGACTTCCTCTTTTCTTCTTTGGATACCCCTGATAGTCTTCTCTTCTCTGATTGCTTTAGCTAGGACTTCCAAAACTATGTTGAACAGGAGGGGTGAGAGTGAACATTCTTGTGTTTTTTCAGTTTTCAGGGGAAATGGTTCCAATTTCTGTATGTTAATAGTATGCTGGCTATGGGTTTCTTGTAGATGGCTCTTACTATTTTGAGGTATGTTCCACCTCTGCCTAGATGTTCAAAGGTTTTTATCAAGAGGTATGCTGGATTTTATCAAAAACTTTTTCTGCATCAAAGGTATAATCACGTTTTTTTTTTTTGTTTTTACGTCTGTTGATGTATTTAATTGCGTTTATAATCTTACAAATGTTGAACCAGACTTGCATCTCGGGGATTAAGCCTGCTTGGATGTAGAGAATGATTTCTGAGATGTGCTGCTGAATCTGATTTGCTAGGATCTTGTTGAGAATTTTAGTATCTATGCACATCAAGGATATTGACCTGTAGTTCTCCTTCTTTGTTGGAACTTTACCTGGCTTGGCTATCAACTTGATGCTAGGTACATAAAATGATTTGGGGAGAGTTACATCTTTCTCAATAGCCTGGAATATCTTCAGTGTGATTGGTATCAGATCTTCCTTAAATGTTTTGAAGAATTTTGCTGGAAAGCCATCTGTCCCTTTTGTTTGTTTGTTTGTTTGTAGTTTTCTTATGATGTAGTCAATTTCCTGGATTGTTATTGGTCTATTTAGGGTCTCTACTTCTTCTTGTTTTATTGTTTGCATTTCCTCAGGGTCAGTTGAGACTTCATCTTTTGTGTTTCCAATTGAGTTTTTTGAGGTTTTTCTCTCGTTTTCCTGGGCAGTTTAGCTAGGAGACCATCAATCTTGTTTACTGTTTCAAAGAACCAGCTTTTAGCTTCATTGATTTTTTTTTTTCGAGTTGGAGTCTCACTCTGTCGCCCAGACTGGAGTGCAGTGGCCACTCCCGGCCACCGCAGCCTCGACTTGCTGGGCTCCAGCGATCCTTCCCCCTCAGCCTTCCAAGTAGCCGGAATTACAGGCATGCACTACCATGCCCGAATGATTTTTTGTAGAGATGAGGTCTCGCTGCCCAGGCGGGTCTCGAACCCGCGGGCTCAGGCAATCCACTCACCTCAGCCTCCCAAAGGTGCAGGATTACAGGCTGAGCCACCGAGCCCAGCTTCATTGATTTTTTAAAATATCTTTTTTGTCTTTATATCCCAGATTTAGGCTTTTATTTTGGTGATCTGGATTCTTCTTCTAAAGTTAGGGATTTGGTTGTCCTGCTTTTCTGGCTTTCATAGATGACTTGTTAGGCTGTTAGTTTGTGATCTTTCCATTTTCTTCACGTGTGTTTGTAGCAATATGAATTCTACTCTTACTACTGATTTCATGGCATCCCAGAGATTTTGGTAAGATGTTTCTTCATTTTCATTTTTTTCCATGTATGTTTTAATCTCTGTTTTAATTTCCATGTTGACCCAGGAATTGCTTAGCATCATGCTGTTTAGTGTCCATGTCTTTGTGGGTTTTGGGAGAACTTCGTTGGTGTTGATATTTATTTTTATTCCACTGTGGTCTGAGAAAGTTTATGGCAAAATTTCAATCTTATGAAATATGTTTATGCTTGATTTATGACCAAGGATGTGGTCAATCTTAACAGTAATTTCCATGTGGTAATGAGTAGAATGTATATTCTGTGGTCATTGGGTGGAGTGTTCTGTAGTGATCAATTAAGTCCATTTGGTCAAGAGTCACATTGAGGTTCTGTATCTCCTTGCTGATTTTTTGTCTTGATGATCTGTCTAGTGTTGTGAATGGGGTATTAAAATCCCCAGCTATGATAGTGTTAGAGTCAATATCTTTTTTAAGTTCACCTAGAAGCTGCTTTATGGATGTTGGTGCTCCTATGTTTGGTGCATATATGTTTAGGGTGGACATTTCTGGTTGATGGATTGAACCTTTTATCATTATATAGTGACCTTCTGTATCTTTTTAAGTTTTTGATAGCTTAAAGGGTATTTTGTCTGATACTAAGGTCACAGTTCATTCTTTCCTTTGTGTTCTGTTTGCCTGAAATTTTCTTTCCATCCTCTTACTTTGAGTCTGTGAGTGTCCTTTCTAGTGAGATGAGTCTCTTGGAGACAATATATAGTTGTCTCATGATATTTTATCCATTTTTCCATTCTATGTCTTTTCAGTAGTGCATTTAGTCCATTCACATTCAGGCTAATTATTGAAATGTGAGGGTTTATCCCTGTCATGTCATAAGATTCTTATAAAGTTGTGGTAGTTTCTGTTTGATTGTTGTTTTTCTTTTGATATTTGTGTTGATTCATGTGTGCTTTTAATCTTTTTCCTGCACCTTTGTGAAGAACATTGTCGTTCTTTTCCCCTTTCTTCTGTGTTTAATACTTTCTTAAGTTTTTCTTGTAGAGCTGGTATAGAGACAGCATAAGTTCTTAGGGATTGAATGTCTGGGAAAGGTTTTAATTCTCCCTCACTGATGAAGCTTAGCTTAGCTGGGTAAGTTATTCTTAGTTGAACTATTTTATCTTTGAGAACTTTGAAGATTGGGCTCCAAGCTTTCCTAGCCTGAGAAGTATTTCTTTAGATAAATCTACTGCTATTCTAATTGGTCTTCCCTGGTATGTAGTCTGACCTCTTTCTCTGGCTACCTTTAGGATTTTTTCTTTTATACCTACTATGTTTATGCTTATTATTATGTGTCTGGGAGTTGGTCTTCTCATTTGCTGTCTCTTGTGTTTGAATGGTCACATCACTGATGAGATGAGGGAAGTTTTCTCAAATAATTTCATGGAATATTTGTTCCAGTGTGGTCTCTGTCTCTCTTTCTGCCTCAGGAACTCCAATCACTCTTAGGTCTGGCCTCTTGAGTTAATTGTTCATCTCTTGAAAGCTTTTTCTGTCTTTTTAAATTATTTACTGCTGTTATTCAGTTATCAATTTCTTCCTATTTCCCCCTTGTCTGTCCTCACTTTTTTAAATTCTCTCTATTAATGTTGATATCTGGGTTTGTAATCTGAGACCAGTCATTCTGGGGACTCTTCATTGTTTGCGATCCAAAGTCTTTTTTTTCAGTGTCTGACCTCCCAGGTGTCTGTGTGAGATCCATATTTTTCTTTTGCTTTCTCTTCATTTGTGTATATTTTTCTTCCTCACACATTTTTTCTTCCCCCCCCTTCTTTAATTCTGTTGTTCAGGGATGGTGGTGTTGCTTTTACTTCTATTTGCTCAGTCTCCTATTCTTCTTTATGTGGAACTCTGTCTTTGTTCTATTCTGAAGCTGGACTGTGTATTGGGGGCTTCACTTTTTGCAGTTTAGAGATTTGCTTGAGGGGGGAACTGTGATTCAAAATCTATCTGCAGATCCCAGTATCCACCGACAATTGTATGGGCACCCTGGAACCCACTTTCCACTGCCTTACGATCTCTCCATTCAGAGGGGATATAGGTTTACTCCCTGGAAGCAAAATGAGGTAAGAAACCTGAGAGGTCAGACACTGAGAAAAAGGACAGAGGAGGGGAAGAAGAGGAAGGTGGAGAGAGAGAGAAGAGTAAGAGGGAAAACAGACAGACACAATGAATAACAAATGAAAAGAGACACAAAGACAGAAAAGAGTAAAAAAAACTAAAAAAAACTAAAACATACAGACAATCATACAAACACACAAGCCAACAGAGATCTCCCCATTGATATACTCTTCCTGTACACAAACAGGAAATCTAAGAAGAGGAAAAAAAAACAATAAAATAACATAAACAAAGCAAGTGTGAAAACATTATCAGAAGCAGAAACAGAAAGAAAAAATTAAAACAAAAATAAACATAAATGAGCAAAACAAAAAGACAAAAAACAAAAATAAATAAAAACAAGGAACCCAACTCACTCTGTAGTTGTTCTAGTAAGTCCAACATCCTTTCAGCTCTGATCTATAGCTGTCAGCACAGACTGATAGGATTGGTAACAGCCTGGGATCAGATGGTCTAGGTCTATTGTGTAAGGAGGGTGGATCTGATCTGGACTCACCCAGCTTGCTGCCTGTCAAGTCTGCCACTCAGATTTCACCTGTCTGTGTCTGATCCAGCATGGGGGAAGGGCTTCTGTCTGTCCCAGTTTGATGAGATTACCTTAGGTCCTAAGTTGGAGGCTGGGTGGCAGTGGGTGGAGCTGGGTGGGACAATACAGGTCTCTTCCTTGTCCTGGGACAGAGAAAATGGCTTCAGTCGGTGTTTTTTCACCAGGCATGGAGCTGCTCTCTGGCCCTCCTTGATCTTCTCTCTCCACTGATTGGATCTAGGGCTCCAGCTGATTTGCTATAACAGGTGAGGGTTCAGATAAGATGGCAACCGGACAGCTCCGATTGTGTGAGTCTCCACAATAGGAAGTGTCCATAAAGACTTTCTGTGTTAGTAAATGTGTACTGGACTCTGGTTTAATGCTGAGCTAGTGTTGTCAGCCTCTCATTACAAAACTCACTAAGTAGAAAGTCCTGGAAATTATTGTGAAGGTGATCGACTCCCCTGGTATTCAGGAGAAGGGTACTTAGCTGGGAAGTCCACACTCTAGTTTTCCCGAAGGGTGTGCTAGCCTCCCCACCCTCTGTGGATGCCACAGCATTCCACACAACCCTTCCTGTGAGATATGGCTGGGGGAGGTCTCTTTTGCTTTTTTAAACTATTGAGTTGTTTGAGTTTCCCATATATTTTGAATATTAACCCCTTATCAGATATATAATTTTAAAACATTTTATAACAGTCTGTAGATTGTCTCTTTACTCTGTCTATTATTTCCTTGGCTGTGAAAAAACTTTTCAGCATGTGTACTCTCATTTGTCTGTTTTCACTTATTTGTCTCTGCTTTGAAAGTTGCATCTAAAAAATTGTTACCCAGGCCAATGTCACAGAGATTTCCCCTATGTTTTTTCTATTAGTTTTACAGTTTTCATTCTTACGTTTGTCTTTAATCTATTTTGTTTCCTTTTTTTTATATGTAAGCTGCCATTTTCAAGACATTATTTGTATTATTTCTCTCGATGTAGCATCTTTGTTGCTATAAATCTTTGACTATCTTTTGGAGTTATGACAAAGCTGATTCTGACAATTTGTGCCGTATTTTTCAGTGTTTCTGTGAAAAGAGATAAACTTTAACTTTCTTCTTCATTTTTATTAGCTTCACTCTTAGTATATTGTGGAATAAGCAAATTAGGCTAATTAGTATATATATCTCCTCACATATTTATTTGTAGTGAGAACATTTGAAATTCACTTTATAGCAATTATAAAATTGCAATACCCTCTTATTAATCTCTACTTCTGTAAGATCAAATTTTTAGCTTCCACATAGTGAGAATATGTGATATTTGTTTATCTGTGCCTGGTTTATTTCACTGATTACAGCATTCTTTAAGTTTATCTTAGATTTGAATGATTAAAATATATAAACATACATATTACATTTTAAAAATTCATTATCTGTTGACAGGCACTTAAGTCATTTACAAATCTTGGTTATTATAATAATGCAGGAATAAACAGGGAATGCATAAATCTTTTTGACATTTTAGCTCAGGTTTGCACTCAGTTTTTATGTATGTTTTCCTCTTTTTAACACTATAGCAATTCATGTTTTTAAACACACATCTCTGCTCACTTGTTTAGCATATTTTTTTTCACAAAAATTACTTGAGTGGAGTTTTGGGATCAAATCTTACCAGCATTTTAATTTTGATATCAATGACATATTGATATTTATAAATGTGTCATCTTATGCTTTTCCACATGTTAAATGACAGCATCCCTTTTACTGCACTTATCAGGTTATGTATTTCAAGTTAAATAATCTAGTTATTTAATATAGAAGTGAAATTTTTATAATGTGATAAAATGTTGTTTATCCACTAGTAAAAAATAGTTGAAGCATAACTGAATAACTATTTTTTAAGTATGTTTTTCCAGGATGGCAGATTAGAGGCTTTTAAGCATGTCTCACCTATTGGAACACTGTCAAATAGTGTGGAAAAATTAACACGAGTAATCCCTATTCAAGAAGAAAAATGGATATTTATCAGAAAGGTAAAGGACACCCCAGATCTCAGGGTGGGGAAGATGGGTAAAAAGCCCCCATGATGGTGCTCCATAAGAAGAAGTGAGTGCAAAACCAAGACCACAATATGGAACTGAAAATTCCCCTCTGAGACATACCTTCTAATCAGGAATCTGCATAATGCAGGCCACAGGAGAATACTTAACTTTTTCTGGGCCCTGGCGCTATCACAGAGAGATGCTGAGAGCTATTTTGAAGAAAACACACCCAGTAAAGTCATAGGTGTTCTGGGTAACTGAGGAAGAAATCATTTTTGGTCAAGATTCATTGTCTCAGCAACAGCGGACTCTGCAGGCAATTCAGTTTCTTTTCCGAGATAAAGATCACATTACAGAGTTGGAGAGGTTCCTCTCACAGCCAGAACAAAGTGGGAGCATAAAGATGACTCCAGGGTTTGGAGTATGACCTGAGATCATACAAGTCTGTGACTGGGAACAGCAGAGGATCCACCAAAGTTGTATTTTTTCCAAAGAGACAGGACACCTGTGTCAGATCTTTGGCCCAAAACTAGTCTCTGTGTGTCACTGCCTAAGCACCCCATCTTGCCCCACCCCTCTGCGATGTATGTGCAACAATACAAAGAAGCACCACCAGAACAACAGCTTAAATGACAAAAGCATTGCAGGGACCCCTACTCCCACACTCTGGAACTTGCATTTTGAGCAGGAGAGTTGTGGTAGCCATGGTTTTTCATGAACAATAAGTCCTGCAACCTACATCAGTTTTGCAACTTGGAACTCTTCAACAAGCACCGATGTTAAGAATCTCAGCTTCTCTCCCAGGCTAATGGGATGGCATGTTCCAGCAATACTGAGGAAATCGAAGTCCCCTTATGCCTGCACAACTGGGAATGCACCTAAGTGTCAGGTGTCCAACAGAAGGCATCTCACATTTCCACATTTGAATCAGCAGTTCAACTGGAAGGAGAGTTTCTGACCCTGTAGTTTCTCCTGAGTAGTGAGACCTGAAGCCACAGTTAAACTTATAACCCAGAATCAAGCTGAAGATGCCACTGTTTCGGGCACACAGCCTGCTCACTAAGTCTGCTAAGAATGTATACCTCCCAAGCACCAAGAATCAAGTGGTCCTCATCTCTACACATCTAGATTGGTAGCCTAAGCTGCCCCATACTTCTTGGGCAGTCATTCATGTGCAACAAGGCTTCCTGTGTGCCATGTCCTAATGCATCCAATCACTTGGAATAAGGAACCTGAGCCAGCCATCCCTGAAAGATAAAGCCTTGGTGCTGTACTGCTCTCCCTTCTCAACACCTTGATCTATCCCCCAAGTACCTGGAGCTCTCACTCTTCTAGATTAGGAGTTTAGGTTGGTTTCCCTTTCCTGAGCAGAGAACTTGCGGCAGTACAGTTCCCTTAACACCTCCCTAAAGCACACCTTTAAGCACTGGGAGTCTGCATATCAGACCCAGGCTTATAGCAGTTGCCTTTGCCCAACATTGGTAAACCCATAAATAGGCCTGCCTGGTTTGGCCACATCCATTTTTGTTTTCCTCTCCTAGGGCCTAAACTAGGAACACAGACCACAGTGCCCTCTGCAGACAAGCTCACTGTTAAGACAACAGAGTATTTCTTCCAGTAAATAAGAATCAAATAAATACCCAACCAGCTCTTACCCATACACTCCACCTGCTTGCCTGGTGACTAAATGATGCATAACAACAGGTAACTTGCTGACACCAGTGCACACCAAAAAAGCAAGTCAAGCCTTTTGTGACCACATTACCCTAGTCTCACAGAAAACAGTGCGTCAGATCACACTCCCACTACATTTAAAACCAACAATTGGGAAAACCATCCATATCAAAGTAAATCATATAGATAAACCACTGTAGTCCAACCAGATGAGAAAAAGTGAGATAAACAACCCTGAAAGTATTTTTTTAAAATAGTCTTAACCTCCAAAAGGTCTCATTAATTCTTCAACAACAGAAACTAACTACAATAAAATTCCTGAAATGTCAGATAATAAATTCAAAATATCAAATATAAAGAAGGTCAATGAGATGAAAGATAAAACTGATAACCAACACAAAGAAATTAGCAGAACAATTCAGGAGGTGAAAGGCAAGAATGAGAACATTAAAAAAAAAATACTGCAAAACTCCATAGAGGAAAGACAAATTACTGTACAAAGCTACGTAAGTAGGCTAAAGCAAGTGAACAAAAGAATCTGAGAATGAAGACAGGGTCTATGAAGTAACTCAGTCACACAGAAACAAAGAAAAAAAAAAGAAGAATGAGCAAAGCCTATGAGAAATATGGTACTATGAAAAGTGGCCAAACCTATGACTTATAGGAATTACAGAGAAAAAATAAGTTAATGTAAAAAATATGAAAAACATATTTGAGGAAAAAATTTAAGAAAATTTCCCTGGTCTTAAGAGAAACCTAGCCATTCAGACACAAGAAGCCCAAATAAATTCTGCAAGATATACAGCAAAAAGAACCTCACCAAGACATACCATTTTCATATTTTCCAAAGTCATTGTGAAAGAAAACATTCTAAAAAGCAACAAAAGCAAACAACAACAACAAAAATCCTATAAAAGTAAAGGCATCAGACTAAGAGCAGACTTCATAGAAGAAACCTTACAAGCCTGAAAAGAATGGGGACGTATTTTCAAATATTTTGAGGAAAAAAAAAATCAGTCAAGAACTTTATATCCAGCCAAACTAAGTCTCATAAATGAAGGAGAAATGAAATCCTTCCCAGAAAAACAAACACTAAGGAAATGTGTTGCCACTAAACTGGCTCTTCAGGAGAAGTACAAAGGAGTTCTAAACTTGGAAATGAAATGACTCTCTCTATTACAAAAGAGCAAATAGATTCAAAGCTCACAGTGCCTATAAAGCAAGTACACAATAGAATCCTAAATTCAGCTAGCTTATTACAGAATAGTAGGAACAAAACCTCACATATCAATATTAACTCTGAACATAAAAGGGCTAAAAGTCTCATTAAAAAAATCAAAGTGGCAAGCAGACAAAAATTTTAAAAATAAAAATAAAAAACATGACCCAATCATATGCTGCCTACAAGAAACCCACCAACTGGACAAAGGCAGTCACAGACTCAAGGAAAATATGTGGATAAAGACATGGAGGTGAATGGACCAAAAAAATGGCAAAAATAGCCATTCTCATATCAAATAGCTCAGATTTCAAACAGCCCAAAAAAACATTAAAAATATGACAAAGAAGTACATTATGTGATAACAAGTAAAATTCAACAAGGATATTTAACCATCTTAAACACATACACATTGAACACCAAAGCACCCAAATTCATGAAGCAAGCACTATTTGACCTCCAAAAATATGTTGATATTAATATCAAAATAGCAGGTGACTTCAACACTCCACTGACATCACTAGACAGATTATCAAAGAAGAAAATTAATAAAGAAACACTGGACTTAATTTAGACTATAGAGCACATGGGCTTAATAGACATCTACAGAATTTTTCACCCAATAACTGCAGAATATACGTTTTTCTCTCTCTACAGGAAATATTCACCAAAATAGACCTTACACTTGGCCATAAAGCAAGTCTCAACAAGAATAAAAATTAGACAAAGCATCTGGTCAGACCACAGTAGAATAAATTAGAAATAAACACTTAAAAGAGCTCTCAAAGCTTACCATTATATGGAAAATGAACCACTCATTCTTTAATGACTCTTGGTTGAACAATGAAATTTAAGCAGAAATTAAAAAAAATGTTGAGACAAATGAAAAGGTGACACAATTCAAGACCTCTGGAACACAGCAAAACCAGCTCTAAGAGGAAATTTTATAGCAATAAATTATGACATCAAAAAGATATAAAGATCAGAAATAGGCCAGGCTCAGTGGCTCAGCCTGTAATCCCAGCACTTTGGGAGGCCGAGGTGAGTGGATTGCCTGGGCCTGTGGGTTCGAGACCTGACCAGGCAACTTGGCTAGACCTCATCTCTACAATAAATCAAAACTTAACCTGGCGTGGTAGTGCATGCCTGTAATTCCGGCTACTTGGAAGGCTGAGGCTGAAGGATCACCAGAGCCCAGCAGGTCGAGGTTGCAGTGTTCAGGAATGTACCACTGAACTCCAGTCTGGGTGATGGAGTGAGACTCCAACTCAAAAAAAATAAATAAATGAAAATAAAGATCAGAAATAAACAGCTTAACCTTGCACCTCACAGAATTAAAAAAAATGAACAATCTAAATATAAAGCTAGCAAACAATAAATAAATAACAAAGATCAGAACTAAATGACATTGAAGACAAAAAAATGGATTCAAGGGATTAGTGAATCAAAAGATATTTTTTAGAGGATAAACAAAATTCACAGACTGCTAGGTAGATGAACCCTCCCCCACAAAAAAATGAAAAAAAAAAAAACAACTCAATTACTTGAATTTGAAATGACAGAAATATTATAACAACTGATAACACAAAAATTTTAAAAGATCATCAGGGACTACTATGAAAATCTCTATAGCAAGATACTGGAAAACCTATAAAATAAAAGGAGAAGTTCTTGGATACACATGACCTCCCAAGACTGAACAAGGAAGAAATGAATGCCCAGAATAGAACAATAACAAGCACTGGAGTAGAATCAGTAATAAAAAGTCTTCCAACATCAAAAGCCCAGGGTCAGATGGATTCACAGCCAAATTTTATCAGATGTACAAAAAAGAGCTAGTACCAATTCTATGGAAACTATTCTAGAAAATAGAAGTAAAGACTCCTCCCTAACTCATTCTATGAAACAAGTATCACACTGAAACCAAAATCATGCAGGACACCACAAAAAAAGAAACGTTCAGGCCTATTTTTGAATGAATATAGATGCAACAATTCTTAACAGAATATGAGCGAGCCAAATTTAACAGCATATCAAAATTTATCTATCATGACCAAGTGGGTTTTATTCCAGGGATACAAGGATTGTTCAATAAACACAAATCAATAAATGTGATACACCACATGCACAGAAGCAAAAATTTAAATCACATGATCATCACAGTAGATTCAGAAAAGGCATTTTACAAAATCCAACAACCTTGATGGTAAATACCATCAGCAAACTGGGTATTGAAGGAACATTTCTTAAAATAATAAAAACCACGTACAAACCCACAGTCAATTTCACATATGACGGAGAAAATTTGAAAACACTCCCCCTCAGAACAGGAACAAGTCAGGTTTATACACCCTCACCACTCTTGTTCAACATCATACTGGAAGTCCTGGCAAGAGCAATCCTGCAAGAGAGACACAAAAGTTGTCAATATCAGTGAGGCGCCAGTCAAACTATCTCTGTTTGTAAATGGCATCATTGTATACTTAAAATACCCTAAGGACTCCAAGAGCTTCTAGACCTATTAAATGAATTAGATAAGGTCTCAGAATACGAAATCAACGTTCAAAACCTGATAGCATTTCTATACACCAGCAGCACTCAAGCTGAGAAACAATTCAAGAGATCAATCCCATTCACATGAGTCCAAGCCGCCCCCCCCAAAAACTTTAGAACAACATTTAACTAAGGAAGTTAAAGATCTCTACAGGGAGTGCTACAAGCTACTGATGAAAGAAATAGACACAGAATAAAAGAAAGAAAGTAAACAACACAAAAAAATTCCAAGTTAATAAATAGGAAAAATCAGTATTATTAAAATGAATATACTGCCTCAAGCATTCTACAAATTTAATACAATCCCAATCAAAATGCCAGCTTCATTTTTCACAGAACTGGAGAATAATCTTGAAGTAAATTTTGAACCAAAAAAGAGACTGAATGTCTAAAGCAATTCTAAGGAAAAAGAACAAATGTGGAGGCATCACAATGCCTAACTTCAAATTGTACTCTAAAGCTATGGTAACAAAAACAACATCGTTCTGGTACAAGAATATACATATTAACCAATGAAACAGAATAGCAAACTTAGAAATTAAACCCCCTTCCTATGGCCAGCTTATCTTTGAGAAAACCAGCAAAAATAACCAATGCGAAAAATGGTGCTGTAAAAATTTGCCAGCCATATGCAAAAGAATAAAACTGTATCTTTATCTCTCACCATACACAAAATTTAATCAAGCTGTACCAAAGCCTTAAATGAAAAACCTGAAGCTAGAAAAATCCTAGAATAAAGCATAGGAAACACCTTCTGGACATTGGCTTATGCAAAGAATTTATAACAAATACTCCAAAAGAAATTTCAACAAATACTAAAATAGACAAATGGGACTTTATTAAGCTAAAAGCTTCTGCACAGCAATAAATAACAAATAAATACATAAATACATAAATAAATAGAGTGAACAGAAATTGTCCTGAATTGGAGAAAATGTTTGCAAATTATGCCTCAAACAAAGGACTAATATCCAGAATCTACAAAGAACTCAAACAACTAAACCTGAAAAATGCAAATAACCACATTAAAAAGTGGGCAAAGGATATACACACTCACTTCTCAAAAGAATACACACCATCGGCCAACATACATATGAAAAAATGTTCAATGTCACTTCACTAGTTATCAGGAAATTGCAAATTAAAACTACAATTAACTATCACTTCACACCTGTCAGAATGGCCATTATTAGAAAGTCAAAGAACAACAGATGTTGGTGTGGTTGCCAATACAAAGGAAATCTCATCCACTCTTTGTGGAACTGCAAGTTATTTCATCCCCTTGGAAAACAGTATAGAGATTTTTAAAAATTGAATTATTATTTGACCCAGAAATCCCAATACTGGGTATCTACCCAGAGGAAAAGAAATCAGTATATTAAAAAGATACCTGTACTCATGGAAGCAATCTAAGTGCCCAATGAAAATTGAATAAAGAATATATACACACACACCTTGGAATACTATGCAATCATAAAAACAGAATGAAATCATGTCCTTTGAAACAAGATAGAATGATGGTATCCAGCTGCATCTATCTTGTTTCAAAGTACATGATTTCATTGTTTTCATGATTGCATAGTATTCCAAGGTGTGTAGACTATAAAGATTGTTTCAACCTCCTTTAATATCATGTTAAGTATCTCATAAACATATTCTATTTTATGTTAGAAGGATATAGACATAATTTATTGACTTGTTCAACATTTGTTCAGTGGCTTTGTATGATAGCCAACAATTAACAAAATATTAAGTCCTTACTCTGAGCACTGCAGTATGCCAAGGAATGAAGAATTTTCAAGTGGCATATGATATAGGTTTTGCATTTACAGGAAGACACAAGAAAACATGTATGCACTGCATGTCTGTGGAATACAGACAGAAAAGGAATACAGACAACAATACAGAATTTCCAAATGGGAATAAGGTGATCAAATAAGTTTCCAATAAGAAATGAGATTAGAGCAAAAATAAAAATGATAGGTTGGTAATGTATCAGCAGAAAGGACAAGTTAGATTAACAACGATATGAAAAAGGGGCAAAGAAAAAAATTGAGTTTTGGATTTGGATCACAGAGAAAAAAAACGACTCATTCATTTAACAAACATGGAATTTCAAGTCCTAAATATTAAACAGGGAGACATCAGAAATTCTTGAACCGTTGAGTTATTAATGACAATGTTATGGAAAAATATTACAGTGTATATGATTAAATAGGGCAATGAGGAAAATGGAAAAGCTAGAAACAGACAAAAGTAAAGGAGAATAGTACATTGGTTAATGCATGTGACAACGAGGCTGGTATAAGCTACAGGCATGAAAAAGAGTTAGAAAAAAAGACAAATATGAGAGATGTTGAACAATAAAACTTAATTGTATTCACCAAAGACCATTTTAATTGAAATCAATAAATCTATATATTTTTTGCCCAACTTTGTTATCACTCATGCAAACTTGGGAACATATTGTAAACTCACTGGGACATATATTCTTTATTTGAAAATTTTTTTTAAAGTTTAATATACTAATCTCTAAAATGTTTCCTCTGTGGGTCTAAAAATCTCATGATTCTAGGAGAATGTGAGAGTTGTATTGAAAAAACTGAGGGAAAACAAGATGTAATTTTAAAATAATTATAAAATTTTGAGTCTGAATATATTAAAGATTGAGTGTACCATTAAGCAAGATAGAAATATAAACCTATTAATTTGTTATGTAAAAAAGTAGCAAGATGACAAAGATGGAATGCAGAATTAATCATTGGATAACCCAGGTAAAATGCCATAGTGGCATCCATATGGTTGAATTCAATAAGTATTAGAAAATATAGGTTTTCAGTTTGAGGGAAATACCAGGAACAAAACTCCATAGAAGCAGTTCTTACATTCTACCACAAGTAAAACTTTACCACAGCCTCCATTGATACCTATACCCCAAGCCACCAAAAAAATCACAAGTACAAGTGATGCTGTTTATTGTGGAATAAATCATAGGGGGACTACACTACAGCATTCACCAAGAGTAAAAGTTAAAGTGCCCTACCCAACTAACACTATAGATACATCATTAGAAAGTCTTTTCCTACAAAAAAAAACAATTCAATAAATTTAAAAAGTGACTATTACAGCTGATGTGCAGCTATCCCTGAAAGAACATAGAAAACATGAAAAAGAAAGAAAATATGACATCTCCAAAAGAACATAATAAATCTTCAGCAACAAATCCCTATACAAACAAATTCATAAAATCCTGAAGAAATTAAAAATATTAATTTTAAAGATGTTTGGTAAGATATAAAACTAATTGGTAGCTCTTAATTTTTTAAAACATTAAGAATATGAATGACAAAAGTATCAAGGATACATATCATTTAACACATTCTGGAAATAAAGAACTCATTAAAAAAAAACTAAATAAACAAATTTGAGAGCTTTGAATAATGGACTAGATCAGGCAGTATCAGAATCACCAAACTTGATGACGCCATTTGTAATAACCCAGTTGGACAAATATAAAGATAGAGAAAAAAAAGGTGCAAAGCCTTTGTGACATGGGATACTACAACGTGACCAAATATTCATGTTATTAGTGTCATAGAATTTATAGTGATAACAAAAGGTTTAAAAGTCTACTTAGCAATTAATAAATGAATGCTTCTTAAGTCTAGCAAGAGATTTAGACATCCATAAACAAGAGGTTCAGAGATATGCAACAAAAAGTTATTCTCCATGGCACATTAGAGCCAAACTCTCTAAAGCCAAAGACAAAGAGATAATTATTAAAAATAACAATAGAAACAAATCTGTCATCTATAAAAGAAATTATATTGTTTTGACAGTGGAGTTTCAGGAGAAACCTTACAGGTAAGGGAAAAAAAATGATGTACTTAAGCTGCTAGAAAACAAACAAACAAAACAAACTCAGGCAGCCAAGTTACTGTACCCAGAAAAAAATTATCCTTCATAAAGGAAAAAAATTAAAATGGTTTCCAGAGAAGCAAAAGCTGAGATAATTTATTACATAAAGAATGGCCATACAATATCTCAGAAAGTTCTAAAACTGAAAGGTGAAATTTACCATTATGAAAACACACTGATATAAAACTGGCTATAAAGCAAACATAATTGAGAAAAAGAACTAAAAAAAACTACAGAAAACCACAATAAAAAAATAATTAGAAAAATAAATCAAGAATGTAGAGTACAACCAGAAAAAAAAGCAATGGTATGACAGATCTAAAATGTCATATATCAAGAATAACCTTAAAGGCAAATTTATTAAATTTTCCACTTAAAATATATAGACTGGGGCTTCTGCACTAGACTGGAGTCCAGTCTCTTTCTCTCTTTCTCTCTCTCTCTTTCTCTCTTTCTTCTTCCCCCCAATCACCAACACTGTCTCCACCTTTGGGGTATCCTGAAAAAAAATTATAGACTGAATAACTTTAAAAAATATATAATTCAATTATATGCTGCCTAAAGGAAACATACTTTATCTCTACAGACACATATAGACTGAAAACAAAGAGATTAATAAAGACATTCAGTGCAAACAGAAATCACATGCTAGTAAAAATTTCTATAATTTTATTAAATAAAACAGACTTTAAGTCAATAACAGTAAGAAAAGAAAAAGAAGGTCTTTATATAATAATAAATATATAAATTTAACCAGACCATATAACAACTCTAAATATATATATTTGCCCAATGTCGAAGCTCTCACGTTTATAAAGTAGACATTAATACATCAGAAGTGAGAGATAAACTCCAATACAATAATCATGGAATACTCTAATACCTTACTCTCAGGTTCAGATACATCATCTAGACAGAAAATCAACAAAGAAGCATTGGATATAAGCTGGACATTTGAACAAATGGACCTAGGAGTCATCTACAGAACATTTTATGAAACAACTGTGAAATACACATTTTTTTTTCCTAATCTGCACCAAAAAAAAAAAAATTTTTTTTTTAATGATAGGCCATATTTTAGACCACAAAACAAGTCTCAATGAATGTATCAAAATCAAAATTGTATCAAGTATCTTTTCAGAAAATAATAAAAAATGTCTAGAAATCAATACCAAGAGGAAATTTGGAAACTATACAAATATATGAATTTTTAAAACCATGTTATTGAACAAACTTTGGGTCATTGTAAACAGGAGAAAATTTAGACAAAATTTTTGAAACAAATGAAAGCACAATATGTTCAAATTGATAGGATACAACTAAAACAGTGTTAAGAGGAAAGTTTATAACAATAAATATCTATACCAAGAAGTAGAAAATTTTAATATTAGCAATATAACAACTGACCTCAAGAAACTAGAAAGCAAGAAAAACAACAACAAAATAAAAAGCAAAAGAAAATGAATTATAAAGCGAACCTAGACAAAACAGAGACAATTAATACAAAGAATGACTGAAACCAAAAGTTTGTTTTTCAAAAGATTTTTAAAAATATAAAAACCCTAATCAGACTGAACAAGACAAGAATAGTCCAAGTAAACAAAATCAGAAATAACAAAGACATTATAACTGATACCACAGAAATACCAAAGAAAATCAAAGACTGTCATGGAGAACTACACATTAACAACATAGAAAACTTACATGAAATGTATAATTTTTGAAAGCATAGAAACTACTAAGATTTAATCAGGGATAAATGTAAATCCTGAAGAGAACAATAATAAGTTGCAGAATTGAATTAGGGATAAAAAGTTCCTCATCAACAAGAAGAGCCTAGGACAAGAGAGAATCACCAGCAAATTCTACCAAATATATAAAGAAGAACCAATACGGAGGGTCAGGAAAATGTTGGCCAAGCCATTCGGATTATGTGAGTCCCAGTGTGAGTGAGCGAGTGTATGGAAAATTTTGTGTACTTGCTGGCAAGCGAGTGGGCATTTGAGTGGCTGTCTGAGTGAGGGCTAGGGAGCTAGTTACCAGGGTTCTTTTAGTGTGGCAGCTGGAGTCACAGCTGCTGGGCTTGGATTCTAGTGATTCCTGGGACACAGAAGCCAAGCACCATTTTCTTTCTTTCTCCTTCTTCTTCTCCTTCTCCTTCTTCTTCTTCTTCTCCTCCTCCTCCTCCTTCTCCTCCTCCTCCTCCTCCTCCTCCTCCTCCTCCTCCTATTTTCTTCCTCCTCCTCCTCCTCCTCCTCCTTCTATCAACAAAACCCTTCCTGAATGGAAAATGCTGGGAGAGACTAAGTGGTGGTTTGTGAGCAAGTGGCCAGGCTCCTGGTGCAACAGCTGGTGCTGCAGCTTCTCTGCTTGGTACCCAACTCTTCTCAGGTTACAGAAGCCAAGCATTTTTTTTTAAATGGACAAAGTTTTCCTGTGAAGAAGTGGTGGAGAGAGACCATCACCCCCAGCTTTGCTTCACCACTGTATCAGGAGAGATTGCTGGCTCCAGGCTTTGTCTCACCATTTCAGCACCTTGCAGGGCACTGGCAGCAGGGAATGCAGAGGGAGTCAAGAGGCAAAGTCCCATGGAAGAGGAAAATAGAAGCACCTCACCACCATCTTGAAGACGGGGCAGGAAAGTGTTCCAACTTGCTCACCACAGAGCAATGGAATCTATCTCTATGACTGGTGGATCAACTACCCAGTGATTGATCATGACCCAGAGGGAATAGCCTGAGAGCACAAACTTTGGAGGGACCTGGTGAGTGCTGAGTTCCAGGTGCCCCAACCCCTACCCTGATACAGCGGTGGGGCAAAGGTTGTGGCCAGAAAAGGATAAAGAAGGACTTCAAAGAGATCAGTGGTGAGTCCAGGACTGACCCAAACCCCCTCCTCCTTAGCAATCCTGTGAAAGACACACATAGCTGGGCCACCACTGAGAGGGACAAAACCAGGAGGAGCCTGGACATCAGTTGCAATAGGAGAACTCCATTCCAGGATAGACCTGACTGGGGCACCCTTTCCTAGGAGTACATACCTGAAGAAGAGACAATCTCTCACCTCCCCACCGTAAGAGATCTCCCTGACCATATCAGAGTGGGAGGGGAGAAATGCAGCCTCACCCGCCTCCACTGCCCCACTTCCTTCCCTGCTCTGGAAACTGAGAGTGAAAGAGGTGGCTCTGCAAGAGAGACCTGATTAGAGGAAAAATTACAGTGCCTGCCACAAGAGAGCAGGCTTTTATTTTTAATTATTTTTAATAAAAAAAATTTTTGTGTTTATTTGTTAGTTCATCTATTGTTAAAATATTTTTCCGTTGTGCATGAATGTGTATGTGAGGGTTTGATCTGCATCACCCAAAATTTGATTTTTTTTTCTGTTTCTTCCTTCATTTGTAATTTTCTGTTTATATGTGTTTATGAATGATTGAATGTTCACCTTTCAATTTTGTCATTGCTGTTGGACTGTTTTTGCTCTTTTGTTCTTCTGGGTTTCTTATTTTCATTCTTTATAGTTTAAGGTGTGTGTCAATATATGTGTGAGGGTTTGATCTGAATTCCTTTTTTTTCTGTTTTCTGTTTTTTCTGTTTTTCTCCTCTATTCATTTACTACTAGGCATGTGTATGTGTTTAGTTTTCTTGGTTTTTGTTGTTGTTTGTTTTGTTTCATTTTGTTGTTGTTCCAGTTTGTTTTGGTGTGTGTGTGTGTATGTCTGTGTGTGTGTGTGTGTGTGTGTGTGTGTGTGTGTGTGTGTGTGTGTTCAATTGTTTTTTGCATTGGTTTCTGCTTTGCATCATCCTATAGGGTG
The DNA here is from genome assembly GCA_027257055.1 of Cephalopachus bancanus. Classification (NCBI taxonomy): domain Eukaryota; kingdom Metazoa; phylum Chordata; class Mammalia; order Primates; family Tarsiidae; genus Cephalopachus; species Cephalopachus bancanus. Next base: position 279,948 of record JAPVLO010000778.1, read on the forward strand.
GTGGTGGGTAGTAGGTCTCAGGGAACACATACCACAATAAGTGAACATTGTAATTGCAAGTAGTTTCTGAATCTTAGTGCCTCTTTCCCTACTTTATTCAAATTTAAAAAAACTACAAGAGACACCAAAGCTTCCCATCCACTGTCATGTTTCAAAATAGAACAAATCCAAAGCCCAGATCAGGGAAGAATAGAGGACTGAGCAAACATCAGAAGGGAAAGTCCTCTCACTGACACTGAATAATAAAACTAAAGAGAAAAACAAGAGATCTGTCACAAATGAGGAAAAACCAAAGAAACACCTCAGACAATTTCAAGTGTACCAAAGACAAAATTCCTGAAAAATCAGACCTTGGTGCCCAAGCAATGGAAGTAACTAATGACTGGTCTTATAATATAACCGGGATTAGGGAATGGATGGAATGATTGAATAATGTTCAAGAAAGGTAAGATGCAACACTGAAAGAACTTGTAGCAGAGATTTTGGCAATACAAAATTTTATCCAGGAAATAAATAGCAAGATGACAAAGCTGGAATGCAGAGTTAATCTGGTGAAGATTCTCAGAACTTGAATACAAGAATATGGAATAACCTGATGTGTAAAAAACATGAGAGAAGACTCACAAAGAAAAAAACAAAGCCTACAAGAGATGTGCGGTTATTTCAAGAGCCCAAACCTACACCTGATTTGTATGCCAGAACAAAAAAAGGAAAAGGCGAACAACTTGGAGCAAGTATTCCAGGAGGTATGCAATAAAACTTTCCCCATCTCACAATAGATGTGAACAGCCAAGGACAAGAGATACAGAGAACCCTCACAAGATATCAAATGAGAGGACCAACCCCTAGACACATAAGTAATTCACCTACACAAAGTAGGAACAAAAGAAAAATTTCTAAAGGCAGCAAGATAAAAAGATCAGACCACCTACTGGGGAAAACCAATCAGAATAGCAGCAGACCTATAGGCAGAAACAATAAAAGCAAGAAGGGACTGGAGTCCTATATTCAAAGTCCTCAAAGATAAACAATTTCAACCAAGAATTTCTTTTCTAGCCAAGCTCAGCTTCATCCATGGTGGAGAATTAAAATCCTTCCCAGACATTCAATCCCTAAGAGATAATGCAGCTTCCAGACCAGCTCTACAGGAGACACTTAAAAATGTTTTAACAAAGAAGAAAGAAAGAAGAAGAAGAAAAAAAGAGTGACCACACACTTACCAAGAGAGAATAGAGTAAAACAAGAGAGAATACAGTGAAGCAAGAAATGTGAAAACATACACATACATCAACCCCAAAGTCAAAAGAAAACAAGCAAACAAAGAAAAAACTTTTTAAGAACTTCATGACAGGGATAAACAATCACATTTCAATAATCAGCTTGAATGTGAATGGAATAAATGCACCACTGAAAAGACACTGAATGACAAAACTGAATAAGAAACTATGATCCAGGGCAGCCCCTTCAGGTCCCCTTTCACTCTGGGAGCTTCTTTCTCTGTCCTCTCAATAAATCCCGTTTTCTTAAAAAGAAAAAAGAAACCATGACCCAGTAATTTACTACATACAGGAGACTCATCTCACTACAAGGGATGCACACAGACTTAAAGTTAAAGGATGGAAAATGAGTTTCCAGGCAAATGGATCACAAAGAATGTTAGAGTTGTGATCTTAATATCAGGCAAAACAAACTTTAAGCTATCAAAAATTTTAAAACATGCAAAAGGGCGCAACATATTGATAACAGGTTCAATCCATCAAAAGGAAATATCCATCCTAATCATATATCCACCCAACACAGGAGCACAAGCATTTATAAAGCAACTACTAAGTAAACTAAAAAAAGATATTTACTCTAACAATATTATAGCAGGAGACTAGAATTCCTCACTAAGAGTCCTAGATAGATCATCAAGGCAAAAAATTACCAAGGAGATCCAGAACCTAAACTTGACTCTCAACCAAATGTGTCGTTGAAGATATGATCCTATACCTTGAAAATCCAAGAGAATCTCTCAAAAACCTGATTGCACTGATAAAAGGCTTTGGGAAAATTTCGGGATACAAAATAAATGTTCAAAAGATAGTTGCATTCCTATACACCAAAAACAAGCATGCAGAGATTCAAATTAAAATCACAATCCCATTCACAATAGCCAGAAAGAAAATGAACTATCTCGGCATCTTCCTAACTAGAGAAGTGAAATTCTATAATTAGAATTACAAAACACTGCTCAAAGAAATCCAAGAAGACACAAACAAATGGAAAAGTATTCCATGCTCATGGATAGGAAGTATCAATATTGTTATAATGTCCATCCTACCAAAATAAACCTACAGATTCAATGCCATACCCATCAAGTTACCAACATCATTCTTCTCAGACCTGGAAATGACGATACAGAAATACATATGGAAACATAAATGACAACAAATAGCCAAAACAATTCTTAGGAAAAGAAACAAAGCAAGGGGTATGATACTTCTAGACTTCAAACTTTACTATAAGGCTACAGTAATCAAAACAACCTGGGGTTGGTACAAGAACAAGCATATAGACCAATGGAACAAGATATAGATTATAGAAACAGTCTCAATTTCTCAACCAACTCATCTTTGACAAAATCTCCAGCAACAACTACTGGGGAGAGGAAAACCTATTCAGTAAATGGTGCTGGCAAAACTGATTAATCACACACGGAAGATTGAAACAGTACCCCTACCTATCACCATATGCAAAAATTAACTCTAAATGGATCGATGACCTAAAAGTACAACCTCAAACTATAAGAATCTTAGAAAATGTAGAAGATATCCTTATGGAAATTGAAACTGGCAACCAATTCCTAGTCAGAACCCTAAATGCCCATACCTTAAGAAATAAGGTAGACAAGTGGGACCTCATGATACCTGTGAGTTTCTGCAAAGCAAAAGAAACCATCAAGAGAACAAGGAGTTAGCCCACAGAATGGGAATTAATATTTGCCAACGGTGTATTAGACAAATGCCTAACATCTAGGATCTACAAGGAACTCAAATGTGCCAAAAGGAAACAAACAAACAAAAACAGTCGTATTAAAAAGCAGGCAAAAGACATGGATAGACACTTCTCAAAAGAAGTTATACGGATAGCCAACACTCACATGAAAAAATGCTCTGTCTCACTCATCATCAGAGAAATTCAAATCAGAACCACATTGATATATCACCTAACCCCAGTAAGAATGGCCATCATTAATAAAACAAATAACAACAGATGCTGGCGAGGATGCAAAGAAAAAGGAAAGCTTATGTACTGCTGGTGGGAATGCAAACTAGTGCAACCTCTTTGGAAGACAGTGTGGCTATTTCTAAATGAACTAGAAATTGACATTCCATATGACCCAGCAATTTTCCTATTGGGAATATACCCAGTGGAACTCTAATCATTCTACAAAAAAGATACCTGCACACACACACACACACACACACACACACACACACACACACACACTCATGTTTGTTACAGCTCTATTCACAATAGCAAAAATATGGAACCAATCACTCTGCCCATTGAAGCTGGATTGCATAAAAAAATGTACATATACACAATGAAATATTATGCAGCCATAAAGAAGGACAAACATATGGACTTTGCAGTTACTTGGATGGATTTAGTGTTGTTGTTACTCAGTGATCCGTCACAGAAACAAAGAAGAGAGTACCATATGTTCTCACTCATAGGTGGACCTTGAACAATTATAGTACTGTAAGAAAGGGATTGGCAGTAGTGAGAAACTGTCAGGGGAGGGGTTTGGTATTGGTAATTGAAGGAAACTGTTACGGGAAGGAGGGGCATACTTCATTAACAAGGGTGCCTGCATAATCAATGTTTGTATACCTAACCCTGAATTATACCCCAAATCTTTATAATAAAAAAAATAAGGGATGCTGGATTTTATCAAAAGCTTTTTTCTGTATCTAATAATATCATCTTGTGGTTCTTGTTTTTGCATCTGTTGATGTATTTAAATGCATTTATGATCTTGTAGAAATTGAACCAGCCCTGCATCCCAGGGATAAAGCCTTCTTGTTCATGATGGATGATTTTTGAAATGTGTTCTTGGATTCAGTTTGCTAGAATCTTGTTGAGAATTGTTACATCTATGTTAATAAGGGTTATTGTTCTGTAGTTTTCTTTGTTTTTTGGATCTTTACCCAGTTTGGTTATCAGTGTGAAGTTAGCTTTGTAAAATGAATTGTGGATGAAGTCCAACTTTCTCAATTGCCTGGAATGCTTTCAATAGGTTTGGCATCATTTCCTCCTTGTATTTTTTGTATAATTCCTCTGGAAATCCATGTGGTGCAGGGCTTTTTTTGGTATGTGATTTTCTTATAACAGAGTCAATTCCCTGGATTGTCATTGGTCAATTTAATGTCTCAGTGTCTCCGCATTTCATCCTTAGAAAGTTGTATGATGTTGGAATGTCCTCCATTTTATTTAGGCTATCAAGCTTGTTTTTATACAATTGTGCATAGTAATCTTTTATAATCTTTTGTATTTCTTTGGGGTGAATTGTGATTTGACCTTTTGCATTTATTATTGTGTTTATTTTGGCTTTTTCTCTCTTTCTCTTGTTCAGTCTGGCTAGAGGTCTGTCAATCTTTTTATTCATTCAGAGTCAGGTTTTTGTAAATTAATATTTTATATAATTTTTTTTCTTCTATATCCCATATTTGGGCACTTACTTTGGTGATCTAGATTCTTCTACTAAAGTTGGGGTTTTTGTGGTCTTGTCTTTCCAACTCCCTTAGGTGATTTGCTAGCCTGTTAACTTATGATCTTTCCATTTCCTTGATGTGTGTTCATAGTGATATAAATTTCCCTATTAGGACTGATTTCATGGCATTTCACAGATTTTGGTAAGACATTTCTTTATTTTCATTTGTTTCCAGGAATCTTTTAATTTCTGTTTTGATTTCTGTGCTGACCCAGTAGTCGTTTAGTACCATGCTGTTTAGTGTTCATGTCTTTGTGGGCTTGGGGAAATTTTGTTAGTGTTGATATTTATTTTTATTCCACGGTGGTCTGCAAAAGTGCATGGCAGTATTTTGATCTTATGAAATATGTTTATGCTTGACCTACAGCTGAGCATATGATCTATCTTGGAGTACATTCCATGTGGTGATGAGTAGAATATGTATTCTGTGATTATTGGGTGGAGTATTCTGTAGGTATCTGTTAAGTCCATTTGTTCAAGGGTCCAGTTGAGTTTCCAGAGCTCTCTGTTTATTTTTTACCTCAATGATCTATCTATGATTGTTTGTAGAGTATTTAAGTCCCCAGTTCTAATAGTGTCAGAGTCAATATATTATTTATGTTTACTTAGTAGTTACTTTATGAACACTTTTGCTCCAGTGTTGAGTGGTTGTAAAGTTTGGATGGATATACTTGTTTATGGGTTGAACCTTTTATCATCATGTAGTGTCCTTCCATTCCAACAGTTGCTGGAGAGGGTGTGGTGAAAAGGGAACACTCCTACACTGTTGGTGGGAGTGAAACTAGTGCAACCTCTATGGAAAACAGTGTGGTGATTCTTAAAAGCTCTAAATATCGACCTCCCATATGACCCCACAATCCCCCTACTGGAAATATACCCTGAAGAACTCAAATCACTCTATAAAAAGGACATCTGTACATGTATGTTTATCGCAGCATTGTTCACAATAGCAAGAACATGGACTCAACCATACTGCCCATCAAAAGAAGACTAGATTAAGAAAAATGTGGTACATATACAGGATGGAATACTATGCAGTCATAAAAAAGAACAAAATCATGAACTTCGCAGCAATCTGGATGGAACTGGAGTCTATAATACTGAGTGACCTCTCACAGAAACAAAGATCTGAGTATCACATGTTTTCACTCATATAGTGGACCTTGAACATCCATATAATACTATAAGAAAGGACTGATCGTGGTGGGAAACTATGGGCAGGGAGGAGAAAGGAGGTGGGATTAACGGTAGTAAATATTTGTCTGGGGATGGGGAGACACCCCTTATCAACAAGGGTGCCTGAGTAAAACATATTTGTATACCTAACCCTTAACTGTATCCCACAATATCAAAATAAAAAATATTGATTAAAAAAAATTATAGCTTTCCACAGAGGTTGCACTAGTTTACACTTCCACCAACAGTGTAGAAGTGTTCCCTTTTTGCCACACTCTCTCCAGCAACTGTTATTTATTGAGTTGTTGATATTTGCCATTCTGACTGGTGTTAGCTGGTATCTCAATGTGGTTTTGATTTGCATCTCCCTGATGATTAGTGAGATTGAACATTTCTTCATGTGTCTGTTGGCTGCTCAGATGTCTTCCTTTGTGAAGTGTCTGTTCATATCATTTGCCCATTTTATAATGGGGTTGTTTGTTTCTTTTCAGCACATTTGAGTTCCTTTTAGATCCAAGATGTTAAGCCTTTGTCAGACCTGGAGTTAGCAAATACTTTTTCCCAGTCTGTAGGATGTCTCCCTGATCTCTTGATAATTTCTTTGGCTTTGCAGAAGCTTGTCAGTTTAATAAGGTCCCACTTGTCTATCTTCTCTCTTACAACCTGTGGGTTTCGGGTTTTGTTCAGGAATTGGATGCCAGTTCCGATTTCCATGAGTGTATGTCCTTCATTTTCTAAGGTTCTTATGGCTTGAGGTTTTACATTTAGGTCTCTGATCCATTTGGAGTTAACCTTTGTGCATGAGGATAGATAGGGGTCCTGTTTTAATCTTCTGCATGTGGTCAGCCAGTTTTCCCAGTACCATTTACCGAATCGGTTCTCCTTTCCCCAATGGTAGGTGGTGGAGGCTTTGTAGAAGATGAGTTGGTTGAGAAATTGAGGTTTTGCTTCTGGAATCTCAATTCTGTTCCATTGATGTGTATGCCTGTTCCTATACCAATACCAAACTGTTTTGATGATTGCAGCTTTATATTCTGGTAATGTGATACAGCCTGCTTTGTTTTTTTTTTGCTGAGGATTGATCCAGCTATTCTTGGATGTTTGTGTTTCCATATGAATTCCTGTGTTGTTTTTTCTAGGTCTGAGAAGAATGTTGCTGGTAATTTGATGGGTATTGCATTGAATTTGTAGATTGCCTTAGGTAAGATGGACATCTTCACAATGTTGATTCTTCCAATCCATGAGCATGGGATATTTTTCCACTTGTTTGTGTCATCTTTGATTTCTTTGAGCAGTGTTTTGTAGTTTTCATTGTAAAGGTCTTTCACGTCTCTGGTTAGGAAGATGCCAAGATATTTCATTTTCCTAAAAGCTCTAAATATCAACCTCCCATATGTCTCTGCAATCCCCCTACTGGGATTATATCCTGAAGAACTCAAATCACTCTATAAAAACGATACCTGCACATGTATGTTTATCGCAGCATTGTTCACAATAGCAAGAACCTGGATGCAAACATGCTGCCCATCAAAAGAGGACTGGATTAAAAAAATGTGGTACATATACATGATGGAATACTACGCAGCCATAAAAAAGAACAAAATCATGAACTTCACAGCAACCTGGATGGAACTAGAGTCTATAATACTGAGTGACCTCTCACAGAAACAAAGATCCGAGTATCACATGTTCTCACTCATATAATGGACCTTGAACATCCAATGTAATAGTATAAGAAAATGACTGACAGTAGTGGGAAACTATGGGGGGGATGGGATTAATGGTAGCAAATATCTGTCTATGGATGCGAAACACCTCTTATCAACAGGGTGCCTGAATGAAACATATTTGCATACCTAACCCTTAACTGTACCCCATAACATCATAATAAAAAATATTGATTAAAAAAAATTATAGCTTAAAAGTTTTTTTAATATTGAGATTACTATTCCTGCCTTCTTTTGTGATCCATTAACCTGGAAACTCCTTTTCTTTCCTTTTACTTTAAGTTTGTGTACCTTTCTTGTTGTAAGATGAGCTTTCTGGATGCTGTCTTTTTTTTAATCCATTTTGACTTACTGTCTCTTTTCAGTGGTGTATTTAGTCCATTCACATTGAGGCTGATTATTGAAATGTGATTGTTTATCTCCAACACTAGGTTCTTATAAAGTGTTTTGTTTACTTGTTTGCTTTTTTTCTTTTAACTTCTGCATTGATAAATGTGTGTCTTTTCAAGTTTACAGTCACTCTGTGTTCTCTGTTCATTCTGTGTCTCCTATTCTCTTGAGAAATTCACGGTCATTATTGTATTTCTTTCTTCTGTGCTTAATACATTTTTAAGCATCTCCTGTAGAAGTGGTCTGGAAGCTGCATAATCTCTTAGTGATTGGATGCATGTAAAGATTTTAATTCTCCATGACTGGTGAAGCTGAGTAGTGTTTCTGTTGAGAGATCTGTTGCTATTCTGATTGGTTTTCCTCAGTTGGATGTCTGACCTTTCTCTCTTGCTACCTTTAGAATTTTTCTTTTGTGCCTTCTTTGTGTAGTCAAATAGCTATATGTCTAGGTGTTTGTCTTCTCATTAGCTGTCTTGTCTGGGTTCTCTGTATCTATTGTGTTTGGATGGTGACATCTCTGGTGATTTGGGAAAAGTTTTCCTGGATAACCTTTCAGAATACTTGCTCCAAGTAGTTTTCCATTTCCTTTTCTTCTTCTAGGCTACCGTTCAGGTTTGCATTCAGCCTCTTGTTGTAATCACACTTCTCTTGGAGGCATTGTTCTTTCTTTCTAAGTTTTTCCTCTATGATTTTTGCAGATTGGTTTAATTCCATGTTTTGGTGTTAAAGTTCTGAGATACTTTCTTCTGCTTGATTAATTCTGCTTTCTGTTCATGTCATCTTGTTATTTATTTCCTGGATTAAATTTTATAGCCAAAATCTCTGTTACAAGTTATTTCAGTGTTGCATCTTGATCTTGTCTTTCTTGAGTCTTATCCACTCTTTTTATCTATTCCCTAATCCGCATTGTATTCTGGGGTCAGTCATTGATGACTTCTTTTGTTTATGCTTCAAAGTCTGATTTTTCAGGTGTTTTTGATTTGTTACACCGGGAATTACCTGTGTTTTTTCTGTTGAATTTTCCTCATTTGTGACAGAAATTTCTGTCATAAATTATGACAGACTCTTTATGATAAAATTATAAATGTCACAAATGAGGAAAATTCAACAGAAATTTTCTTTATGATAATGCACTCTTTATGGATACATGTGTGTACTCCCTGAGTCCAAGATACTGCAACAGCAATGAGGGAAACAGAACAAAGTAGAATGAAATAAGTCAAGCAAAATAAAAAACAATTAAAGAAAGCACACAAAAGGAGAATCCAAAGGAAAAAACAATTAAGCACATACATACAAACAAAAACCAAAACTAATGTGAGAAAAAAAATCATAAAAAGGGATTCAAATTGAACACTCACATCTACATTCAAGCATACATTAAACTAAAAAAAAAAAGAGAACAAACAAACAAACAAAAAACCGAAGGATGAACACTCAATCATTCACATACACACAATAAACAGAAAATTTAAAAAATGAAATAAAAAAGAAAAATAAAAAAGAGGAGGTAGGAAATATTGATCAAACCCTCACATACACAGTCATGCACAAAGAGAAAAAAAAATAAAAAGAAAATAAAAAGAAAAAAACACCTATCCTGTTTTAGCAGATTCTGTAATTGTTCCTCTCAGCTGTTCACAGGTAAGTCCCTTCCACTGTCTCTTGTTGAGCTGTGGCATAATTCACAATCTCCCCAGTATGTGGCCAGGGGAAGGAGAAGGAGGTAGTGAAGGTGGGTGATAATTCATCCTCCCTCCCATGCTCATATGGTGAGAAGGATACCCTCTGGTGGGGAAGTGTAGGATTGACTCTTCCCCAGGTGCCATTGTGGGGGCATTCCTGCCAGACTTATCCTAGAGTAGATAATGGCTGATGTCCAGGCTCTATCTGAGTTCATCCCTCTCAATCATGTCCCAGTTGTGTGGGTCTGATGTTCAGAGGATTACTGGGGGGAGGGAGAGTGTCGGGTCAGCCTCAGACTCACTGCTGATCTCCTTAGGGGTCTTCTTCATCCTTTTCTAATCACACTGTTTTTCCCATGACTGAAACTGTGTAGGTAGGGAGTTTGGTGCTTGAGACTCAGCACTCATCCTGTCCCTCTGTAGTTTGTGCTTTCAGGATATTCCCTCTGGATCATGATCAGTCCCTGAGTAGTTAATCTGCTGGTCACAGAGATTGGGTCTGTTGCTCCATAGTGAGCAAGCCACAGTACTTCCTTGCCCAGTTTTCAAGATCGTAGCATGGTGCCTGTTGTTTCCAGTAGAACCCTGCCTTTGGGATTTCTTGCTGTGCTCCCTCTGCAGCCCTTCCTGCCAATGTCCAGTCAGGTGCTGCAGGAGTGAGACAGAGCCTGGAGGCAGAAATCACTATCAGCACAATCTTTCTGAGAAAGGCTTTGCTGCTTTAAAAAAAATAGCACTCGGCTTCTGCACCCTGGGATACATTAGGGTCTAATTACAGCAACTGTGGCACCAGCCACTTCACTAGGAGAGCCTTCACCACTTGTTCCTAAATCCCCACTCAGTCAGCCACTCGCATATAAACTTAAAGACACATGAAAAATTTTCCATACACTCACTCTCTCACACTGGGACTCACATTGTCCAACTGGCTCCCCTGCCATCTTCTCTATACCACTGGTATGATTCTGTACCTTGGAAACCCAGGGGAGTTTGTCAATAACCTCTTTTCACTGATAAACAACTTTGGTAAAGATTTGGGGGTGCAAAAACAACATGCAGAAGACAGTTGCATTTTTATACACCTGCAACAAGCAGGCAGAGAACCAAATAAAAAGCAAAATCCCATTCACAGTAACCACAAAGTAAACACAATACATCAGCCTCTTCCTAACCAGAGAAGTGAAAGACCTACCTTTACAATGAAAATTGCAAAACACTACTCAAATAAATCAAATATGAAATGAATGGAAAAATATTCCATGTTCATTGATTGGAAGAGTCAACATTGTTAAGATGTCCATCCTACCCAAGGCAATCTACAGATTTAACATGATACCCATTAAATTACCAATACCACTTTTCTCAGATCTAGAAACAACTATACAGAAATTCATACGGAAGTATAAATGACCACAAAGCAATTCTCAGCCAAAGAACAAAGCAGGAGGCATCACACTACCAGACTTCAAACATTATTATAAGGCTACAATAATCAAAACAGTCCAGTATTGGTAGAAGAACAAGCATGTAGACCAATAGATCAGGATAGAGATTCCAGAAGCAAAACCTAAAATCAATCTATGAAAAAGATACCTGCATGCACATGTTTATTGAAGCATTGTTTACAATAACACCACCAAGGAACCAATCCCGCTGCCCATCAAAAGTGGACTGTATAAAAAAACTGGTAAATATACATGATGAAATATTATGCAGTCATAAACAAGGACAAAATTGTGAACTTCACAGCAACTTGGATGGATTTAGAGTCTATAATACTCAGTGGTCTCTCATAGAAACAAGTAATTGAATACCACATATTCTCACTCATAAGCAGACCCTGAATATTTATCATAATAGTATAAGAAAGAAATTGGTCATAGTGGAAGAGTGCCATGGTGGGTGCACACTTTATCAATAAGGATGCCTGTTCTCAAACTAGGTGAAACAGGGACCAAAGTGAGGCTGAAAGTTTACCTGTACAGTGGCCATTTGTATATCTAATCCTGAATTGTATCTGACATTTTTAAAATAAAAAAAATAAAAAAACAGAATACAAGCAAACAAATACATAAAACAAACTGAAATTCTAGAAATAAAAATATTATAGGGTATTATAAAATGCAGTGGGAAGTTTTAACAGTAGACTAGAACAAACAGAAGAAAAAAACTCAGAGCTTGAAACAAGACTTTTGATTTAAGCCAATCAAATAATAATAATAATTGAATCAAGAAAACAGAGCAAAGTCTCTAAAAAATATGGAATTCTGTAAGACATCCAAACCTAAAAATAATGGGTATTTTTGAGAAACAAACAAAAGCAAAATGTCGGAAAAACCCATTCAAGGGAATAATGAAGGAAAATTTCTCCAAATTTGCCAGAGATCTAAACACACAGATGCAGGAAGTCTAAAGCACCCCCAAAAGTTGTATTGCAAAGGCGTGTAACCACCTCATTATAAAAAAGCTAATGTAAAGGAAATAATTTTAAAAACAATGAGATAAATGTAACAAAAACTTACAAATGTAAACCTATCAAGCTACCAGCAGACTTCTCAGAAGAAACCCTCCAAGCCAGATGGGATTGGGGTCCCATTTTTAATCTCCTCAAACAGAACAACAGTCAGTCAATGATTTAGTGACCCACAGAACTAGATTTTGTAAATGAAGGATTAATGAAGTCCTTTACATACAAGAAAATGCTGAGAAAATTTGTCACCACTAGACCAGTTCTACAAGCAATACTCAAAGAAGTTCTAAATACTGAAAAAAAGGTTGAAATATTCAAGTACAAAAAAAGTTGGAAGTCATAAAGTTCACAGGTCTTAGGGAACAACATCACAGTAGTGAAAATACATAAATAAATAAAGCAACTAGATAACAACCAGTGTGATGAAAGTAATAGTGCCTCACATATCATTATTAGCTCTATACATAAATGGTCTCAATGCCTCACTAAAAGGATACAGACTGGCAACATGGAAAAAAAAGAAAACCCCAATATTTTCTCCCTTTAAGAGATCCACTTAACCCGCAAAGACTTCTATATACTCAATGTAAAATGGTGGGAGAAAATATTCCCCACAAATGAAAACCAAAAGCAAGCAGGAGTAATTATTCTCATAACAGATTGAACAAAATTTAAATTGACAACAGTAAAAAAGATTGTACAATAATTAAGGGATCAATCCAATGAGAAGGCATAACAATTTTAAATGTGTATGCGCCTAACATCAGAGCCCCCAACTTTAAAAAATACATTTACTAGACCTAAAAAAAATGAGAAACAGCAATACAATATGGAAGACTTCAGCACTCCACTGACAGCAATAGACAGACAATAAAGACAAATTCAACAAAGAAATATTGGAGTTAAAAGCACTCTAGAGGACAAGAAATTAACAGATATCTTCAGAATATTGTTCCCCAAAAATACAGACTATATATTTTTCTCATCAACACATGGAACATTCTCTAAGATAGACTATATGATAGACAACGAATCAAGTCTCAATAAATTCAAAAAAATCAAAATCATATCAAGCACTTTCTCATACCACAATGGAATAAAACTAGAAGCTAACTCTAAAAATAACTTGCAAAATCAAACAAGAACATGAAAGTTAAACAATGTGCTCCTGATTGATCATTGAGTCAATAATGAAATCAAGATGTAAATTTTAAATTTTTATAAAACAAATGACAACAATGAAGCATGTTATCAAAATCTCAGAGATACAGCCAATGCTGTGCTCAGAGGCAAGTTTATAGGACTTAAGGCCTGCATTAATAAGATTGAAAGATCACATATCAACAACAACATTTTGCTGTCTTTATTGTCTGTCTATATCACACCTCAGGGAACTAGAAAAATATGAGCAAACCAAACTCAAAGCTAGAGGAAGAAAAGCAATATATTGAAGACCAGAGTGGAATTAAATAATATTGAAATTTTTAAAAATGCAAAAGATCAACCAAAAAGTTGGCTCTTTGAAAAGGCGAACAAAACGATAGATCACTAACAATATTAATTAAGGAACAAGGAGAGAATACTCAAATAAGCTCCTTCAGAAATAAAAATGGAGACAGTACAACTGACACAACAGAAATTCAAAAAATCATTTGAAAATATTATTAACACTTTTGTGTAAGCAAATTAGACATTCTAGAGACATTGAATAATTTCTTGAAAGCCTAAAATTTCACAACCTTGAATCAGGAAGAAATAGAAACCAGAAAAGACCAATAATGATTAGCAAGATTGAAAAATTAATTAGAAGTCACCAGACAAAAAAAGTACAAGACCTAATAAACTCACAACTGAATTTTACCAGATCCTCAAAGAAAAACTGTTCCACTGAAGCTATTTCACAAGACTGAACAGGAGGGAAATCTCCCTAACTTATCCTATGAGGCCGGTGTCACTCCGATACCAAAGTCAGGAAAAGACACAACAATAAAATAAATCTACAGATCAATAACCCTTATAAACAAAGATACAAAAATCCTCAACAAATTATCAACAAGCTAAAATCAACCACACAGGAAAAAAAGTATACACCATGACCAAGTGGGTTTTGTTCCAGGGATGCAAGGGTAGTTCAACATTTGCACATCAATAAATGTGATCCCCTAAGTAAACAGAATTAAAAACAAAAAATAATAATAATTTTTACTAAATAAGAAAAGCATTTGATAAAATCCAGAATCACTTCATGATAAAAGCCCTCAGCAAAACTGGCATAAAGGGAGCAGTCTCAAAAATAATAAAACCCCTATACCACAAACCCACAGCCAGTCTCCTCCTGATTAGAGAAAAGTTGAATGAATTTTTTCTCACAATTGGAAAAAATCTTGGATGCTCACTTTCACCACGGCAATTCAACATAATACTGGAAGTTCTAGCCAGAGAAATTGAGCAAGAAAAATAAAAAAGGGTATCCAAATTACAAAAGTAGTAATCAAAGTATCTGTGTATGTTGATGATATGATCTTTTTTTAATAAAAATTATTTTAAAGATGTGGGGTACAATTCAGAGTTACTTATACAAATGTTCACTATGCAGGAAACCTTGTTGATGAGGTGTACCCCCCCTTCCCTGGCAATTTCCCCCTACTGTCAATCCTGTCCTTCCCTCCTCTGACAGTTTTCCACTACTCCCAATCTCTTTCTTATAGTATTATAATTGTTCAAGGTCTGCTTATGAGTGAGAGCATGTGGTACTCAATTCTTTCTTTCTGTGATAATTCATTCAGTATTACAGACTCTAAGTCCAGCCAAGTTGCTGCAAAGTTTATAGTTTTGTCATTCTTTATGGCTGCATAATATTCCATCATGCATATTTACCACAATTTTTTTATCCAGTTCTCTTTCGGCAGGCAGCACAGTTGCGTCCATATTTTTGTTATTATGAATAATGTTGCAATAAACATATGTGTGCAGGAATATTTTTCATAGAGTGACTTGAGTTCTTCCCAGTATATTCCCAGAAGGGTAATTGTGGGATCATATGGAAGGTCAATTTTTATTTATTTTTCCCAGTAGTTGTGCTAGTTTACACTCCCACCAACAGTGTAGAAATGTTCCTTTCCAGAATCCTCTCCTGCATTTGTTGTTTTTTGAGTTATTGATGATGGACATTCTGACTGGAGTTAGATGGCATCTCAGTTTGGTTTTAATTTGAATTTCCTTGATGACGAGTGAGGCAGATAATTTTTTCATGTATCTGTTGGCTGCTCATATGCCTTCTTTTGAGAAGTATCTATTCATATATTTTGTCCACTTTGCAATGTGGCTGTTTGTTTTTGTTTTTTGGATGTTTGAATTCCTTGCAGATCCTCGATTTTAGGCCTTTGTCAGACATACAGTTGGCAAATATTTTTTTCCCAGTCTGTGAGCTGTCTCCCTGCTCTCTTGATGCTTTCTTTGGCTTTGCAGAAGCTTGTCAGTTTGATGAGGTCCCACTTGTCTATCTTATCTTTATGACTTGGGCACTTGGAGTTTTGATCAGGAATTGGTTGCTACTTCTAATTTCTATAAGGATGTCTCCTGTGTTTTTTAAGGTTCTTATAGTTTGAGGTTTTATGTTGAGGTCTTTGATTCACTTAGAGTTGATTTTTTGTGTGTGGTTATAGGCAATAGTCTTGTTTTAATCATTTGCATGTGGTCAGTTAGTTTTCCCAGCACCATATACTGAATAGGTTCTCCTCTTCCCAGTGTTTGTTGGTGGAGGCTTTGTGAAAGATGAGTTGGTTGAGAAATTGAGGTTTTGCTTCAGGAATCTCTATAATTTTCCATTGGTCTATATTTCTGTTTTTGTACCAATACTAGACTGTTTTGGTTATTATAGCCTTATAATAAAGTTTAAAGTCTGGGAGTGTGATACCTCCTGCTTTTTTTTTTTTTTTTTGCTGAGGATTATTTTGGCTATTTGTGGTCATTTATGTGTTCATTTGAAATCTTATGCTGTCATTTTCAGGAAGAATGATCCTGGTAATTTAATGGGTATTGCATTAAATCTGTAGATTACCTTGGGTAGGATAGACATCTTAATATTGTCGAGCACAGAATAGTTTTCCATTTGCTTGTGTCATCTTTGATTTCTTTGAGCAGTGTTTTGTAGTTTTCATTGTAAAGGTCTTTCACTTATCTGATTAGGAAAATGCCAAGGTATTTCATTTTTTTGTGGATATTGTGAATGGTATTGTGCTATTTATTTGGGCTTCTGTTTGTTTATTGTTGGTGTCTAGGAATGCACCTTTCATTTGCATGTTTATTTTATACCCTGAGAATTCACCAAAATCCTTTACTGTGCAAGGAGGTTATTGACAGATTCTCTTGGATTTTTGAGGTATAGAATCATGTCGTCTGCAAAGAGGGATAATACAACTTTCTCTTTTTGTAAATGAAAAGGCCTGACTTCTTTCTCTTGTCTGACTGCTTTATACTATGTTGAACAGGAGGGGTGAAAGTGGGTAGCCTTGTCTTGTTCCGGTTTTCAGGGGAAATGGCTCCAATGTCTATCTATTTAGCAGTATGTTGGCTATGGGTTTCTCATAAATGGCTCTTACTATTTTGAGCTATGTTCCATCTATGCCTAGATGTTCAAGGGTTTATATCAAGAAGGAATGCTGGATTTTATCAAAAGCTTTTTCTACATCTAATGAGATAATCATGTGCTTTTTGTTTTTATATCTGTTGATGTATTCAATTGCGTTTATGGTCTTGCAGATGTTGAACCAGCCCTGCACCCCAGGGATGAAACCTACTTGGTCATGGTGGTTTATTTTTGAGATGTGTTGTAGAATCCAGTTTGCTAGAATCTTGTTGAGAATTTTACTATCTATGGTCATCAAGGATATTGGCTTGTAGTTCTCTTTCTTTGTTGGATCTTAACCCAGTTTGGTATCAATGTGATGCTCACTTCGAAAATGATTGTGGTAGAGTTCCATCTTTCTCAATTTCCTGGAATACTTTCAATAGGATTGATATCAATGTCTCCATGTATGCTTTGTAGAATTCTGTTACAAAGTCATCCAATCCAGGGATTTTTGCTGTTGTTGTTGGTAATCTTCTTATGACATTGTCAATTTCCCAAGTTGTTGTAGGTCTATTTAGGGTCTTCATTTCTTCTTGTTTCAACCTAGGGAGGTTGTGTGATATCTGAAAGTCCTAAATTTCATTTTGATTTTCAAGTTTTTTTCCATTCAAATGTACATAGTAATCTTGATAATTTTTTTTAATTTCTTTGGGATCATTTGTGACTTTATCTTTTGCATTTCTGATTGTGTTAGTTTGAGCTTTTTCTCTATTTTTCTTGGTCAGTTTAGCTAGGAGTACATCAATCATTTTTTATCCTTTCAAAGAAACATCTTTTTGTTTTGTTGATTTTTTTTGTATTATATTTTTGTCTTCTGTGTCTTGAATTTGGTCTTCTATTTTGGTGATCTTGATTCTTCTGCAAAGTTAGAGTTTTGGTCATGCTTTTACTTAGCTCCCTTAGTTGACTTGTTAGACTGTTAACTTGTGATCGTTCCATTTTCTTCATGAGCGTTTGTAGAGATATGAGTTTCCCTCCCAGTACTGCTTCATGGCATCCCAGATATTTTAAAAGTTATTTATTCATTTTTATTTGTTTCCAGGAATCTTTTAGTTTCTGTTTTGATTTCTGTGTTGACCCAGGAGTTATTCAGCATCATGCAGTTTAGTTTCCATGTCTTTGTGGGTTTGGGGGAACTATGTTGGTGTTTATATTTCTTTTTATTCCACTGATGATCTGAGAAGGTGCATGGCAGTATTTTAATCTTATGAAATGTATTTATGCTTGATATATGGCAGAGTGTGATGATATGATCTCATATCTAGTGAATTTGAAAGGACTTTGGAACTTTATAAATGAATTTGATAAAGTTTCAATGTACAAAATCAGCACCACAAAGCAGTAGCACTGCTATAGACCTATAGCAACCAAGCTGAGAATAATATCAAGAACTCTATTCCATGTTCAATAGCAGTCAAAAATGTAAAACACTTAGAAACAGAATTAACCAAGGTGATGAAAGATCTCTATAAGCAGAACTACCAGACTCTGATGAAAGAAATTGTAGAGAGCAAAAACAAATGGAGAAATATTGCAAGCTCATGGATTGGAATAATCAGTTTTGCTAAAATTACCATATTACCCAAAGTAGTCTACAGATTTAATGCAATCTCTATCAAACTACCAATATCATTTTTCACAGAATTAGAAAAAAAATCCTAAAATTCATATGGAACCAAAAAAGAGACAGAATTGCCAAAACAATCCTAAGCAAAAATGAACAAAGCTGGAGGCATTATATTACCTGAATTCACATTATATTAACAAGATGTGGTAACAAAAACATCCATGGTACTGATAAAAGAACAGACACATGAACTAATTATACAGAATAGAGGGTCCAGAAATAAATCCATATACCTACAACCAATTGATCTTCAACAAAGAAGGTAAAAACATACTCTGAGGAAATGGTACTCTATTCAACAAATGGTGCTGAGGAAATTGGATAGCTACAAGTAGAAAAATAAAATTTGATCTGTATTGCTACCCACATAAAAAATTAACTAGAGATTTATTAATGACTTAAATGTCTGACCTAAAACCATACAAATCCTAGAAGAAAACCTAGAACAAACATTTCTGGACATTGGCCTAGGCAAATAATATATGACCAAAATCCCAAAGCAAATGCAACTAAAACAAAAATAAACCTACAGAATGGGAAAAGGTATTCAAAAACTGTACATTTGACCAGGGACTAATATCCACAATCTACAAATAACTCAAAGAGATTAGCAATAAAAAACAAATAACTGTGTCAAAAATGGGAAAATAACATGAACAGCCATCTCTCAAAAGAAGATATACAAATGGACAACAAACATACAAAAAAAGTTCAGCATCACTCATCATCAAGGAAATGCAAATTAAACCACAATGAGATACCACCTTATGTCAGTCAGAATGGTCATTATTTAAAAAATAAATAAATAATAAAGCAATAGATGCTGGTGTGGATGTGGAGAAAAGGAAACACACTGTTGATGAGAGTTTAAATTGGTAGAGTCTTTACAGAAAGTAGTATGGAGATTACTCAAAGAACTAAAAGTAGATCTACCATTCTATCAAGAAATTTCACTAATAGTTATCTACTCTAAATAATGGAGGTATATATCTTAAAAACACACCTGCACATGACAGCACAATCACAATTGCAATGGTGTTGAATCAATCTAAATGCCCAAAAATCAATTAGTGGATAATGAAAATATAGTTTATATACACTATGGAATATTATTCACCTATCAAAAAGAATGAGATAATGTATTTTGCAGCAACTTAGATGGAGTTGGAGGACATCATCCTAAGCAAAGGAACTCAGATAAAGAAAAACAAACACCATATGGTCTCCTTTATAAGTGGGAACTAAGGTAAGGATATGTGAGTACATAAAGAATGTTATCATAGACACTGGAGACTCTGAAAGGGTAGTGGGGAAAAGGGTGAAGGGATTTTAAAAAATCACCTATTGGGTACAATGTGCACAGGTGGGGATAGTGTGTACTCTTTTTTTTTTTTTTTTTTTTTTGAGTTGGAGTTTCACTCTGTCACCCAGACTGGAGTGCAGTGGCCGCTCCTGGCCACCGCAGCCTTGACCTGCTGGGCTCCTGCGATCCTTCCGCCTCAGCTTTCCAAGTAGCTGGAATTACAGGCGCGCGCTACCACGCCCAGCTGATTTTTTGATTTATTGTAGAGATGAGGTCTCGCTGCCCAGGCGGGTCTCGAACCCGTGGGTTCAGGCAATCCACTCACCTCAGCCTCCCAAAGGCGCGGGATTACAGGCTGAGCCACCGAGCCCGGCTTAGTGTGTACTCTTAAAGCCCAGACAAAACTATCTGTATCTCTCAAAGCTATTGAAATTTTTAAAAAAATCAACAAATATGACTATATCAAATTAAACAATTTCTGCAAAGTAATGAAAATAATCAACAAAATAAAAAGGCAACTTATGCAGTGAAAAAAATATTTGTAAACAATATGTCAGTCTGTTTGCACTGATATAACAAAATACATGAGACTGGGTAATTTATGAATAAAATAAAATTATTTTCTTGTAGTTATGGAAGCTGAAAAGTTGAAGATCAATGTGCCAACAGGTTCTGCTGTCTGTTGAAGGCTACTGTCTGCTTTTAAGATGGCATCTTGTTTCTGGAACCTCCAGAGGAGATGAACACTGTCTTCAAATGATAGAAAGTGGAAGGGCAAGAGAGCAAAATGTGGCATGAAATGTCTTTTCTTAAAAAAAAATGCAATATTTTGAAATACAGGTTTAACTTTATCCTCATTTTCTGACATATAGCTTATAAAATCCTAATCCTTGGTCTTTCCAGCATGATAGGAATGTCTTGTAGGCCAGTGAGGTAACTAGTGTTTGGGGGATCTTAGATAGACCCAGACTAAAGTTGGTTGCTACACCAATTAGCGATGTGATTAAAGTGTTGGAACTTTTAGTCCCACCAACCACCATCAGGGAAGAAAAAGGGACTGAAGGATAAGTTGATGCAACAATGATCAATGATTTAATCAATCACCCATATGAAATGAAGTTTTCATAAACATAAAGAAAAGAATGAGTTCTGAGTTCTTCCAAATTGCTGTACACAGGGAGGTTCTTAGAGTTGCACACCCAGAGAGAGAATGGAAGCTGTCTCTCTTCTCTAATACTTTACTATACACATCTTTTTCAAAGAACTATTCATATATTTTGTAATATTTTTAAAATAAATGAGAATATGCAAGTAAAATGATTCTCAGACTTCTGTGAACCCCTCCTGTAAATGAATGAAACCTAAGGTGGAGGTTGTGAAAATCCCAATTTATAGCTGGTTGTTCAGAACCACAGGTCACAACCTAAAGTTGGTTGCTAGACCAATTAGCTATGTGATTAAAGTGTTGGAACTTTTAGTCCCACCAACTACTATCAGGGAAGAAAAAGGGACTGAAGCATAAGTTAATGCAACAATCAGCAATGATTTAATCAATCACCCCTATGAAATGAAGTTTTCATAAACATAAAAAAAAGAATGAGTTCTGAGTTCTTCCAAATTGCTGTACACATGGAGGTGCTTGTGACTGGCATTTGTAGTTAGGGTCAGTTTTATGAGACTGAACCCTCAACCTGTGGGATCCGACACAATCTTTAGGTGAGTAGTGCCAGAATTGAATTGAATTGTATTGAATTGAATTGAATTGAACTGAACTGAATTGAATTGAATTAGAGAATACCCTACTAATGTCAACTTGAAAATCATCTATATAATTGCTTTGTGTGTGTGTAAAAAAAAAGTTCCATATATATAGGATTAAATAAATGTGCTGTGATGAGAACAGAATAGAAAAATTACACCTAGTTTTGGTTCTTTAAAGGCCCCATCTCTCACCACTGTCTGGCAACCAACCAAATATTGAAGATAATATATTTAAACCATAGAACCATACGTATGATTTAGATTAATATTTCAGATGCATAAGAAGTTATACCATTAAATTGTGAAAATAAAACATGATTTAAAAATAGGCAAAGGACATAGACTATTTTTAGAGAAGATATGCAAATAGGAATAGTCATATATAAATGCTCCACATCATTAATCATTGAGGAAATAAAAATCAAAACCACAGTGAGATATCATCTCACACCTTATAGGGTGGTTATTATTTTTAAAAATCAACTGTTATGTGTTGATAAGGATGTGAAGAAAATAAAATCTGTATACATTCTTGGTGTTAATGCAAATTGGTACAGCCATTGTGGAAAAAAATGTGAAGCTTTCTCAAAAAACTAAAAATAGAACCCTCCTATCATTCAGCAATCCCATTGCTGGGTACATATGTGAAGGAAATGAAATCAGGACCTTGTAAACGTATCTTGTACTTTTATATATTACAGAGTAATTCACAGTAGCCAAGATATTGAAAAAACCTAATTGTCAATTGCCATGCAAGTAAAAAGGAAATATTATAACATACACTACAGTTCTTTCAAATGTTTATAAAAGTATATTTAAAAAAAACCGTTACAAGGAGTTCAAAAACTGTTTGTACCAAGATAAACTCATAACTTGTTAAAAGATATTTGAAAGCAAATAAATAAATAAATAAATAAACTTTACTTTAAATAAAATAAAATAAAAGCAAACAAAAAAAGATATTTGGACAGGATCTAGTTTAAGAGTAATATGTCAGAGTAATATAAATTCTGCTATAATTGAAGAACAAACATCAAATTTATGTTGAAACTTGGAAGACACAATCATGAAATTATTGATGTTTTATGAGAAGTTTACTGGAGCAATTCCTCCAGATAACTTAGCAGTTTACAAATAGACAATGTTTTGTAAAAAGGGCTGATATGATGTTGAAGATGAAACCCACAGTAGCAGACCATCCACATCAATCTGCATGCAAAAGAGTTTATCTTGGCCATGCTCTAATTAAAGAGGATTGATGAGTAACAGCAGAAACAATAGAAAACACCATAAACATCATAATTGGTTCAGTTTACAAAATTATGCCTGAAAAAGTAAAGTGCAGCCAACTTTCCACTCTATAAGTGCCAAAACCATTGTGCCCAGTACAGTAGCAGACAAGAGCAGAGATTTCAATGAACTCTTTTAAAAATAATTTATTTATTATAGTGTTGTGGAGTACAAATGAGAATTTATTACATAACTAGGTTGCATGCTGGTGAAGTTTGGACTTCTAAATGGTACTCACTCCCCCTGGCATTGGACCAGGTATCCTTTGTGATGTCACATGACCCCCATCCTCCTTCTTCACACCCTCCCCTAGTAGGGCCCAGTGACTGCCAATCCCACCCTTGTGCTAGCATGAGTAGTGTTCAGGGCCCATTTATGAGTGAGAAAATGCAGTATTCATTTTTTTGTTTCTGTGATAGTTTACTTAGTATGATGGTCTCCAACTGCATCCAAGTTGCTGCAAAAGCCATGGTTTTATTCTTCTGTATGCCTGAATAATATTCATTGATATATATGTTTCATATTTTTATCCTGTCCTCTTTTGATGGACAGCAATGTTGATTTAATTTTTTTGCTATAGTGAATAGTTAAACAATAAAATTATGTGTGCAGCTGTCTTTTTGATAAAGCAATTCATGTTCCTCCAAGTATATTCCCAGGAGAGGGACTGCTGGATCATATGGATGGTCAATTTTTAGTTATTTAAGAAATTTCCAAACTGCTTTCCTTAGAGATTGAACTAGCTTACATTGCTACCAACAACATAAAAGCATTCCTTTTTCTCTGCAGCTGTGCCATCACCAGTTGTTTTTTGACTTATTAATAATAGCCATTCTTACCAGAGTTAGGTGATATTTCATTGTAGTTTTGAGTTACATTTCTCTGATGATTAGTGAGGCTGAACATTTTTTGCTGTGACTGTTGGCTGCTTATATGTTCTCTTTTGAGAAGTGTCTGTTTATGCCCTTTGCCAACTTTTAAATTTTTTTTTCACTTTGAGCTTCTTGTAGGTACTGGTGTTAGGCCTTTGTCAGATACATAATTTGCCAATATTTTTTCCCATTCTCTGGGTTACTCTCTTGATAGTTTCCTTTGCTGTGCAAAGGATTTTCAGTTTTATGAGGTCCCACCTGTGTATCTTAGTTTTTGTAGTATTT
Organism: Cephalopachus bancanus; assembly: GCA_027257055.1. Lineage (NCBI taxonomy): Eukaryota > Metazoa > Chordata > Mammalia > Primates > Tarsiidae > Cephalopachus > Cephalopachus bancanus. The sequence goes on from JAPVLO010000778.1 coordinate 303,923, forward strand.
GCTTTGGAGGACTTGGTAATGAATTCATTGCCTACTTGGATGTCCAGAAGGGTGTTGCCCATATTTTCTTGGAGCAGTCTTATAGTTTGAGGCTTTATGTTCAGGACTTTGATCCATTTTGAGCTGATTTTTGTATATGGTGATAGGTAAGGGTTCAGTTTCTTTCTTCTGCAGGTGGTTAGCCAGTTTTCCTAGCGCCAGCAGCTAAATATGGTCTTCTTATCCCAGACATTGGCATTAGTGACTTTGTTCAAGATAAGTTGGTTGAAAGACTGTATTTTAACTTCTGGAATCTCTGTCCTTTTCCATTGGTCTATCTCCCAATACCATGCCATCTTGGTTACTGTGGCTTTGCAATATAGTTTGAAGACTGGAAATATGATACCTTCTGTTTTGTTCCTTTTGATGAGGAATGTTTTGACTATTTGTGCTCTTATTTGTTTTGATATAAATTTCTGTATTTTCATTTCCAGGTCTGTGAAAAAATATGTTGATAATTTGATGGTACTACATTGAATCTTTAGATTGCCTTGGAAAGAACGGACATCTTGACAATATTGACTCTTCCAATCTATGAGCATGAGGTGTTTATTCATTTGCTTGTAACATCCTTAATTTCTTTGAGCAACATTTTGTGGTTCTCATCGTAAAAGCATTTCACTTTTCTGGTTTGGTGAATGCCCAGGTATTTCTTTTTTGTGTGACTATTGTGAATGGGATTGTGTTTTTAATTTAGATCTCTGCTGGCTTGTTGCTGATGTATAGAAATTCAGTTGTGTTTTGCACTTGTTTTATAACCCAAGACTTTATCAAAGTTGTTTATCAGCGAGAGAGAGTTTTTGACAGACTCCTAGTGTTTTCTAGGTATAAAATCATATCATCTGCAAAAAGCGATAGCTTAACTTTCTCTTATCTTATTTGAATACCCCTGATTTTCTTCCTTGCCTGATTGCTTTAGATTAGACCTCCAGCACTATATTGAATAGAAGGGGTGAGAGTGAGCATCCTTGTCCTGTTTCAATTCTTAGGGGCAATGCTTCCAGCTTCTGCCCTTTGACCAAAATGTTGACTGAGGGTTGATCATAAATGGTTCTTATTGTTTTGAGGAATGTTCCTACTATGTCTAGGTGCTCAAGGCTTTTTTTTTTTTTTATTAAAAAGGAATTCTAGATTTTGTTTAATGCATTATCTGCATTTAATAAGATAATCATGTGTTTCTTGGTTTTACATATGTTAGTATACTGAATTACATTTTGGTCTTGTGAATGTTTAACTAGCCCTGCATCCCAGGAATAAAGTCAACCTGATCATGGCGGATTTTCCTTGAGATATGTTGCTGGATTCTATTTGCTAGAATTTTGTTGAGAAATTTTACCCCTATGTTCATCAAAGAGATTGACCTGTAATTCTCGTTCCATGTTGGGTCTATGCCAGGTTTGGGTATCAGTATAATGTAGCTTTAAAAGTGAGTTAAGGAGAATTCCATCTTTCTCAATTGCCTGGAATACTTTCAGTCAGTTTGGTGTCAGCTCATTTTTGTATGTCTTGCATAATTCAGTTGAAATGCCATCTGGTTCATGGTATTTTAGAGGGGAGATTTCTTAGACTAAGTCAATTTCCTTGATCATTATTGGTCTTTCCATAGTTTCAATATATTTTGTTTCAAACTTGAGAAGCTAGATAATGTCATAAAAATCCATGATTGCCCTTAGATTTTCTAGCTTATTTGAATACAGATGTTCACAGTAATCTCTGATAATTTTTTTAAAAAATTACCATGGTCAGTTGTGATGCCAACTTTTAATTTTTTTTTTATTTTTTGAGTTTCTAATTGTGTTTATTTGAACATTCTCCATCTTTTTTTTGTCCATCAATCTGGCCAGGAGTCTGTCAATCTTATTTATTTTCTCAAACAACCATATTTTTGTCTTGTTGATTCTTTCTATGAGATTTTGTCTTCTAAATCCTGAAAATGTGACTTTATCTTAGTGATCTGGATTTTTCTACTAAAATTAGGATTAAATGACCTTGTTTTTCTATCTCCCTTAGGCGTGAGGTTAGGCTGCTTATTTGTGATCTTTCTCTTTTCTTGATGTGCAGAGGCAATTCCATGTATTTTCCTCTCAACACTAATTTCATGGCATCCCAGAGATTCGGATTAGATGTGTCTTTGTTTTATTCTGTTTCCAGAAGTCTTTTATTTCTGTCTTGGTTTCTGTGTTGTCCCAGAAGTCATTCTGGGGATCTTCTTGGTGGCAACATTTATTTTTATTACACCATGATCTGAGAAGATGCATGATATTATTTCGATCTTTTGAAATTTATTCACTCTTGATTTATGTCCAAGAATCTGTTCAATCTTGGAGTATGTTCCATGTGCTGATGAGTAAAATGTATATTCTGCAGTTGCTGAGTGGAGTGTTGTGTAGATGTCTTTTAAATCTATTTTATGAAGTGTCAAGTGAAGGTTTTGGATCCCCTTACTGATTTTTTTTTTTTTTTGCCTTGATGATCTGTATATGGTTGCTAATAGGCTATTGAGGTCTCTAACTATGATTGTGTGAGTGACTGTGTCCTCTCTTAGTTACTTAGCAGTTGTTTCATAATACCTGATGCTTCTCTTTTGGGTGTATATATGATTAAGGTGAATATTTCTTGCTTCTGGATAAAGAATTTTTATCATTACTTTGTGTCCTTCTGTGTTCTTTTCAAATTTTAATGGCTTGAAGTCTGCTTTGTCTTACATCAGAATAGCCATCCCTGCCCTTTTCTGCTTTTCATGTGCCTGAAAGGTCACTTCCTAGCCTTTAACTTTGAGACTGTGGGTGTTTGTTTATAGTGAGATGAGTTTCCTGGAGACAGCAAAATGTTGTATCATGCTTGTTTATCCACTATGCCACTCTCTCTCTTTTCAGTGGTGCATTCAGTCCATTCACATTCAAATTAAGTATTGAAATGTGAGTGTCTGAGGGGGTGGAGTTTAAGATGGCAACTGGACAGGTCAGAATGTGAGAGATCCCACAAAATCTAGTGTCCATAAAGCCTATCTGCATGAGTAAGCTTGTGCTGGTGGGAGAGTGAAAGTCCATCTGAGGGGAGACTTGGGTTCATGCAGCCGGGGCGCCCTCTGAGGGTGACTGCAAGCCCCCACAGCTCTGAGATTGGAGTGTGGGCAAGCAAGATCATCTGCTCTTCGTGGAACTTTGCTGAGAAAAGTCTACTGAATCCAACTGATTCTCATTGCTTGGTGCATGACCCACACCATCACTTGTTATATTGGATCAGCTAGAGCCCTGAATCTGATCAGTGGAGAGACAGGATCAGGGAGAACTGGAGAGGAGTCCCATGCCTGGTGAGGAGACACCAACTGCAACCATTTTCTCTGTTCAGGGACCAGCAGAGAGCTACATGTCCTGCCCAGCTCTGCCCAGCTCTGCCCAGTCCTAACTTGGGACCTATGTTGGTAGTCTGTCTGTTTTCCCTCTTACTCCTATCTCTCTCCATTTTTCTCTTGCCCTCTCTTCTTCCTTTTTCAATTCTTTTCTTTTTCTTACCTTAGTTTGCTTCCAGGGAGCAAACCTCTACCCACACTGTGTGGACAGATTGCATGGCAGTGGGAATTGGATTCCAGGGTGCCCATACACATGTTAGTGGATACTGGGATATGCAGATAGATTTTGAATCACAGCTCCCCCATCAAATAAATCTCAAAACTACAAAAAGTACAACTCTCCAAAAATAGTTCAGTTTCAGAATTGAACAAAATAAGAGGAACAACATAAGGAAGAATAGGAGACTGAGAAAACAGAAGTAAAAGTAATCCCACCATCTCTGAACAACAGAATTAAAGAAGAGGAAAAAAAGTGGAAGAAGAAAAATCTACACAAATGCAGAAAAACCCAAAGAAGAATATGAGTCTCATACAGATCCCTGGGAGGTCAGATGTTGAGGAAACAGATTTCCGAATGCAAACAATGAAGTGCTTTCAGAATGACTGGTCTCAAGCTACAAACATGGATATCAAGATATTAATAGAGAAAATAAATAGAATTGAGGAGAGACAAAAGGAAAATTTGAAGGAGTTGATAACTGAGATAACAGCAGTACAGAATAAAGAATACTATGTATGAAATAAATAACAAACTGATAAGCATGGAAAACAGAATTAGTCCCAAGCAGAAGAAAGAATCTCAGAGCTTGAGGACCAAAATATAAAATGAAGCCAAACTGTCAAAAACATATAAAAGAAGTTTTAAAAGATAGAACAAAACCTTCAAGAGATGAGCAATTATTTCAAGAGGCTGAATCTAAGAGTAATTGGAATTCCTGAGGCAGAAAGAGTGACAGAGGTCACACTGAAACAAACCTTCCATGAAAATATTCAAGAAAACTTCCCTCATCTCATCAGTGATGTAACCATTCAAACACAAGAAATTCAGAGAACCCCTGCCAGATAACAAATGAGAAGACCAACTCCTAATCCACATAAACAAGGTAAGTATAGAAGAAAAAATCCTAGGTAGCAAGAGAAAAAGATCAGACTCCCTACTAGGGAAGACCAATTAGAATAGCAGCAGATTTATCTACAGAAGCACTTCAGGCTAGGAGAACGTGGGTCCATCATCAAAGTTTTCAAAGATAAACAATTTCAACCAAGAATAACCTACCCAATAAGCTAAGCTTCATCAGCGAGGGAGAATTAAAATCTTTCCCAGACATTCATCCCTAAGAACTTACATTGACTCTAGACCAGTTCTACAAGAAACATTTAAGAAAGTAAGGGGAAAAAGAATGACTGCGTTCTTCACAAGAGTGCAGGGAAAAGATTGAAAACATACATGAATCAACCCAAAAATCAAAAGAAAGACAACGAACAAACAGAAACAACAAAACTCCATAAGAACTACATGGCAGGAATAAACTTTCTCATTTCAGTAATTAGCCTGAATGTGAATGGGCTAAATGCACCACTGAAAAGACATATAATGACAAAAAGGATAAAATATCATGAGGCAACAATATATTGTCTCCAAGAGACTCATCTCACCAGAAAAGACACTTACAGACTCAAAGTAAGAAGATGGAAAGCAAAATTTCAGGCAAATGAAGCACAAAAGAAAACAGAAGTTGTGATCTTAATATCAAACAAAATACCCCTTTTTACCAATATTTTTTATTATGGTTTTGTGGGGTACAGTTAAGGGTTAGGTGTACAATTACATTTCATTCAGGCACCCTGTTGATAAGAGGTGTTTCCCCATCCCCAGACAGATATTTGCTACTGTTACTCCCATCCCCCTCTCCCCTCATAGTTTCCCAGTACCGCCAGTCATTTTCTTATAGTATTACGTTGGATGTTCAACGTCCATTACATGAGTGAGAAAATGTGATACTCGGATCTTTGTTTCTGTGAGAGGTCACTCAATATTATAGACTCTAGTTCCATCCAGGTTGTTGCGAAATTCATGATTTTGTTCTTTTTTATGGCTGCATAGTATACCATCATGTATATGTAATACATTTTTTTAATCCAGTCCTCTTTTGATGGGCAGCATGGTTGTTTCCAGGTTCTTGCTATTGTGAACAATGCTGCGATAAACATACGTGTGCAGGTATCTTTTTTATAGAGTGATTTGAGTTCTTCAGGGTATATTCCCAGTAGGGGGATTGCGGGGTCATATGGGAGGTTGATATTTAGAGCTTTTAGGAATCACCACACTGCTTTCCGCAGAGGTTGCACTAGTTTACACTCCTACCAACAGTGTAGAAGTGTTCCCTTTTTGCCTAACCCTCTCCAGCAGCTGTTATTTTTTGAGTTGTTGATAACTGCCATTTTGAATGGAGTTAGGTGGTATCTCAGTGTGGTTTTGATTTGCAGGTCCCTGATGATTAGTGAGGTCGAACATTCCTTCATGTGTTTGTTGGCTGCTCAGATGTCCTCTTTTGTGAAGTGTCTGTTCATATCTTTTGCCCAACAAAATACCCTTTAAGTTATCAAAAATCTAAAAAGACACAGAAGGTCACTATATAATGACAAAAGGTTCAATTCATCAACAAGAAATACCCATCCTAAACATATATGCACTCAACATAGGAGCACCAACTTTCAAAAAGCAGCTTCTAGGCAAACTTTAAAAAGATATTGTCACTAACACCATCATAGCTGGGGATTTTAATACCCCGCTCAAAACACTAGACAGATCATCAAGACAACAAATCAGAAAGCAGATCTGGAACCTCAATGTAACTCTTGACCAAATGGACTTAATTGATACCCACATAACTGATACCCACATAATGTATATTCTCCACACAATGACCACAGAATATACATTCTACTCAACATCACATGGAAATTATTTTACTATCAACCACATCCTTGGCCATAAATCAAGCATAAGCAAATTTCATTAGATTGAAATTTTGCCATGCACCTTCTCAGACAACAGTGGAATAAAAATAAATATTAACACCAACTAAATACTCCCCCTACAAAGACATGGATACTAAAGAGTATGATGCCAAGCAATTCCTGGGTCAACATGGAAATCAAAACAGAGATAAAAACATACCTGAAAACAAATGAAAATGAAGAAACATCTTACCAAAACCTCTGGGATGCCATGAAATCAGTAGTAAGAGGGGGAATTCATATCTCTACAAACACACATGAAGGAAATGGAAAGACACAAGTTAACAATTTAACAAGTCACCCCAGAAACCTGGAAAAGCAAGACCACCAAAACCCTAACTTCTGCAGAAAAATCCAGATAACCAAAATAAAAGCCTAAATCTGGGACATAGAAGACAAAAAGATAGCATGAAAAATCAATTAAAAAATGCTGGTTCTTTGAAAGGATAAACAAGATTGATGGCCCCTTAGCTAGACTGATCATGAAAAAGAGAGAAAATGCCCAAATAAACTCAATCAGAAACACAAAAGATGAAGTCTCAGCTGACCCTGAAGCAATACAAAATATTATCAGAGACTACTATGTACACTTATATAAAAACAAACTTGAAAACCTAAAGGAAATAGAAGACTTTGTGATATCACACAACATTCCCAGGTTGAAACAAGAAGAAGGTGAGACCCTAAATAAACCAATAACAATCTGGAAAATTGCCTATATTATAAGAAAACTACCTATTTTAAAAAAAGCCCTGGATCAGATGTCTATCCAGCAGAATACTACAAAATATACAAAGAGGAACTGATACCAATCCTTTTGAAAGTATTCCAGACTATTGAGAAAGATGAAACTCTCCCCAAATCATTTTATGAAGCTAACATCACATTGATACCCAAGCCAGGTAAAGATCCAACAAAGAAAGATAACTGCAGGCCAATATCCTTGATGAACATAGATGCTAAAATTCTCAACAAGATCCTAGCAAACCAGATCAACAACACATTAAAAAATCATCCACCATGACCAAGTAGGCTTCATCCCCAGGATGCAAGCTTGGCTCAACATTCACAAGACCATAAATGTAATTAAATACATCAACAGACATAAAAACAAAAACCACATGGTTATACCATTAGATGCAGAAAAAGCCTTTGATAAAATCCAGGACCACTCCTTGATAAAAATCCTCAAATATCTAAGTGTAGATGCAATATACCTCAAAATATTAAGACCCACCTATGAGAAACCCACAGAGAGCATACTGCTCAACAGATAGAAATTGGAACCTTTTCACCTTGAAAACTGGATCAAGACAATGATGTATACTCTCACCCCTCCTTTAACATAGTTTTAGATGTGCTATCTAGAGCAATCAGAAAGAGAAGTCAATCAGGGGTATCCAAATAACAAAAGAGAAAATCAAGTTATCCCTCTTTGCAGATACCTAGAAAACCCAAGATAATCTGTCAAAAACCTCCTTGCACTGATAAAGTACTTTAGAAAATCTGAGGGTATAAAATAAACAAAGACAATCATATTTCTGCACACCAATAATAGAAAAAAACAGACACCCTAATAAAAAAAAACACAATTCCTTTCACAATAGCAACAAAAAAATTAAATATCTTGGCATCTTCCTAACCAGAGACATGAAAGACCTTTACAACGAAAGCTACAGAACACCGCTCAAAGAAATAAAAGACAACACAAACAAATGGAAAAAGATTCCATGCTCATGAATTGGAAGAGTCAACATTGTTAAGATGCCCATTCTACCTAAGGCGATCTACAGACTTGACACAATGCCAATCTAATTACCAGCAACATTCTTCTGAGACCTAGAAACAACAATACAGGAATTCATATGGAAACATAAACAACCATGAATACAAAAAAAAAAATCTGCAGCCAAAAAAAAAAAAGGCAGGAGTTACCACACTCTCAGAGTTTAAACTTTATTATAAAGCTACAATAATCAAAACATCCTGGTATTGGTACAAGAACAGGCATATAGACCAATGGAATAGAATTGAGATTCCAGAAGCAAAACCTCAATTTCTCAACCAATTCATCTTCGACAAAGCCTCCACCACCAACCACTGGGGGGAGGAGAACCTATTCAGTAAATGGTGCTGGGAAAACTGGTTGACCACCTGCCGAAGATTAAAACAGGACCCCTACCTATCCCCACACACAAAAATCAACTCTAAATGGATCAGAGACCTAAATGTAAAATCTCAAACTATAAGAACCTTAGAAAATGCAGGAGACACCCTTATGGAAATTGGAACTGGCAACCAATTCCTGACCAAAATCCCAGGTGCCCATGCTGTATGAGTAGTATAGATAAGTGGGACCGCATCAAACTGACAAGGTTCTACAAAGCCAAAGAAACCACCAAAAGAACAGGGAGATAGCCCACCGACTAGGAAAAATATTTGCCAAATCTATGACTCACAAAGGCCGAACATCTAGGATCTGCAAGGAACTCAAACATGCTGAAAAGAAAAAAAATAAAATAAACAGTCCCATTACAAAGTAGACAAAAGATATGAATAGACAGTTCTCAAAAGAAGACATAAGAGCAGCCAACAAATACACAAAAAAAGTTCAGCCTCATCAGTCATCAAAGAAATGCAAATTAAACTACACTGAGATACCACCTAACTCCAGTCAGAATCGCCATCATCAATAACTCAAAAAATAACAGATGCTGGAGAGGATGTGGCAAATAGGGAAAACTTTTACACTTATGATTGTTTATATATTCTGTGTACATAATTATTTCTCTTATGTCTAGTAATTTTAATTATATATTAAATACAATATTAATTTGGTAACCTCAATTTCTAGTGAAAAATTTAGGAGGGAATTCTGCAATAATTTTGTAGATGAAAACTATTGGAATAATTAAATTTTTGTTTAATATAACAAAATATATTTAGCTTTTTTATACTACATAAAAGTAAGATATCAAAATGTATAAGCTTAAACTTATGTTTAAAATTAATGTTTTAGTTTCTTAATTTGCTTGCAAATGACTCAGATACGGTACAATTACCTATTACTAAATTTAACTTGACATAATTTTACGATTTTAAATTAATGAAAAGAAGAGGAATTCCAGGAAGATGGCAGTGGAGCCAATGAAAGTGTCAGCATCTCTGTGTGAGTGAGTGTGTACAAGGACAAATGTGCATGTGTGTGTGTGTGTGTGTGTGTGTGTGTGTGTGTGTGTGTGTGTGTGTGCAAGAATGTGACTGAGTAGGAAATCAGGAACAAGTAGCCCAGGCTCTCCTGGTGAAGCACTCCTGCTGCACTAACCCCAATGCTCCCTATGGCACAGGAGCAAGTGTCACTTTCTGAAACTAACAAAGCCCTTTTCAGGAGGATCCACAGGGAGCAGCCACTACTCAGTTCCACCCCTACCACTTTCAATGCCATACTGGACACCGACAGCAAAGGCTGCAGCAGGATCACAGCAAGAAGACCAGAGACAGAGACCCACCAGAGGAGATGATGCAGGCACTAAGCCATCATCTTGAAACCAGGGCAGATAATTGCTCTGGGGTGCCCACCGTTGAGCAACAGACTGGTGACTTGAAACCAAGGGGTGAACTCCACATTTCTCTGGGGTTGCTCATTATGAACCCAGAGAAGGTATCCTGAGTGCATAATCTCCAGAGGGACAGGGCAGGTGTGAATTTCCAGTTGCCCCATTTCCCACCCTGGACCAACTGCAGGACAACCGGGGCATTCAGAAGAGAAAGAGCCTGCCAGAGAAGAGTAGTGGTGAGTGTTGAGCAGATACAAACCCCTCCACCAAGCAGCATGCACAGTGTCAGACCCACTTGGGAAGACACCTGGACAGTGTGCAGCTGAAGTGGCAAAAACAAGGTGGGGCCAGAAATGGCTCCCATGCAGAGAGGGTACTCCTCTTGGGTAAGCCTAACTGACGAGCACACTGTCAATACCTGGGGAAAAAAAAATATGGCACTTCTTCCACAGAACAGAGTGGAGAGTGAGGATCCAATGACCAATTGTAGGAGGCACTCCTGGCACATTTGGTTAGATGAGACCTCTCTTAGCCAAAGAAAAGAGTGAAAGTGAGAGTGTAGGCAAGGTACTCTTTACCCTCGACATGAACTGGGGCAATATGGAGATTGGAAAAGGACTGGCACTTCACCCTGCACTGGCCAGAATTAACATGCAGCAAGAGACAGAAAATCTAGCCCTGAAGATGCAGAACCTGATACAAAAGGGAGGTTAGCATTCAGATTTTATTTTTCTGCTTGTTCTGTATTTTATTTTTGGTGTGTGTGTGTGTGTGTGTGTGTGTGTGTGTGTGTGTGTATGTTTTAGGTTTTTCTTGTTTTGTTGTGTTTTGTTTCTTTTGTTGTCTCTTCTTTTTTTCTCCTTTTCTCTGTTTTTCCTTTTCTTTTACTTACCTTGGACTCAGAAGGCAAATATACACACCAATTGCATGAACATATTGTGTAGTGGTGGGGAATGGGTCTCAGGAAGCCCACACACCAGTTAGTGAACATTGTCAGTGAACAACACAGCTCCCCCTACCCAGCCCCATTTCAAAATTGAACAAATTCAGAGAACCTGCTCAGAGAAGGATAAGAGGCTGTACAAGCAACAGAATTAAAAGCTTCTCCTTCTCTCACTGAGTAATGAAACTAAAGAGAAAGAAAAGAGATCTGTCACAAATGGCAAAAACCGACAGAAGAACACAGGCAACCCCCAGAGTCCTAAAAAGACAGCACCTGAAAAAAAAAACAGATCTTTGAGCTCACACAATGGAAGCCAACCACAACCATTGGCCTCAGAACATGGCAGAGATCAGCAGGTGAATAGAAAGAGTGAAAAATAATCGAGAAAAGAAGGAAGTAAAATTAAATGAAATTGTAACAGAGATCTTGGTCATAAAAAACTACATTTATAAAATAAGTAATAAGCTGACAATTATGGAAATGAAAATTAACCAAGCATAAGAAAGGACCGCAGAGTTTGAAATATGAAATTAGCCCAAATTGTTAACACACCAAAAGAAAAATAAAAAAGAAAGAGCAAGCCTTCAAATGATGTAAAATTATATCAGAGACAAAACTTATGCCTTATTGGTATTCTGAAGCAGAAGGGAAATGAATACCTTGGAACAAACATTCTGTGAGCTCATCCAAGAAAACTTTCCTTAACTTTCCAGAGACACTACCATCCAAACACAAGAGATTCAGAGAACACTTGCAAGGCATCAAATGAGAAGACCAACCCCTAGACTCATACTAATTTTTCTGCATAAAGAAGTTATAAAAGAAAAGATGTTAAAGTCAGTGAGAGAGAAAGGTTAGACTACTTGCCAGGGAAGATCAATAATAATAGTGCCAGGCTTATCAGTAGAAATACTACAAGTTAGAAGGGATGTAGTCCAATTTTAAAGTTATCAAAGATAAGCAATTTCAACCAATAATTTCCTATGCAGTTAAGCTAAGCTTCATCAGTAATGGATAATTAAAATTTTTCCTAGGCATCCAATCCTTACATAAATATGTTGCTTCCAGACCAGCTCTATAGGAGATGCTTAAGAAGGTACTGAGCACAGAAGGAAAAAAAATGAGTGGCCATGCAATTTGCAAGAGTACAAGGAACACAGAGTTAGCAGAGCATACAGTGCTTCTGCAGAAATGAAAACACACGCATATATTAATGTCAAAGTTAAAAGAAAACAAAATAGCATCCTAAAAGTCCTATGACAGGGACGAACTCTCATATTTCAATAATCAGCCTGGACCAAGTGCACCACTGAAAAAACATAGAGTGGCAAACTGGATTTTAAAAAACCATGATTCAACAATCTGCTACCTCTAGGAAACCCATCTCACTACATAGGAAACCTACAGACTCAAAATTGTAGGGTGGGGGGGATAAACTTTCACATGAATGATAAACAGAAGAAGGCAAGAGTAACCATTCTAATATCAGATAAAACACCCTTCAAGCTATCAAAAATTAAAAAGGACACTACAAATTGGTAAAAGATTCAATTCACCAGCAAGAAATAGTCATCCTAAACATATATGCACCAAACACATGAGCATCAGGTTTTATAAATCAACTGCTAATTAAACTAAAAGAGAACATTGACTCATGCACAATTATAACTGGACACTTAAATACCCCACTAACAACCATAGATATAACATTGAGGCAAAAAATCAGTAAGAATATCCAGACACTCAAATAGATGCTCAACCAACTGGACTTAATAGACATCTACAGAACAATTTACCCAAACACTATTGTGTATACTTTTTACTCATCAGCACATGGAATATGCTCCAAGATTAACCACATTTTTGGACATAAATCAAGCATAAACAAATTCAAAGAAATTGGAATAGCACCATGATCTTTGATCACAATGGAATAAAAAACAAATATTGCTACAAACAAGATTCCCTCAAAACACACAAAGACAGAGTTACAAAACAACATACTGGTGAATGACTCCTGGGTCAACATGGAAATAAAGATGCAAATTAAAATGTTCCTGGAAAAAAATGAAAACAAAAACACAGCTGATCAGAATTTCTGGGATACCATGCAAGCATTATTAAGAGAAAATTTTAAACCTCTGCACACACACATAAAGAAAACTTAAGGATCACTTAAACAGCTTAATGTCACAGAAAAATGAACTAAAAAGGCAAGACCACCAAAATCCTAACTTCAGTAGCAGAATCCAGGTCACCAAGAAAAGTCACAGCTGTGGGACATGAAGACAAATATATCATAGAAAAACATCAACAAAACAAAAAGTTGGTTCTTTGACAGGATAAATAAGATCAATGAACGCCTAGACTGACTAAAAATACCCCAGAGAAAACCCAAATACATACAATTATAAATGTGAAAGATGAAATCACAACTGACACAGTAAAAATTCAAAAGATTATCAAAGATTAATATGCACACCTATATGAAAACAGACCACTCCCCCCAAAAAAAAGAAATGGAGGACTTTCTGACATCACACAAACTTACAAGCTTGAAACAAACAAACAAACAAACAAAAAATTGAAACCCTAAACAGACTGATAACAATTCAGGAAATTGATGTCATCATAAGAAATCTACTACAAAATAAAAGTCCCAGACTAGATGGCTTCCCAGAAGAATTCTACAAAACATTCAAGGAGGAGCTGACACCAACCCTATCAACAGTATCCTGGGCAATTAAGAAAGACATCTTCTCAAATCATTTTATGAAGCTAACATCACACTGAAACCCAGACCTGGTAAAAACTCAACAAAGAAAGAGAATTATAAGCTAATCTTCTTGATTAAAATATATGTAAAAATTTTCAATTAGATTATAGCAAATCATGTCCAACAGCACATCTTAAAGAATCATTCACAATGACCAAGTAGGCGTCATTCCCAGAATTCAGGACTGGCTCAACATTCACAAGACTGTAAACATAATTCAATACATTAATGAATGTAAAAACAGGAACCACACAGTTAGATCTGGAAATGACAATATATACATTTATATGGAAACCAAAAATAGCATGAATAGCCAAAACAATCCTCAGCAAAATAAACAAAACAGGAGATATCACAATTCCAGACATTACACTTTACTAGGAGGCTACAATAATCAAAGCAGCTTGCTACTGGTACAAGAATAGGCATAGAGACCAATGGAACAGCATAGAAAGTCTGTATGCAAAGCCTCAATTTCTCAACTAACTCATCTTCTACAAAGTCTCCACCAACAACCTCTGGGGAAAGAAGAACCTTTTCAGTAAATGGTGCTGGGGGAAATGTCTGACTGCATGCAGAAAAATAAAACAGGACCCCTACCTACCACTGTATGCAAAAATCAACTCTAAATGGATCAAAGAACTATGGTAAACCTGAAACTATAAGGATCTTAGAAAATTCAAGAGATACTCTTATGCATATTGAAATAGGTAGCCTTGAAAATGGATCAGATAAATAAAATGTGTTACATACACACACAATGGAGTGCTACACAGCTATAAACAAGAACAAAAATATGGACTTCACAGAAACATGGATGGATTTAGAGTACAACATGCTCAGTGATTTGTCACAGAATAAAAAAGAGAATACACATGTTTTCACTCATAAGTGGGTCTGAACATTTATTACAACGCTATAAGAGAATGATTGGCAGTAGAAGGATATTGTCAAGGGAAGGAGAGGGTGCACATAACATCAGTAAACGTACCTAACCCTAAACCAAGGGAAGTGAGGACCAGATGGGAGTCCAAACTTTACCTGCACATAAACTACTTATGTACATAATCTTGACTTTTACCCCACATCTTTACAAAAAAATAAAAAATAAAGAATTCAAAGAGGATGCAAACAAATGGAATAACATTCAATGCTTATGGACTGGAAAAATCAATATTGCCAAGGTGTCCATCCTACCCAAGGCAATCTACAGATTCAAAGCTATGCCCACTAAATTACCAAAATTATTCTTCTCAGGCCCAGAAACAACAATACATAAATTCATATGAAAACCGAAAAAAAGAACATGAATAGCCAAAACAATCCTCAGTCAAAAGAACAAAGTGGAAGATATCACTCTTCCAGACTAAAGTTTACTATAAGATTGCAATAATCAAAACAGTTTGATACGAGTCCAAGAATAGGCAAATAGTCTAATTGATCAGGGCAGAGATTCTGGAAGCAAAAATTCAATTTCTCAACCAACTTATTTTTGACAAAGCCATCAACAGTAACCACTGGGGACAGGAGAATTTATTTAGCAAATTGTGCTGGGAAAACTGACTGACCACATGCAGAAGAATAAAACAAGTTCCCTACCTATCACCATATACAAAAATCAACCTAAATGGATCAAAGACCTAAACATAAAACCTTAAACTATAAGGATCTGTGAAGAAAATGCAGGTTTCACCCATATACACATTGGAGTAGGTAATCCGTTTTTTATCAAATTCCCAAAAGCACATGCCATAAAAGGTAAGATAGACAAATGGGACCTTGTCAAACAGGAAAACTTTTGCACAGCAATAGATACCATCAAGAAAGTGGGGAAACAACCTATAGAGTGGGGAAAAAAAAAAAACGTTAACAGTTCATCTGACAAAGGTCTAATATTCAGGATCTACAAAAAAACTCAAGTGTACCAAAAGGAAAAAAATTTAAAAAGCCCTATTAAAAAGTGTGTAGAGGATATAAATAGACTCTTCTCAAAAGAAGACATGAACAGCCAGCAGACACATGGAAAAATGCTCAGACTCACTAATAATCAGAGAAATGCAAATCAAAATCACACTGAGATAATCACCTTACCCCAGTAAGGATGGCCTCATTAATAAATCAAAAAGCAATAGATGCTGTCATGGGTGTGGAGAAAAGGGGACACTTCTACATTATTGGTGGGAATGAAAACAGTCTAATGTCTATGAAAAATGCTTTAAAAGTAGAAATTAACCTTCCATAGGATCCAGCAACCCCCCTCCTGGGAATAAAACTGGAGGAACACAAGTCGTTCTACCAAAAAGACACCTGAATATGCATGTATATTGTCGAAATATTCACAATAGCAAAAACATGGTACCAACCCTACTGCCTATTAAAAGTGGAGTGAATAAAGAAAATGTGGTACATATACACAATGGAGTGTTACACAGCCATAAAGAAGGACTAAATCAGTGACATCTTAGAAAATTGGATGGAATTGGAGACAATCATTGTTAGTAATCTATCATAGAAACAAAGAGCCAAATACAAAACCTTCTCACTCACATGTGGTACCTGAACATTAATTGCAATAGCACAAAGGAGGAACTGGTTGTCGCAGGACACTGTCTGGGGAGGAAGCAAGTGGGAGCATGGAGCAACACAAAGGGTACCCGATTCTAAACCAAGGGAAGAGAGGACCAGTTGGAGGCCCAAGCTTCACCTGCATGTAGACTCCTTATGTACCTAAACCTGACTTGTACCCCACGTCTTTATAATAAAATAAAGTTAAAAAATAATTTACTGAAAATAAGTTTGAAATTATGACACAGGTCTCTCTGTCCTCTGTAGTCATCCTGAGTCTCATGTAGCCATGTGACACCCAAGATAATTATAAAGGGCAGGGTCTGTTTGAGTTCTGAATTAACATACCAGGTATGGAGCCCAAGACAGAAGAAAGAGCTATAAAAGTATATTTAGGGAATCCACATCCTCCCAGATAGCTTCCCTGGGGCAGGGAAGAAGGCATCATATTTGACTTGATTTTATCTTGTAGCTGCTAGTTTAGGTATTGAGAACATATCCACAGGAGTCATAATGGCTACCTATCCAGACTCTAGATTAAAAAGGCTCAAACCAAAAACATAAACTCGTAGCCAAATCAAGCAAGTGTTGAATTGTATTTAACAGAAAATTTTGAAACATTTCTATTTTACCAATAATTTAAAAATTAGCTGTATTTGCCAAATATTAACATTTATATATATAACACCTACAGACAGATAGACAAATATACAAAAGTAGATCTTATAACTTTCATAAAGGATTCTCATTTGTCAGCTTTTGAAAAGTTTCTCTTTTTCCATCTAGACTGTCAAACTTCCAATTACTTACTTGATTTCTATAGGCAAAGAAACCCTGTTTTGCATTTCCAAAGGGACAACTGTTAAGTAAAACAATAAAATGTATAGTTTAAATGCACAGGGCTAATACTTTAGGTTTAAATATTGTATCATTTTCTGAAATCATGGGGAGAATTATATAAGTAATTTTCAATTAAGATGAACAGGAAAAGTGCTTTAAACAAAGGTATGACATGAATTTCAAACAATAGGCAGGCACCTTCTTTACAAATGATATTTTCTTCATAGATATACATTATTTTACTAAAAGATTTCAAGATAGCCAAATGCCGGAAAGGTGTGTGTGTGTGTGTGTTGTGTGTGTGTTTGTCTTTTTAACTTGGCTACTGTTTCTTAACTAAAATTACTGAGTTATTGATGCAGCAGATTAAGGATTAGAGTCAAAAAAAATTTTCTAGGCCTGGACTTAATTTGGATGGATCTGGAAAAGAAGCAAACCTACTTTACCTAAGGGCTTACCTTTCTTAAACACTGTATCTAGACTAGCTTTCCTTTAGTCTTCAGGGCTGGATGGTAAGTAAGCAAAAAAGTTAGCAGGTTTATTTTTTCTTATCAGTTAGTTGCTTAACCTTTGTATTTACCTTTATCAAGAGTAGGCGGCTCAGCCTGTAATCCGCGCCTTTGGGAGGCTGAGGTGAGGGGGATTGCCTGAGCCCGCAGGTTTGAGACCCGCCTGGGCAGCGAGACCTCATGTCTACAATAAATCAAAAAATCAGCCGAGTGTGGTAGTGCATGCCTGTAATTCCGGCTACTTGGAAGGCTGAGGCGGAAGGATCGCCAGAGCCCAGCAGGTCGAGGCTGCAAGTGGCCAGGAGCCGCCACTGCACTCCAGTCTGGGTGACAGAGTGAGACTCCAACTCAAAATAAATAAATAAATAAATAAATAAATAACACAATAAAAATATTGAAATATTTTTTGAAGTTTCTTCACATTGAAATGCCTCCCTGAATAAAACTATTTCGGAAACCCTCGTTTTCAATTGTACCTCTTTAAGTGCAATATTCTTTGCTTGGACTGTTCCACTGTAACTTTAATTTACCTTTCATAAAATGTTATCATTTTTACAAGTGTTTGCTGCTTCTGGGGCCTAATACTTGTACATGTGAATGTTGGCATGGCCAGAAGGCTGAGTACTCAGTTCTTCAGAAATTAAGAATTCCCTTTTTACTTTGAATCTTGGTTGACTCTCAGATCCCCTTTGTGAACTTACCCACTGATTTTTTTCCTACCAATCTATGCACAAAAAGAAGCAAAGGAGATAGAAACCAAAAATCTCTGTGAATTTCCAAAAACGAAAGTTGGTACTCCCTCAAGTTTTGTCATTACTACTGGTTTCCATCTGACCCAGCCAGACATTAGAGGCCTCTAACTGGATTCAAGCTAGTTAATGATCAGACCTAATGTGCTCCCGGATGGAGTTTAGTTTCTGTTCTGACTTCCAAACCCAGTTGATTAAAAGTTTGCTCAAAAACTGCAATAACTCAAATCACAAATCCATAGAGCTTTGGAATCCAAGAGAGAACTTACAAAAGACCACCTGCAGCTGTGAGAAAGCCATGGATGCAATGGGTCCAGAAGGTACTTCACTTGGTAACTTGGACTTCTGGAGCTTGCTAGAAGTTCTACTTTGAGTCCTGTTTCTGACACTATCTGTTAAAAAGAAATACACTCAAGACAAATTTAGCAAAGTTTAACTGAGCAAAGATGATTTGAGGAGTGTGCAGTCTTCTGAACCACAGCAGTCTCAGAGACTCCTGTTCAACCATGTAGTGGAGAATCATTTTAGAAAATGGAAGTGAGGTACAGAAAGACCCAAATTGGTTACGGATTGAAGTCTGCTTTATTTGAACCCACTTTGAACAGTTGACCACTTTTGATTGTCCAATACTTAGTGACTGGCACAAGAGTAGTTTAGCTTATCTACATATCCAGACTACAGTGAAAGATTACAGAGAAATCTCTAAGTCAAACCCAAAATATGCAAGAGGCAACTTTGGGCTAAACTTAATTTAACAAAATCTTAGCTCTTAACTTTTCTTTCTTTCTTTCTTTTCTTTTTCTTTTTTTTTTTTTTGAGTTGGAGTCTCACTCTGTCACCCAGACTGGAGTGCAGTGGCCGCTCCCAGGCAATGCAGCCTCGACCTGCTGGGCTCCAGCGATCCTTCCGCCTCAGCCTTCCAAGTAGCTGGAACTACAGGTGCACATTACCACGCCTGGCTCATTTTTGATTTATTGTAGAGATAAGTTCTTGCCAAGTTGACCAGGCGGGTCTCGAACCTGCGGGCTCAGGCAATCCACTCACAGCCTCCCAAAGGCACTGGATTACAGGCTGAGCCACCAAGCCCAGCTTAACTTTTCTAACTAGCTAATATATATTACAAATATGCCCACAAAACTATCTTTGTAATTTTACAGAAAACACTTAGACATTGCCTGAATTAGAATAATTTCTGGTTCAGAGTAAGCACTCAGTGAAAAAATTGTTAAATGAATGATTTGACAAGCCTTCAAGATATACCAGAATATACCTTTAATGTGAGAACTCTGGGCAGTATAATTATACGGAAGAGGAAATATTTTGGTTGGGATCTCATGATGAGCCTCACAACTCATCATTTAGGCAATATCCTATTAATCAGTTCATAACATTAGTCTCCATCTCTCAATATTTAGGGAAGAAACAGTAATCTAGAGAAACATTATTCATCTCTATGCGTGTATACTAACCTGTCAGAATATCTAGAGAGACTAGAGGCTTGCAAGTGTTTGCTTGCTTTTATTTTAAGTGACTTATAAGTTTGATTGAGAAGATTCTGGGGCATGCAAAAGATAGAGTGGTATTTTTCAAAATGGTATTTTTAATAGACTGTATTAGAATCACCTGGGTGCATATTAAAAAATCAGATTCCCAAACCACCTACAGATATTTTGATTTCTTTGACCAGAATGGGACCATGGAATCTGCATTCAAAAATAAAGTTTGGAAGATACTGGAACAAGTAACTGTCTTCTATTGATAATTTTGCATAGTCTTCTTAAGAAGTATATTACTGTGGGCAACCCCATCTGGTCCCCTCCCTCTGTGAGAGCGTTTCTGTCCTCTCAATAAATCATATTTTCTAAAAAAAAAAAAAAAAGTCTATTACTGTACTATTCAATTGCATTTTGCATTTACAAAATTGCTCATTGGCTATTGAGCAAATCATGTGTTATATTGTGTTTATATAAATGATTTATTTGAAATTGTTTAATTCATTAGGGTTCTAGGACAAGAAATTAATTGCACTTGCAAATTAAAGAAAGATTTGCAATCTCTAACATGAAATTTCAATTTTTCAATGCATGCCACAGAATATTCTAATTCAGGTGGTGAATATACCACACTTGAAATATGAAATATATTGATATTAATCAAGTTTTTCTCCCAGCTTCTTTTTCTACATGAAAATGAAGGAAGCATAGGAAAAAATAATTTCGATGAAGTCTAAGGTCTAAAGGTCTAATGTCCATGGATAAGGTCTCACTCTATGAAGGCTCTAGGCTTTTCCCATGGAGAACTATGCAAGCATTTATGAAAATAGCATGTTGAATTACCCCATATGCTTATGCCTCCAATAATCTCAGTCTTAAAGTCAGTAGTTCAAGCTGTGGAATAATCCTTCCTGATAGGCTTTGGAACAATCAGCCTGGATCTAAGGAGCGGAAAACTAAAAGTGATTTGAACATATAATCATCTTAGGGGATGATTTATACTGTTGATATGTCACAACAATAAAGTTCATGCTCTGCACTATCTTTAGAGCAAGAGAGAGCAGGCGGAATTAAAGAAAATTCACCTCAATACAGAGTAGCAAAATAGAAGAAAAAAATCCAGACCCTAACTAAAAAGCTGATTTCCTCTATTTAGAATGATCTTTGGAAGTCACTACCTGAGACTGTAAACAAGAAATCAGAACAAATTTCAAACTCTTCCTTCAAGTCATTCCGTTAAACACATACAAAAATATACTAAAGCATAGGCATAACCATTTGTGTTTTGTAGTTTGTAGGAAAAGTTGACAAAAATATCAGCAGTTGAAAACTGAGTTGGAAAAAGTTTTTTCTTCTCCTAATCTATCCAAATTTTCCTTCTAAAAGGCAAAATATGAATTGTGTCCATTGAGCATTTCAAATTGGAGGAAACAATGCATGCCAGGGTTGTAAGTGGAGAATAATCCATCGAAAATTATTTTGTGCTAGCTTAGCATTATTTGTTCAAATAGGGTATCTGCCCTTAAAAACATATTTGAAGCAAAGTGAAGAGTACTGACTAGGGCAGAGAATGCTGTGGAGGTCTGGATCTCCTGCTCAAACTTAAAATTTTCTCTAGGCAATTAATGTTTTCTGTTCAGGGGGCATGGACTCACAATATGATGTTCACCTTGTCATTACTGTACTACATATGACCATTTCTGAATCTTAATGTATGATTTCCACCTTTTCTTTCTGGCAGACTTTGGCACTGGAATTTATTTGTAATTTGGTGATTAAATACCTCGATTTGAGTCAAGATAAAATAACTCGTTTCTTTCTAAAGCACATGAACACATTATTTATTTTCGGAACACAGCTCCAGATTCTCCAAAGGTAAAATGATAATACTTTATTATAGCTATAAAATGCTTTATGACTTTGAAAGTAATTTAATAGGAATCATCTATCTTGATTCCTATGACAATTATATATATAGACTATATATAGAGAAAGAATAGACATAATTTATGTTATTACATTTATAAGTTAACATACAAAATATTAGCAATATTATGATTTTTCTTAATTCATATAATGAGAATATTCACAACTGTGAATGTAATTAAGGTTTTCTAGTACCTAAGTCACTGTTGTCTCCCTATATATAAATCATATTATATCAAATAATGATTACTGCCCCTTTTGTTATATGCAGTTCCTTTATAATTGTAGATAAATCATGGTTTGATATTTGGAAATCTAGAATCCTAAAATCAGGATTCTAGAGAAGAAGATTTTGTTTTTTTATCCAAGTTTTATTGCGTTTATTCTTCTAACTCATAGTTAATGAAAAAATGGAAGCTAATGCTGTTACAATGAATGTGTGTATCCCCATTAGTTTTTCCTGTAACAGTTCAGAGAACAGTTTATTTACAGTCTGCATCTGTGGATTATGCAGATTTTATTTTCTTGACAGTTTATAGCTTCACATACCAGAGATATTGAATCACATGAATTCAATTTGCTGATTAAATTATAAGTAAGAACTGGGCTTGCTCAATTCATTGGGAACACTCCAGAGTCAAGTCTGGAATAAAGAAAAATAGCAATATGCAGAAGTTCATTTATCTAGCTTTTAAAACTTTGTCCTAGAAAACTCAGCTTAGTTTCAAACCCAAGAATTAGATACTTTTATCTAAAATATATTTTTATGTACTAGACACTAAAAGAGAGAGGTACATGATTTCTCCCTATTATTTTTTGTGTTATTTCTTATAAACCTTATAAACCTTAGTGATGTATTTAACAATAAAAAAATAAAACACAAATTGCTGTATAAGTCCCTTAGAAGCCAACTATTGGAGAAAATTCAATTCACTTGAACAGTGTAAAAAGTTAAACACTAATATTTATTGGAGCCTCTTAATTTTCATGCATTTTATGGGTTTTCTCTGTGATCCTGAATTACATTTATTTTCTTTCAATTCACTCATATCTATTTCATATTTTTGAAGGAAAAAAGAAATCACAGAGTCTTGCATTCAGACTCAGATTTTGTTGTTGTTGTTACCAGTGATAATATCAGAGAATCCCCTTTAAAGGAATATTTGTGATATTACCTCAATACACAGTAGGCATCATGTCCAAGAAGGCTAATAGTGAAGATGACCACTGCTACAGATTGCAATTGAAAGATACACTCAACTGTGCTCGGTGGCTCAGTCTGTAATCCCATGCTTTGGAAGGCTGAGGTGAGTGGATTGCCTGAGCCCATGGGTTTGAGACCCGCCCGGGCAACATGGCGAGACCTCATCTCTACAATAAAAATCAAAAATAAGCCGGGTGTGATAGCGTGTGCCTGTAGTTCCAGCTACTTGGAAGACTGAGGCAGAAGGATCGCCAGAGCCCAGCAGGTCGAGGCTGCGGTGACTGGGAGCGGCCACTACACTCCAGTCTGGGCAACAGAGTGAGACTCTGACTTAAAAAAAAAAAAAAAAGAAAGATGTACTCATCATTTGACTTAATTATGGCTTACCAAACCTTTGGAAATTTTTTAAAGTTTGACTTGGCAGTTTGATCTAACTGTAATAAGTTTCTATTATTTGAAGTAAAATGTACTTAAAACCCGCACTTTAAAAAGCTATAAAACAGGCAAGGGAACATAACAGTTAACCTCTGTTCATCTAAAATATATTTTCTTATGTACAGAGCCTGGACAGTGTCAAATGAAACAAGCAATTAGTCTCTTGCTAACAGTGAGTAGTTCAAACTGTAACATCATGTCAGCCATGATTAAGAATGATACAGCACATCATCATTGTCAACACTATTCAACCAATATAAACCTTAGTTAGAAATGTACTTGTCAGAGAAAAATGCGCTTTTGATTTCTATTACATTTTCCAAGTAATTGCTGTCATCAGTGGCAGGTTATTATTACAGTTGAATAGATTTTCAGTAATTACTTTTGCACAGATTCTAACAGCTTTTAGATTGAGCAATATTCTGACAGTTTGAATACTCTTGACAACAATTACCTTTTTCCTGGTTAACACTGATTCAGGAAAATTAAAAATTAAATCTGTTCATAAGAAACACTAATTTATGTCACTAGTAAGTGAGTTAATATTTTTAAAAGTGGAAGTTGTGAAATGACTTAACATTTTTTAAAAAAATTCTCTTTCTTTTAAGTATTTTTAAAAATCACGATTAAGGGAGATACAGACTATGCTGGTTAGATTAATAGTAAATGATGTGGAATGATTGAAAGCAATTTTCAATTAAATTACTAATAAAAAACAAATATGCTGTTATGATGAAAAAAAACTGTGTCTTGGAAGACAATAGATGTGATTATTTACATATGCATGCTTATATTTACCTAATGCATATGGCTGTAAATGACTTTGGTAAATGGAGACCCATGTATATGATCACTCCTACATTTTTTGCAGAGTAAAAATATGTTTCTAACAAGTTTGCATTTTGATATTAAAACTTCTCCTGCAATGTGAATTGGATAACTGATGCAATTAAACAGAACGTTTAGGATTACTTTAGATAATAAAGACCACAAAATGTGATATGTGAGCTATCAAGATAACCACTTTAATTTTAATTTAGTTTTGTAGGCACATATTTAAAGATGCCCACATATAGTCATATATAAAATCCTTATAACAAATCAACTAATAGAAATAGTCTTTCTTGAGAATTAATTTGCAAATAAAGACAAGAAACAAATATATAATATTGAACTGAACATCCTAGCCAGAGCAACCATGCAGGGGAAAGACATTAGGAATACTCAAATTAAAAAGAAGAAAGTTATCATCTTTGCAGATGATATAACTCCATACTTTAAAAACCTTAGATAGCCGGACTTGGTGGCTCAGCCTGTAATCCTGCACCTTGGGAGGCTGAGGTGAGTGAATTGCCTGAGCTTGCATGTTTGAGACCCACCTAGGCAATTTGGTGAGACCTCATCTCTACAATAAATCAAAAATTAGCCGGGCTTGATATCGCGCATCTATAGTTCCAGCTACTTGGAAGGCTGAGGCGAAGGGATCCCCAGAGCCCAGCAGGTCGAAGCTGCGGTGATCAGGAGCAGCCACTGCACTCCAGTCTGGGTGACAGAATGAGATTCCAACTCAAACAAAACAAAACAAAACCTTAGAGAGTCTGTCAGAAGACATCTTCACAATGATAAACAACTTTGGCAATGTCTGAGGACAAAATCAATGCACAAAAAATAGTTGCATTTCTACATACCAACAACAAGCAGGCTGAAAACCAAATTAAAAAATACAATTCCATTAATAGTAGCCACACACATACAAAAATACCTTGGTGTCCATATAACCAGAGGTAAAAGAACTTTACAATGAGAACTGCAAAACACTGCTCAAAGAACTCAAGGATAACACAAATGGATGAAAGTGTACCCCATGCCCATTGATTGGAAGAACCCATGTAGTCAGGATGTTCATTCTACTCAAAGCAATCTACAGATTCAAAATAATCCCTCTGAAATTACCAGTATAATTTTTTTTACAGACTCAAACATGACAATAAAGAAATTCATATGGAAGCATAAAAGAGTCTGAATAGCTAAAGCTATTTCTAAGAAGAAAACCTGGGAAGCATTCTCCTAGACATCAGAATTGGCAATTAATTCATGGTCCAAAGCAAATACAGCAAAATCTAAAATTGACAGGTGGAACTTTATCAAGCTAAAAATTTTCTACAGAGTAAAAGAAACCATCAAGATAATAAAAAGGCAACATGTAGAATGGGAAAGAAATTTGCAAGCTATACATCAACAAAGCTATACATCAACTCAAACGAATTTGTAGAAATAAAAACAAATAACCCCATTTAAAAATGGAAAAACTATATGAACAGACACATCTCGAAAAAGACACTTAAGTAGCCAACAAACTTATGAAAAAATGCTCAGCTTCACTAACCACCAGAGAAATGCAAATCAAATTTACAATGAGTTATCATCATCACTAGTCAGAATGGCTACCATCAAAAAGTCAAAAAATAACAGGTGTTGACCAAGCTGTGGAGAAAAAATAATGCTGCTACATTGATGATGGTAATGTAACTAGATCAACCTTCATAGAAAACAGTGTTGCGTTTTCTTGAAGAACTAAAACTGAGCTACCATTTACATTCTAACAATCCCACTTCTGGGAATATATCCAGAGCATCGTTGCTTGCTCTCCCAAAAAGACACTTGCACACTTATGTTCATTGCAGCACTATTCACAGTAGCAAAAAACAATTCAAATGCCCAGTGAAAGTGGACTGGATAAAGAAAATGTCGGTTTAGGTGACAAAATGGTGATGGAATTGGTGGGAGTGTGAGAGTCTTTGCAAGGGTGAGCGACCATAAAAACAGTCTGCATGAGTGGGTGCATGCAGATAGGTGAGTAAATGTCCATCTGAGGGGAGACTCAGGATCAAGCATCTGGGGATCACCTTTGGAGATATGTGCAACTCTCCACTGCCCTGATATCAGAGCCCCTGGCAGGCAGGTTTGTTTACCATTTCCAGGGGTCTTTTGAGAGGAGGCTGCAGAGATCAGTTGCTCCTTAGCACCTGACACCTGGCCCACACAACCTGTGTGGCAGAGGGCTGGTTACTGGCAGTGGGAACCATGGATAAGGCATGGTAAGGAAATCTGTAAATAAGCCCCACCACCAGTAAGGAAACACCAGCCACTGCCATTTTCTCTGTCCCAGGGAACCATGGATAAGGCATGGTAATGAAATCTGTAACTAAGCCCCACCACCAGTAAGGAAACATCAGCCACTGCCATTTTCTCCGTCCCAGGACTGGGCAGAGACTTGCATTGGGTCACCCAGCTCTGTTCATCCTCCAAATTGAGAGCAGAGGTAACCTCTGCACCCCTCTAAGATCAACCATCGCTGGCCAGGGAGGAAAGTTCAGAACAGACACAGAGAGACAAATGATCCACCCCTATGCTGAACCAGGCCCAGGCACGTCTGATCTGAGTAGATGAGTTGGGTGAATCCAGATCTGGTTCACCCTCCTCCCAAAGCAGTCCATGGGGTGTCTGACCCACACTAAGGGCAACCTGATTGACCTGAGCTGAGATTGGAGGATAGGAACTGGAAACCAGGGTCTGCTTCCTACTACACAGGCAGTCAAAAGCAGCAGAAAAGCTTGTCACAGGAACCTGAAGTTCCAGAAAAGGCCACAGAGGGAGCTTCTTTCTTTCTTTCTTTCTTTCTTTCTTTCTTTCTTTCTTTCTTTCTTTCTTTCTTTCTTTCTTTCTGTTTTTATTTATGTTTTTATACTTGTTTTGTTTTTGTTTTTTATTGTAGTTGATTTTTTAGTTTTACTGTTTGTGTATGGGTATTTTTATGTATGGGTATTGTGCATCATTTGTTTTTTGTTGTTGTTTGTATGCATTTACTTGTTTGTCTTTTTGTTTACACATTAGTTGGTGTGCCTGTCTATTTTCCCTCTTCTTCTTATCTCTCTTCCTTCTTCTTTCATCTCCCTTTTTCCTTTTTCTGTTCTTTTCCTTGTTCTTATGTAATTTTACTTTCAGGGGGCATACATACACCCACATGCACGGACAGATTGTAAGGTGGTGAGAAGTGGGTTCCAAAGGACCTACACACCTGTCAGTGGATACTGGGATCTGCAGATAGCTTCTGAACCACAACTTCCACCATAACACCTTAATCAAATCTCAAATATGCAAAAAACACGGCTCTCCACCCCCAGTCTGTCTTCAAAATTGAATAAGTCCAGAGAATTTACAAAAGAAAGAATAGGGGATTGAGCAAACAGAATTGAAAACTTCCCCCCTCACTGAGCACAGAATTGAAAAGGGGAAAAAAGGAAGAAAGAAAACCATCACAAATGAATAAGACTCAACATGGGACAACAGGTCCCACACAGACAGCTTTTGAGAATACAGACTTGAGAACTCAACCAATAAAGAGTCCCCAGAATGACTGGTCTCACATCACAAACCCAGATATCAAGATACCAATAGAGAGAATGAATAGAAATGAAGAGAGATAAGAGGAAGGAATGAAGGAGTTGGTAACTGAGATGATGGCAATAAAGAATATAATAAATGAAATAAATAAACTGACAAGCATGGAAATCAGAATTATTCAAGCAGAAGAAACAATCTCAGAGCTTGAAGATGAAAATATGTAGCTAGCTGAAACTGTTAAAAACACAGAAAAGAAGATTTCAAAGATGGAACAAAGTCTCCAAGAGATGTGTGATTATGGCAAGAGGTCAAACCTGTGATTAATTAGGCAGATAGAGAAAAACATTCCATGAAATTATCCAAGAAAACTTACTTCATCTCATATAGATGTGACTATTAAAACACAAGAGATTCAGAGAACCCCTGCAAGGCATCAGATAAAAAGACCAACTCCTAAACATGTAGAAATTCACTTACACAAAGTGTGTATAAAAGAAGATCCTAAAGGCAGCAAGAGAGTAAGGTCAGCCTATCTATGGGAGAAGACCAATTACAATAGTAGCAGACTTATCTACAGAAAGACTACAGGTTAGAAAAGACTGGAGTCCAATTTTCAAAGTTCTCAAAGAGAAACAATTCCAGCCAAGAATTTCCTACCCAGCTAAACTGAGCTGCATCAGTGATGGAGAATTAAAATTATTTCCAGACATTCAATACCTAAGAGTTTATGTCACCTCCAGACCACCTGTACAAGAAATGCTTAAGAAAGTATTAAGCACAGAAGAAAGAAAAAAAAATGACCATGATCTTCCCAAGAATGAAGGAAAAAGATTAAACACACACATATATAATAACCCCCAAATCAAAAGAAAACCAGCAAACAAATACATAAACAACAATAACAACGACAAACTCTATGAGAACCTCATGACAGGAATAAACTCTCACATCTCAATAATTACTCTGAATGTGAATGGAGTAAATGCACCACAGAAAAAACATAAAATGACAAACTGGATTAAAAACAAAACAAAACAAAACAAAAAGCATGGCAAAACAATATACTGTCTCCAGCAAACTCATCTCATCATCTCAGCAGAATGGACACACACAGTCTCAAAGTAAGAGGATGGAAACCAAATGTTCAGGCAAACGGAACACAGAAAAAAGGAGCTGTGATCTTGATATCAGACTAAGTATCCTTTATGCTATCAAAAATTTTTAAAAATACAGAAGATCACTACATAATGTGAAAAGGTTCAATCCATCAACATGAAATATCCATCTTAAAAATATATAAACCCAGCCGGGCTCGGTGGCTCAGCCTGTAATCCCGCGCCTTTGGGAGGCTGAGGTGAGTGGATTGCCTGAGCCCGCGGGTTCGAGACCCGCCTGGGCAGCGAGACCTCATCTCTACAATAAAGCAAAAAATCAGCCGGGCGTGGTAGCGCGTGTCTGTAATTCCGGCTACTCGGAAGGCTGAGGCGGAAGGATCGCCAGAGCCCAGCAGGTCGAGGCTGCGGTGGCCGGAAGCGGCCACTGCACTCCAGTCTGGGCGACAGAGTGAGACTCCAACTCAAAAAAAAAAAAAAAAAAAAAAAAAAAAATATATATATAAACCCAGCATTGAAGCACCAACTTTTATAAACCAGTTTCTAGGCAAACTAAAAAAATATATTAACTCTAACGCTATTATAGTTGGAGACTTACATAATGTACTAACAACCCTAGATAGATCACTGAGGCCAAAAATCAACAAGGAGATCTGGAACCTCAACTTGATGCTTGACAAAATGGACTTAATAGAAACCCACAGAACATTTCATCCAAACAACCACGGAATATACATTCTAGTCATCGCCATGTGGAATGTCCTCCAAGATTGACCACATCCTTTGTCATAAATCATGCAAAAACAAATTCCCTAAGATTGAAATACTGCCATGCATGCTCTCAGACCACAGTGAGATAAAAATAAATATGAACACCTACAAAGCTCCCCTCCAAACCCAAAAAGACATGCACCAAGCAGCATGATGCTTAAAAATTCCTGGGTCAATAAGGAAGCAGAAGTTTCTGGAAACAAATGAAAATAGAGACACATCAAAATCTCTGGGATGCCATGAAGTCAGTACTGAGAGGGTAATTAATTTCTTTATGAGCACACATCAATAAAATGAAAAGATCCAAGCTAACAGATTAACAAATCACCTAACTGAGCTGGAAAGACAAGACCTCCAACTTCAGCAGAAGAATCCAGATCACCAAATACAAGCTCAAATACAGGACTAAAGAAAAAGCTGGTTCTTTGAAAGGATAAATACGATTGATGGACCTTGAGACAAATTGACCAAGACAAAAGATAGAAAAAGTTCAAATAAACAGAGATGCAAAAGATCAAATCACAATGGATCACAAAGAAATGCAAAAAATTATCACTGATTGTTATGCATATCTGCATGGAAACAAACTAGAAAACCTAAATGACATGGAGGGCTTTCTTACAGAACACAACCTCATATGGTTGAAACAAGAAGAAATCGAGACATTAAACAAACTAATAACAACCCAGGACATCAACTCCATCATGGCAAAACTATCAACAAAACAAGTTCTGGCCACACGGCTTTCCAGCAGAGTTCTACACAACATACAAGGAGGAGTTGCTAACAATCCTATTGAAAGTATTTCAGGCAATGAGAAAGATGGAACTCTCCCCAAATCATTTAATGAAGCTAAACATCCCACTGATACCCAAACCAGGTAAAGATCCAACAAAGAAAGAGAACTACAGGCCAATATGCCTTATACTCAAGGGTATAAAAATACTCAACAGTGCTCTAACAAATTGGATCCAATAACACATCTCAAAAATCATCCACCATGACAAAGTCGACTTCATTCTTGAAATGCAGGGCTAGTTCAACCACTGAAATACCATAAATGTAGTTAAATAAATAAACAGATGAAAAAGTAGGAATCACATGATTATATCATTAGATACAGAAAGCTTTTGATAAAATCCAACATTCCTTCTTGATAAAAACCCACGAATACCTAAGCATTAAGGGAACATACCTAAAAACTGTAAGAGTGATCTATGATAAGCCAACATATTGCTAAATGGACTGAAATTGAAAGCATTTCCTCTGAAAATTAAAAAGACAAGGCTGGACCTTTTACCCCTCCTGTACAGCATAGTTTTGGAAGCTCTATGTAGAGCAATTGGACAAGAGAAGGAAATCAGGGGTATCCACATAGGAAAAGAGGAAGTCAAACTATCCCTCTTTGCTGATGAGATGATTCTATTCCTCGAAAATCCACAGAATCTGTCAAAAACCTTCTGGCACTTATAAAGGACTTTGACAAAGTCTCAGGTTAAAAAAAATGTGCAAAAGACAGTTGCATGCTTAAGTACCAACAACAAATAGGCAGATAATCAAATAAAAAGCACAGTCCTATTCACAATAGCCACAAAAAAATAAATAAATAACATGCCTCAGCATCTTCATAGCCACAGAAGTAAAAGATTGTTACAAAGAAAACTACAAAACATTGCTCAAAGAAATCAAAGATTTATACAAAAGAAATGGAAACATTTTCCATGCTCGTGGATAGGAAGAATCAACACTGTTAAGATGTTCATCCTAAACCGGGCTCAGTGGCTCAGCCTGTAATCCCGCACTTTGGGAAGCTGAGGTGAGTGGATTGCCTGAACCCGTGGGTTTGAGATCCACCAGGGCAACTTGGCAAGAACTTATCTCTGCAATAAATCAAAAAATTAGAGCCAGGTGTGGTAGTGCATGCCTGTAGTTCCAGCTACTTGGAAGGCTGAGGTAGAAGGATCGCTGCAGCCCAGGAGGTCAAGGCTGCAGTGGATGGGAGCGACCACTGTACTCCAGTCTGGGCGACAGAGTGAGACTACAACCCCCCCCCAAATGATGTTCATCCTATCCCAGGCAATCTACAGATTCAATGCAATATCCATTAAATTACCAACATCATTCTTCTCAGACCTGGAAATGACAATACAGGAATTCATAGGGAAACATCAATGACCACAGATAGTCAAAACAATTCTTACCAGAAGAAACAAAACAAAAGGTATCACACTGCCTGACTTCAAACATTACTATCAGGCTACAATAATCAATACAGTCTGGTTTTGGTACATGAACAGGCTTATAGATCAATGGAACAGGATAGACATTCTGGAAGTAAAACCTCAATTTCTCAACCAACTCATCTACAATAAAGCCTCCACTAACAATTACTGGGGAGAGGATAACTTATTCAGTAAATGGTTCTGGGAAAACTGGCTGTCCACATGCAAAATATTAAAATAAGACCACTACCTATGACCATACACAAAAATCAACTTTAAATGGATCAAAGACCTAAACAATAAAATCTCAAACTATAAGAACCTCAGAAAATGTAGGACACTCTTATGGAAATTGGAACTGGCAAAAAATTCCTGATCAAAACCCCAAATGCCCATGCCATAAGAGATAAGAGAGACAAGTCGGACCTCATCAAACTGAAAAACTTCTGCAAAACAATAAAAAACCACCAAAAGAGTGGGGAGACAGTCCTCAGAATTGGAATAAATATTTGCCAACTGTATATCTGAAAAAGGCCAAACATCTAAAATCTGTAAGGAAATCAAGTGTGCCAAAAAGAAAACAACAAAAAAACAAAAAGCCCTATTAGACAGTGAACGAATAATATGAATAGACACTTCTCAAGAGAAGACTTACAAGCAGCCAATAGATACATGAAAAAAATGCTCAGCCTCACTATTCAATAAAGAAATGCAAATTAAAACCACACAATGATACCACCTAACTCCAATCAGGATTGCCATCATCAATAACAACAAACAACACATGGCAGAGAAGCTGTGGAGAAAAAGGAATACTTCTACACTGTTGGTAGGAGTGTAAACTAGTACAACTTCTGTGGAAAACAGTGTGGCAATTCCTAAAAAATCTAAAAATTGGTCTTCCATATGACCCATCAATCCCCCTTCTGGGAATGTAACCAGTGGAATTTGAATCATTCTATAAAAAGGATACTTCCACACACATTTTTATTGCAGCACTATTCACAATAGCAAAAATATGGAACCATTTGTGCTGCCCATCAAAAGTAGTCTGGATTTTAAAAATGTGGTACATATATGATGGCATATACGCAACCTTAAAGAAAGACAAAATTATGAATTTCACAGCAACTTGGATGGATTTATTCTATCATACTCAGTGATCCATCACAGAAACAAAGAACTGAGTACCACATGATCTCACTCATAAGGGAACACTGAACAATTATCAAAATACTATAAGAAAGCGATTGATATAGCAGGTCATTGCCAGGGGTTTGAGGGGGGCACACCTCATCAGTAATAGTACCTGATCTCAAAACTGGCTAAGTGGGGACCAAAGTCAAAGTCAAGTCCAAACATTATCTGTTCAATGACCATTTGGATACCTAATCGTGAATTGTACCTCACATCTTTAAAGTAAATAAATACATTTTTTTTAAAAAAGAAAATATTATATATATATATGATGGAATACTATACAGTCATAAAAACCAGAATCTTGTCATTTGCTGCAATATGGATGCAGCTGGAGACCATCATTTTAAGTGAACTATCACAGAAGTAAAAAACAATGCCACATATCATAACTTACATAAGGGTCCAAACATTAGTATATGAACACAGAGGTGGGAAAAAACAAACACATCACTAAAGGAGGGAAGGAGAAAGGGAGAGAGGAGGGTTAAGGAGCACACAACCACCCACTGAGTACCATGTCCACTACTAGGGGAAGAGAAGACTTGCTAGAAGCAAAACCTTACCATTATGCAATTTACTTATGTAACATATCCTCATATCTATCCCATGACTCTGAAATAGAAATAAATAACTATTTAAAAAATAATCTACACAGTCTTTTAAACGCATTGCAAAATATTGGTTTCAAATGAATCAATAATGTGTCATATACAGAAAGAATTGGTAGCCATAATTTTTGTCTACATAATACAATAAGAATGGTACCAAAAAATAAAAACTTCTACACCCAAATGTATGAGAAAAAATAGTGGGCAAAAGACTGAACTAAAAATATATTGTTTTCTGTGTTATACAATCATTTCCAATAGATTTTTGGAAGGCTAAATGTTCTTCCTGGAATTATAGTATGAGGAAACCTAAAATCAAATGTTTTCAAATTTTATAAGATAAAAAAAATCTACATTTAACACATTGTGTATTGTATATGTGGGTGGATCATTTTATTCTGAGTTGATTTAAATGTGATTTTTATTAAACAGAGTAAAATATTAACCAGTCTATATTTAAATATCCTGCTAAAACTACTGTTTAGTATTTTCTAGAATCATAAATAACATTTTTCCAATGTAATAACCATGTCAACAAAAATTATCAAATCTAACTAATGGTATGAATAAGCAAAATTTCTTATTGGAAGAGAGTTTTTAGCCACACACAGTATAGTGTTAGTTTACTGTGGTGTTCAGATAGTTGTCAAAATTATTTTGGGGGCTTAGAATTTTTTTTCTAATAAGAAATTATATAATTAGATGACTGGATGTTATCATCTTTGGTTGCTACTGTGTAAATCCAAACTTCTGGATAAAAAATGAACATTTTGTCTGGGAGTAGTGGTTTATGCTTGTAATCTCAGCACTTTGGGTGGTAGAGGTGAAATTATTGTTGAACTCAGGGTTTCTAGATTAGCCTAGGCAATTTGGCGAGACTTTGTCTCTACAATAAATCAAAAAAATAGCCCAGTGTGGTGGTGCATGCCTGTGGTTACAGCTATTTGAAAGATTAAGGTTGAAGGATCGTAGGAGTCAAGCAGGTTGAGGCTGCAGTTGCCATAAGCAGGTGACTGCACTCCAGTCTGGGCAACAGAGTGAGACTCTGACCAAAAAAAAAACCCAAACAAAAACAAACAAAAAAACTGAACAATTTGATCAGGTTTCCAGCTATTTCCAGCTGTTTGGCATTGAGCAACCCGACAGGGCATGTGGTTCAAACTTTTCCATTTTATCTGTATATTTGCATGATGAAGACATGGTCTATGATTACAAATTAATATCTGTTTTTTAATAAATGTGCCATAAATACTCATTTTTATGTGACATTGTCCAGTTATCACTTTAAATACTTTTTTTCCACTATAGTCTAGGGGTGACAAAAATGTATACACATTTTAAGAGATGTTAATATATATTCATTCTAATCAGAAGTATCTGGACATTGATAGTAATCACTTTGAAGTTTTTTCCCTTCTCTGGTTAGGAAGGTGCCAAGGTATTTTATTTTGTGTGTGTGTGGCTACTGTGAATGAAATTGTGCTTTTTGTTTGGTTCTCTGCCTATTTATTGTTGGTGTATAAAAATGCTGCTGTCTTTTGCATATTGATTTTGTAGCTTATACGTTGTCAAAGTCCTTTTACCAGTACAAGGAGATTTTTGACAGAATATCTTGGGTTTTCAAGGTATAGGCTCATATCATCAGCAAAGAGGGATATTAACTTCCTCTTTTCCTATTTGGATACCCATCATTTCCCTCTCTTATCTAATTTCTCGGGCTAGTACGTCCAACACTATGTTGAACAGGAGGGGTGAGAGTGGGCAGTGTTGTTTTGCTACAGTTTTCAGGGGAAGTGCTTCCAATTTCTGTTTGCTTAGCAGTATGTTGGCTGTGGGTTTATAATAAATGATTCTTACTATTTTAAGTTTTGTTCCCTCTATGCCTAGGTGTTCAAGGGTTTTTATAAAGAAGTGATGCTGGATTTTGCCAAAAGCTTTTTCTGTATTTAATGATATAATAATTTGGTTCTTGTCTTTACATCTGCTGATGTATTAAATTTAATTTATGGTCTTGGAGATGTTAAACCAGACCCACATTCCAGGGATAAAGCCTTCTTGGTCATGGTGGATGGTTACAAAGTGGGAGGTATCAGCCGGGCTCGGTGGCTCAGCCTGTAATCCCGCGCCTTTGGGAGGCTGAGGTGAGTGAATTGCCTGAGCCCGAGGGTTCCAGACCCGCCTGGGCAGCGAGACCTCATCTCCACAATAAATCAAAAAATCAGCTGGGCGTGGTGGCGCATGCCTGTAATTCCGGCTACTCGGAAGGCTGAGGCGGAAGGATCGCCGGAGCCCAGCAGGCCGAGGCTGCGGTGGCCGGGAGCGGCCACTGCACTCCAGTCTGGGCGACAGAGTGAGACTCCAACTCAAAAAAACCCAAAAAACAAAAAAACAAATAAAAAAAACCAAAGTGGGAGGTATCACACTTCTGGAAGTTAAACCTTATTATAGGGTTACAAATATCAAAACATTCCGGTATTGGTACAAGAACAGGCATATAGACCACTTGAGCAAAACCTCAATCAACTCATCTTCTTAACCAACTCATCTTTGACAAAGCCTCCACCAACCACCACTGGAAAGGAGAACCTATTCAGTAAATGACACTGGGAAAACTGGCTGAACACATACAGAAGAATGAAACAGGACCCCTACCTATCACGGTACACAAAATTCAACTTTAAATGGTCACGGATCTAAATGTAAAACTTCAAACTATAAGGATCTTAGAAAATGCAGGAGATACCCTTACAGAAATTGAAATAGGCAACCAATTTCTGATAAAAATCCCAATAGCCCATGCCATAAAAGATAAGATTGGCAAGAGAGACCTCATCAAACCGTTAAGCTTCTGCAAAGCAAAATAGACTACAAAGGGAGTGGGGAGATAGCCCATGGACTAGGAAAAATATTTACCAACTGTGTATCTGCAAAAGCCTAACATCTAGGATTTACAAAGAACTCAAATGTCCCAAAAGGAAACAAACAAAAACGTAGCAAGATGAAAAAGTGGTCAAAAGACATGAATAGACAATTCTCAAGAGAAGACGTATGAGCAGCCAACAGATACAAGAAAATATGCTCAGCCTCACTAATCATCAGAGAAATGAAAATAAAAATCACACTGAAATACCACCTAACTCTGGTCAAGATGGCCATCATTAATAATTCAAAAATCAACAGATACTGGAGAGGGTACAGAGAATAGGGAATGAGAATGCTGTTGGTAAGAGAGCAAACTTGTACAACTGCTGTGGAAAGCAGTGTGGCAATTTCTAAAAGCTCTAAATATCAATCTTCCATATGACCCAGCTATCTTCTTTCTGTAAATATACCTGTAAGGAACACAAACCATTCTAAAAAAATAAGATACCTGGACCTGCATGTTTATTGCAGCACTATTCACAATAACAGAAACATGGAACTAACTGTGCTGCCCATTGAAAGTGGACTGGATTTTTTAAAATGTTATATATTTACAATGTAGTATTGCACAGGCATAAAGACGGACAAAATTATGGACTTTACAGCAATTTGGATGGATTTAGAGTCTATCATACTCGATGATCTGTCACAGAGACAAAGAACTGAGTACAACATGTTCTCACTCATAAGTCAACCCTGAACATTTATCACAATACTACATGAAAGAGGTTGGAAGTAGTAGGTCAATGCCAGGGAAAGGGGGAGCACTTAACATTAATAACCCTGACCCTAAACCAGGCATAGTGAACCCCAATGAAAGGCCCAAACTTCACCTATACAATGATCATTTGTGTACCTAACCCTGAAATGTACCCCACATCTTTAAATTAAAAAAAAAAAGGAAAACCTCTCCATAATATGGCTGTCAGATGTTTCACATAGATTTGCTTCCAAAAGCAATGAAGAGTCTAGTAGTTTCAGACACTTTATTAACTGGATAATAGTCCACAGCATGGACATAAAACAATTTATGCAATTTTCATATTAATTTATATTCATAATTTTTTTCTCAGCAATAACCTAAGGTCCCTAAGATACTAACAGGCCAATAGCAGGGCTTCAACAAATGTATTTAAAAGAAAAAAAACAACAACAACAGTCAATGAGTGAGTATAAAATAACATATTTTAATTCTGTTTGATAAAATTCGCAAAGAGAGAGATCACGGTGAAGGCATATTTTTATTTTATTTTAATATTTTTACATTGTATTTATTTTACTAATTTATGAAATATGCACAAATACATTTTCTTTTTGAAAGGAGGATTTATTAAGAGCATAGAAACGTTCACACAGTAGGAAGGGACCTGGAGGGTTTGCCCATTAATAGGTTTTTAATAATTAAGTTTACTGTCTGATCCTATACTGTTATAAATTTCAACATAAAAGGTTATATAAATAACTGTTTAATTATTTTAAATGTTTCTGTATTCAATTGTTTAGCAAATTCCCTTCACCTCATCATATAATAGACAAATATATCTTGATTTATTTTATCATCTCTTGACACCTTGCTACACCTGATGAAAATTTTATTTCTATATTTTCTAATTCCAATAATGAGTCAACACTCTTCCATTCTTCTGACAGTTAATTTTTAATTAAAAATTATTGGCCTTTTAAAATCAATTATAAAGAACATTTATTTCCTCTTTACATTTTATATGAAAAATATAAACATTATCACCATACCTTTTACTTTCCCTTTTACCTTTGAATTTTTCTTTTACGAATTTTGTTATGTTATATTGCTGAACATTTAATATATATACATTCTTTTCCATAACTGAAACTAAGCCATTTACACTTTTTTTCCAAGATAATTATAAAAGTTAAAAATCAATAAAGAAGCCGGGCTTGGTGACTCAGCCTGTAATCCCGCGCTTTTGGGAGACTGAGGTGAGTGGATTGCTTAAGCCCGCGGATTCGAGACCCACCTGGGCAGCGAGACCTCATCTCTACAATAAATCAAATAATCAGCCGGGCGTGGTAGCACATGCCTGTAATTCCGGCTACTTGGAAGGCTGAGGCGGAAGGATCGCCGGAGCCCAGCAGGTCGAGGCTGCGGTGGCTGGGAGCGGCCACTGCACTCCAGTCTGGGTGACAGAGTGAGACTCCAACTCAAAAAAAAAAAAAAATCAGTAAAGGGTATTTATATTACTAAACTATGTGGAAATTCTCCACTGCATAGATAAGGAGGTATACTTGATACATAACTTTTCTTACATAGGTCTTTGATTTCCAAGTTGTTAATCATTGATTGTTATCCCTTTTATTTTGTAGCTCTATTGATATATTCTGTTGGTTCAAATTCTGAACTAATTTCACTCCTTGACACATCTGATCTTCTATTTTAATTCGCTTGATCTCTAGGTCTACTGTCATCTTTAAACTTCTCTTCAATATTCTCATTGGTGCATTAGTGCTTATTATATTGTTTACTGGCTTTTTTTTTTTTTTTTTGCTACAGCACATTTCCAAGTAGCTCCTTGAAAATTTTGTAATGTATGCATGCCCTCTGCCTTTTTTTAAAAAATAGGGCTGTTGTTTTTAATTCTTTCAGCTCTTTTGTGTTCCTTATAGATTCTGGATGCCAAGCCCCTGTCAGATACATAATTAGCAATTTTTTTTTCATTTTCCCTCTCTCTTGCTGATTTCTTCCCATGAAAATAGACTGGATAAAGAAAGTGTGGTACATATGCAGGGACTATTATGCAGCCATAAAGAAGGACAGAATCATGGACTTCTCAGCAAATTGTATGGAAATGGAAACAGTCATTCTTACAGAAACAATGAACAACCTTACAGAACAATGAACAACCTTACAGAAACAATGAACAAAATACCACATATTCTCATTCACAACTGGAACCTGAATATTAACCACAATAACACAAGAGAAAGGTCTGCAGTCATGGGACACTGCCAAGGTATGAAGGTACAGGGCACGTAACAATGCAAAGAGTACCTGACCATAAATCAGAGGAAGTGAGCACCAGTTGGAGGTCCAAACTTCACCTGAACATATATTACGTACGTACCTAATCCCGACTTGTACCCTGTACCTATATAATAAAATGAAGTTAAAAAAAGGAAATGCTATAATATAAGGAAAATATTTATATGTGAGGAAATATATATATATATTTCCTCACACTTGATTGATATATATATATCATATTATATATATATTTATATATATAAATATTTCCATATATATATATTTATATATATAAATATTTCCATATATATATATATATATATATATATATATATATATATATATATTTCCTCAC
Source organism: Cephalopachus bancanus (assembly GCA_027257055.1). Lineage (NCBI taxonomy): Eukaryota > Metazoa > Chordata > Mammalia > Primates > Tarsiidae > Cephalopachus > Cephalopachus bancanus. The sequence goes on from JAPVLO010000778.1 coordinate 343,927, forward strand.
GCTTGATTGATAACTTGGCCAGAGATACAATTCTAGACCATAAATTATTTTCTCTCAAATGTTTTAAGGAATTTAGTGTTTTTTTTCCCTAATATTCACTCTTACTAATGCGAACTCTTAAGCCATTCTTAAAAATTAATATTTGTTGGAGATTTTTGTTTTCTTTTTGCTATTGTTTATTTTCTGATTTTCTCTTTACTTTATTTTCTCAAATAGTAAACTGGTGTTTTGGTTTGTTTCTAATGTGCTGAACATATTTTGGAATCTTTCATTTTAAAAATCACTGTCTTTTAGAAGTATAAAATTTACTGGCATCATTTCTTTGATAATTAAAAATGTGTTTACTCAGACTGTTTTTAGGTATTTTTATTTGGATATTGAAAATCCTAAATTGATCCTCTATATATGCCGTCTTTTCTTTAATATTTTCTAACTCTGACATCTTTATTCTTCATTCTGGAAACATATCATTCAGTTATTATTAATGCACTTAGAATTCTGCAAGAAATTATGTGTGTGTGTGTGTGTGTGTGTGTGTGTGTATCCAAGAGCTTAATCTGATCTTAAATGATCTCTTTTCATAATATCCTGTTCTGTAGTTATAAATGATATATCTTAGTAAAATTATCTGAATTTAATGTCTTTTTTATTCTCTCAAATGTACTGCATGATATTTATTCCAAGATCAGTCAGAAAGAATGGTGGATATTATGCTAACCACCATTGAATCCAGAATATAAACAAATTTTCTGAATTTTTGAGTTAAAACTTCCTTTTATTTTTGATTTACTTGTTATATTAAAATATAGCATAATTAAAGAATGTAAGCAAATTGTTTCATAATAAATCCATGTAATCAGCACCAAGTTTATATAATATGATATTATTAGTACCATGGAAACATCTCAATGTACTGTTTTAGTCATTACCCTCCAGGTTTATTACTACCCTGTATTCTATCACAATAAATACATTTTTCTAGTTTTCAATCTTTATATAAATCATATAGTGTATACTCTTTTGTGTCTTTTTTTTTTCTTTCGATGTTACATTTGTGAGTTCAGCCATGATGTTGAATATGGATAGGGATACATTATGAGAAATGTATTATCGGGTGATTTCATTGTGTGAACATCATAGAATTTACTCACACAAACCTAGGTAGTATAGTCTACAACATACCTAGGCTGTATCATATAACTTGTTACTCCCAAGGTTACAAACCAGTACCACATACTACTGTACTGAATATTATAGGCAACTGTAACACAATGGTAAGCATTTGTATATCTAAATATATAGAGGAGAGGAGGAAGATAGTGGCTAAACCAGTCAGACTATGTGAGTCTTGGTGTGAGTGAGTGAGTGTATGAGAAATTTTATATATGTGTCGGTGAGTGAGTGGACATGTGAGTGACTGACTGAGTGAGGGCTCAGGAGCAAGCAGCTAGGGCTCTCCTGGTGTAATCGCTGGGGCTGCACCTGCTCAGCTTGGACTCCAGAAATTTCCAGGATGCAGAAGCCAAGCAACTTTTTTTAAAATCAACAAAACCCTTCCTGGGAAGAAGATGCTGGGAGAGACTGACTAAATGGGGGCTTGTGTGCAAGTGGCCAGGATCCTCCCGGTGAAGCAACTGGTGCTGCAGCTGCTCTTCTTCATCCCTAGTGCTTCACGGGTCACAGAAGCTGAGCACCACTTTTTTTTTAATCTGACAAAAATTTCTCTAAAAAGCAGCAGTGGGGGAAAGACTACTGACTCCAGGCTTTGCCTCACCACTGCAACAGAAGAGGCGACTGCTGCCTCCAGGCTTTGCCTCACCACTTCAGCACCTGGCCAGACACATGCAGCAAGGGTTGTGGAGGGAGCCTAGAGAAGATGAAAGAGGCACCCTGCCACCATCTTGAAACAGGGCAGGAAAGTGATCTGACTTGCTCACCATAGAGTAACAGACTTGATCTCTGTGACTGGTGGATCAACTACTCAGGGGTGGATCATGACATAAAGGGAATATTCTGAAAGCACAAACTTTGGAGGGACAGGACAAGTGCTGAGTCACAGGCACCCCATTCCCTATCTTGATTCAGCCTTGGAACAAAAGGTGTGAACAGGAAAGGACGAGGAAGAACTCTAAAGAGATAAGTGGCGAGTCCAGGACTGACCTAAACCCCGTCCACCCAAGCTACCCTCTGAATGTCAGACCCACACAGCTGAGACACAACTGAGAATGACAAACCCAGGTGGAGCCTGGAGGTACACTTCCATAGAATTCCATTTCAGGAATGGTATGGCTGGGGTACCCCCAATGAGTACATACCTGGGGAAGAGACAATCCTGTCTCTACCCATGAGAGGGGATCCCCCTGACCATACAAGAGTGGGAGGAGAGGAGTGCAGCTCAACTAGCCCCCATGGGCCTTCTCCTTCCCTACCCAGGCATTGCAGAGAGAGTGAAAGAGGTGGAAGCTCTGCAAAGAGGTATACAACAAGAACAATTACAGAACCTGCCTTAAGAGGGCAGGGTTTTTTGTTTTTTTTTTCTTTTATTAATTTTTTTTGTCTTTTTGTTAGTTTATCTATTTTTAAAATATTTTTTCTTTGTGCATGAATGTGTATGTAAGGGTTCGATCTGAATCCCCGTCCCATTTTTTCTTTTCTTTTTCTTTCTTTCTTTGTCTTTTCTGTATATATGTTTATGTGAATCATTAAGTGTTCATCTTTCAGTTTACTTTATTTTTTGTTTTTTGTGTTTGTTGCTGGTTTGTTTTTACTCTTTTGTTCTTCTCTTTTTTATAGTTTGAGGAGGGTGTGAATATATGTGTGAGGGTTCAATCTGAATTCTTATTTTTTCCCCCCTTTTTTTCTGGTCTTTCTCTGTTTCTTCTCCATTCTTTTTGCACTAGGTGTGTGTGTTTGTGTTGGGTTTTCCTGAGTTATTTCTGTTGTTGTTGTTTGTTTTGCTTCACCTTGCTGTTATTCCAGTTTGCTTTGGTGTGTGTGTGTGTGTGTGTGTGTGTGTGTGTGTGTGTGTGTGTGTGTTTTCAAATGTTTTTTGCTTTGGTTTCTGTTTTCATTCATCTGTGCTGTTTTTTCTTTCTTTCTTTTTTGTTTGCCCATCTTATTTCATTCTAATTTTCTTTGTTCTCCTCTTTGCTTCTATAGTATGTTGGACTCAGGGTTACACACATGTATCCATTGCACTGTCAAATAGAGTAGTGGTGGGGAGTGGGTCTCAGGGAACACATAGAACAGTCAGTGAACATTGTGATTTGCAAGTATTTCCTGAATTCCAGTTCTCCATAACCTGCTTATTCACTTTTTGAAACTACAAGAGACAACAAAACTTCCTACCCAGAGCCCTATTTAAAAGTAGAACAAATCCAGAGTCCAGATCAAGGAAGAATAGAGAGCTGAGCAAATGTCAGAAGTGAAAGCCTCTCCAATTGCCACTGAATACATGAACTAAAGAGAAAAGCTAGAGATATGTCAAAATGGGGGAAGTCTAGCAAAAGACCACAGGTAATTTCAAGTGTAATAAAGAGAAAACTGAAAAATCAGACCCCAGAGTTCTGGAAGTCACCAACGACTGGCCCCAGAATACAAAAGGGATTAGGGAATGGATGGAAAGAGTGAATAAGACTCAAGAAAGACAAGATGCAACACTGAAACAACCTGTAACAGAGATTTTGGCCATAAAAATTTTCATCTAGGAAATAAATAACAAAATGACAAGCATGAAAGCAGAATTAATCTAGCAGAAGAAAGACTCTCAGAATTTGAAGACCAGCACATGCAATTAACCCAACCTGTAAAAAACATAGAAAGAAAACTCAGAAAGGAAGAAAAAAGCTTACAAGAGATGTGCAATTATATCAAGAGGCCAAACCTACACCTGATTGGTATTCCGAAAGAAGAAAGGGAAATGGAGAACATATTGGAGCAAGTATTCCAAGAAGTTATCCAAGAAAACTTTCCCCTTCTCACCAGAGAACTGACTTGCTAAACACAAGAGATACAGAGAATCCCCACAAGACATCAAAGGAGAAAATCTACCACTTGATATACATTAATTTGCCTACACAAAGTAGGCACAAAAGAAAATATCCTAAAGGCAGCAAGAAAGACAAGCCAAAGTATCTACTAGGGAAAAACAATCAGAATAGCAGGAGACCTATCAGTAGAAACACTACAATCAAGAAGGGACTGGAGTCCAATATTCAAAGTCCTCAAAGGTAAACTTTACAACCAAGAGTTTCCTACCCAGTCAAGCTCAGCTTCTTCAGTGATGGAGAATTAAATCATTCCCAGACATCCAATCCCTAAGAGATTATGCAGCTTTGATACAATTTCTACAGGAGACACTTAAAAAGGAATTAAGCACAGAAAAAAAAAAAAAGAATGACAACACATCTCCCAAGAGAATAGCAGAGCACAGAATCAGCAGAGAATACATTGCAACAGCCAACTTGTAAACACACACAAAAATCAACCCCAAAGTTAAAATAAAACAAGCAAACAAATAAAGAAATAACTTTAAAAGAACTTCATGGCATGGATAAACATTCACATTTCAATAATCAGCCTGAATGTGAATGGACTAAGTACACCACTGAAATGACACAGAATGACAAACTTGATAAGAAACCATGACCCAATAATTTGGTGCATCCAGGAAACTCATCTCACCACAAAGGATGCACACAGCTTCATAGTTAAAGGGTGGAAAATGAGTTTCCAGGCAAATGGATCACAAGAAGGCAGGAATCATAACCTAAATATCAGACAAAGCAACCTTTAAGCTATCAAAACTTTAAAAAGATACAAAAGAACACTACATAATGATAAAAGTTTAACTCCATCAACAAGAAATATCCATCCTAAACATATATGTACCAACACAGGAGCACCAGCACTTATAAAGTAACTACTAAGTAAACTAAAAAAAAGATATTGACTCTAACACTATTATAGCAGGGAAATTTAATATCCCACTAATAGTCCTAGAAGGATCATCAAGGCAAAAAATTAACAAGGAGATTCCGGACCTAAACTTGATGCTCAACAAAATGAACTAGATAGATACCTACAGATTATTCCACCCAACAGCCACAGAATATACATTCTACTCATCACCACATAGAACATACTCCAAAATCAATTACATCCTCAGCCATAAATCAAGCATTAACAAATTCCATTCTTTTTTTTTTCTTTCTTCTGTGTTAATACCTTTTTAAGTGTCTCCTGTAGAGATGGTCTTGAAGCTGCTTAAAGTCTTAGGGATTGAAAGTCTGTGAGATATTTTAATTTTCCATCACTGATGAACCTGAGCTAGGCTGGGTAGGGAATTCTTGGGTGAAATTTTTTATCTATGAGGACTTTGAATATGGGACTCTAGTCCCTTCTTGCTTGTAGTGTTTTTGCTTATAAGTCTGCTCCTATTCTGATTGATTTTCCTGGGTAGGTAGAATGAGCTTTCTTGCCTCCTTTAGGTTTTTTTTTCTTTCATGCCTACTGTGTGTAGCTAAATTACTATGTGTCTTGAAGTTGGTCTTCTCATTTAATGTCTTGTGGGGGTTCTCTGTATCTCTTGTGCTTGACTGTCACATCTCTGGTGAGATGGGGAAAGTTTTCTTGGATTACCTCCTGGAATACTTGCTCCAAGTTGTTCTCCATTTCCCTTTCTTCTTCTGGGATACCAATCAGGCCTAGGTTTGGTCTCTTGATATAATTTCACATCCCTTGTAGGGCTTGTTCTTTCTTTCTGAGTCTTCTTTCTGTGTTTTACAGATCAGGTTAATTCCATGTTCTGTTCTTCAAGTTCTGAGATTCTTTCTTCAGCTAGATTAACTCTGTTTTCTATGCTTGTTATCTTGTTATTAATTTCCTGGATGAAAATTTTTATTGCCAAAACCTTTGTTACAAGTTCTTTCAGTGTTGCATCTTGTCCTTCTTGAGTCTTATTCACTCTTTCCATCATTCTCTAATCCCTGTCATATTCTTGGGCCAGTCATTGGTGACTTTCATGTTTTGGGATCTAAGGTCTGATTTTTCAAGAGTTTTCTCTTTGGTACACTTGAAATTGCCTGTGGTCTTCCTTTTTTTTTCTCTCTCTCTCTCTCTCATTTGTGACAAATCTCTTGCTTTTCTCTTTAGTTCTGTTATTCAGTGTCAGTGGGAGAAGCTTACTTGTCTGATATTTGCTCAGCCCTCTATTCTTCTCTAATCCAGCATCTGGACTTGCTCTATTTTGAAATAGGACTGTGAGTTGAAAACTTTTCTGTGTGTTGTAGTTTTGAAAATCTAATAAGGTAGGGGATGTGGTGCTAGGATTCAGAAACTACTTGCAATTCCAAAGTTCACTGATTGTGGTGTATGTTCCCTGAAACCCATTCCCCACCAACACTCTATATGATGATTCAAAGCAGAAATCAATGCGAAAAACAGTTGAACACACACACACACACACACACAAAACAAACTGGAATAACAGCAAAGTAAAACAAACAAGCAACAACAACAACAAAAAAGAAAACTGAACACCCACACATGCCTAGCACAAAGTGAATGGAGAAGAAAAACAGAAAAAATCAGGAAAAAAAAAGGAATTCAGAGTTGAATCCTCACACATATATTGACACATACCTTAAAGTATAAAATATAAAATCAAAAATAAAACAAAAGAACAAAAAAGCAAAAATAAACCAACAGCAATAAAATAGAAGGATGAACACACAATCATTCACATACATATACAAACAGAAAACAATAAACAAAAGAAGAAAGATCAGAAAAAGAAAATAAAAAATTGGGGAATGCAGATCAAACTCTCACATACAGTTTTGTGCACAAAGAAAAAATATTTTCAAAATAGATGAACTAACAAACATGTAAATTTTTTTAATTAAAAAAATTAAAAAACCCACCCTCTTATGGCAGACTCTGTAAGTTTTCCTCTAACCTGGTCTTCCCTGTAGAGTCACCTCTTTCACTCTCCCCTCAGTGTCTGAAGCAGGGAAGGAGGAAGGGCAGTAGAGATGGGTGTTGCTGCTGTCCTCCCCTCCCACTCTCATATGATCAGGGAAATCTTCACCATTGAGGAGGTGCAGGATTGTCTCTGCCCCAGTTATGTACTTGCAAGTGTGCCCCAGCCAGGCCTATCCTGGAATGGGGTTCTCCTATTTTGACTGATGTTCAGGCTCTGCCTAGGCTTGTCCCTCTCAGTCATGGCCCATCTGTGTGGGTCTGACATTCAGAGGATTGTTGCAGAGAAGGGGATTTTGGTCAGCCCTGGAGTCACCACTGATCTCTTTGGAGGACTTGCTCAACCTTTTATGGCCACCCCCTTTGTCCTGCAGCTGGATCAGGGTAGGGGTTGGGGCATCTGGGACACAGCACTCATCAGTTCCCTATGAAGTTTGTGCTTTCAGGATATTCCCTCTGGGTCATGATTAACTCCTGAGTAGTTAATCCACTAGTCACAAAGACTGAGTCTGTTGCTCCATGTTGAGCAAGTCAGAGCAGTTTTCTGCCCCACCTTCAAGATGGTGGTGGGGTGCTTCTCTTGTCCTCTTGGTGGGTTTCTGCCTTTGTTCTCCCTCTGCAGTCCCTGCTGCCAGTGTCCAACCATGTGCTGAAGTGGTGAGGCATAGCCTGGAGCTGGCTTTCTCCCCTGCTGTGGTGGTGAGGCAGAATCTGGGGCAGTAGTCTCTCCCCACTGCTTCTTAACAGGAAAATTTATGTCAGTTTAAAAAAAATCAAAAGAGCCAGGGACCAAGCAGAGAAACTGCAGCACCAGCTGTTGTACCACCAGGGTTCTGGCCACTTGTTCACAAGCTGCCATTTTGCCAGTCTCTCCCAGTATTTTCTTCCCAGGAAGAATTTTGTTGATTAAAAAAATGGCATTTAGCTTCTGCCTCCCAGTAATGGCTAAGGTCCAAGCCCAGCAACCGTGGCACCAGCTGCTGCACCAGGAGAGCCCTGGCTGCTATCTCCCTAGCTCTCAGTCAGTCAGTCACTCACATGCCCACTCACTCACCAGTATGTACACAAAATTTTCCATACACTCACTCACTCACACGAGGACTTGAATAGTCTGAGTGGCTCAGCTGCCATCTATAATTTTTAAATATATTGCATTTCTATATGTTACAACTCAAACACCAAAATTACATAAACACAGCCTTATACTGTTATGTTACAATTCAGTTAAGGAAAGAAATAAAATTAATACAAATTTGTGATGTCTTTCAGGTATACATTATTATCTTTTACTGTTGCTGTTTGGTTTTGTGTCTGTGTTTCTGTATTGGATTAGCATCTGGAGTCACCTGATTTCACACTTAAGAAATTACTTTAGTACTTTTTAAAAGGTATGCCTCTTGGCAATCTAGCAAGAAATTGTGTGCTTTTTTTAAACTTAAGATTGTCTTAAATTTGCTTTCACTGGTGCTTCAGTTTTTCTGGATAAGAGATGCTTTACTCAACATTTTTTCCTCAGCTGCTTGAATATGTCTTCACACTTTTTTTATTAAGTTAATCAATCAGTTTTAATGGACAAATACTTTATTTTTATCAGGTTAAAAAGAAGTTTTAAAATATGTATACATTATGAAATGGTTACATTTCTGCAGAGGGCTAATTAATATCTGTAGTAACACAATATTTACTGTCTCAGTTTTCAAGAAAACACTACATTGTCATTAACTATAGTAACCAGTAAAATAAATATTTTGAACTTATTATTTTAATCTATCTAAAATGTTATAGTGTTTCACCACTGTCTCCTCTACACCAAATCTCCTATCTTCAAAATACTGGGAAACACAGTTCTACTCTCTACTTCAATTAATACAATTTTTTTAGATTCCACATGTAAGATCACATGGCATTTGTCTCTCTTTAACTGGCTTATTTTACTTAGCATTATGCCCTCCAGTTTTATCCAGGTTGTTGAAAATGGCAGGATTTACTTATTTTTCAAACTGTTATTGTGTGTATGAACTATATTTTCTTTAGCCATTCATCTACTGATGGACACTTAGGTTGATTCCATACCTTGACTGTTATTTGTGAATGATACTGCAATAAACATTGGAGTACAGTTACCTTTTTGAATCCTGATTTAATTTCCTGTGGATATATACCCAGTAGTGAAATTGCTGCATTATATGGGAGTTCTATTTTTAAGTTTTGGAGTAATTCCTATTTTGTTTTTTATAATGACTTCAATTAAAGTATGCAAATATTTCCTTTCCTCCATATGTCCATCAACACTTGTTATTATTGATTTTATAATAACAATTCTTACAGATGTTAGGTGATATTTCATTGCAATTTGATTTCCATTTCCCTGATTTTAGAGATATTGAAGAATGTTTGGTTGCTTATACCTGTTGGCCATTTGTGTGTCCTCATTTGAGTAATATCTATTTAGGCTATTTTCTCATTGTTTAACTCAGATTTTTATTTTTTTGCTATTGAATTTTAGGAGTTAGTTATTTATTTTGAATATTAACCCCTTTTCAGATATATGATTTGCCAATATCTTCTCTGATTTTTAAGTTCTCTTTACTGTGTTAATTGTTTCATTACATGTACAGAAGCATTTCAGTTTGATATAATTTCATTTGTGTCTTTTTGCTTTTGTTGCTTGTGCTTCTGGGATCATATAAAAAAAGGAAGAAAGGAAGGAAAGAAGAAATGAAGAAAGGAAGGAAGGAGAGAAAGAGAGAGAGAGAGAGAGAGAGAGGAAGAGAGAGAAGCATTTCCCAGACAAACGTCATGGAACATTTTTGCCATTTTATTCTGGTAGTTTTATTACATTTAAGTCTTTCATCTAGTTCCAGTTGATTTTTCTATATTGTGTCAGATTAGGGGTCTGATTTTATTATTTTCCATGTAAACATAACCTTCCCAGCACCATTTACTAAGAAGTTATCTTTTCCCCATTGTGTATTTCTAGCAAATTTGTTAAAAATCAATTATCTGAAAAATGTGTGGATTTATTTATGAACATGTTATTCTGTTTCATTGATCTAGGTGTCTGTTTTTCTGCCAATACCAAACTGTTTTGGTTGCTATAGCTTTGTAGTATATTTTGAAGTCAGTGTGATGTCTTCAGCTTCTTCCTCATTGTTAAAGGTTGCTTTTGTGATTCCATATGAACTTTATGATATTATTTCTATTTATGTTAAAATAGTATTCAATTTTTTATAGAAAGTGTCTTGAATAATTAGATTGCCTTGAGCAGTGTGAACATTTTAACAATGTTAATCATTTATTTATTATCACAGGGTACATTTTCATTTATTTACATGTTTTTCAATTTCATCTTTCTTTTTTTTTTTAATTTTTACCACAGGTCTTTCACCACTTTGGTTAAATTTAATTCCAAGGTTTTTTTTTTGGTAATGATTGTAAATGAAATTGTTTTTCTTATTTTGCTTTTCTTATATGAAGATTTTCTTGTTAGTATATAGAGACATTAGTCTTTTTGTGTGCTAATTTTACATGCTGCAACTTTACTGAATTTGCTTACTTATTTTAAAAGTTTTTCATGAAGTACTTTGTGTTTTCTATATATAAGATAATATCTTCTGGAAAGATAAAATATTTACATTTTCCCTTTCCATTTAGAATAATTTTATTTCTTCCCCTGTTTAATTATACTGCCTAAGACTACTAGTATTATTTGAATACATTTGGCAAGAGTCAACCTACTTGTCTTAGCTTTAATCTTTAAAAGTGTTATTTCAACTTTTCACCATTATGTTAGATGAGTTTGTCACATATGACTTTTATTGTGTTGAAGCACATTTTTCCATACCTAATTTTTGATATGTTTTTACTATGAAGGAATCTTGAATTCTGTCAAATGTTTTTATGTGCATTTAGTAAGGTCATTATGTTTTTTGTTCTTCATTTTTTAATGTGGTATAATACATTTGTATGTTTAGGTTTGTTCACCCATCCTTGCATCCCTGGAATAAATTCCACTTGGTCATGGTAAATGATCCTTTCAATGTGTTATTAAATTGTTTGCTAGAATTTTGATGAAGATTTTGATATGTGTGTCCATAAGGTTTATTGACCTGCATTTTTCTTTCACTGTTGTGCTATTATCTGGTTTTAGTATAAGGGTAATGCTGGCCTTGAAAAGTAATTTTGGAAGTATTTCTTCTACAATTTTTGAAAAGTTTGAAAATAATTGTTATTAATCTTTCTTTCAATTTTGGATAGAATTCACCAGTGAAGTCTTCAAATCCTGGGCTTTTGTTTGATGGGAGATTTATTACTGATTCAGTCCTCATAATTGATCCATTTAGATTTTCCAATTTTCATGATTCAGTCTTTGTAGAGTATAAGTTTTTCAGAATTTAGTCATTTCTCCTAAGTTACCCAATGAGTTGATGTACAATAGTACATGGTAGATTCTTATGTTCCTTTGTATGTCCATGGTATCAGTTGTAATGTCTTCTCTTTTATTTTGATTTATTCTTCAATTTTTCCGTAGTCAAGTAAAGTTTTTTAATTTTATAATTATTTCAGGAAAACCACAGCTGTTAGTTGTATTGATAGTTTTTAATTGTTTTAGTAGTCACTTCACTTATTTCTTCTCTATTTTTATTATTTTATTCCCTCTATTAACTTTGGTTTAGTTTGTTTTTCTTCTTCCATTTCTTAAAGGTGTAACATCAAGTTATTTGAAAACATTTATTTTCTTTTTTGTTGAAGGTATTTGTTACTTTATTTTTTCTCCTTAGAACTATGTTTTGCTACGTCCCCCACATTTTTGTATTTTTTATTTATTTTCTCTCAATATATTTTTAGTTTTAATTTTTGACTGATCACTTGTTTAAGATCACGTTGTTTAACTTATGTTTATTTTAAAATTTTTTACAAATTTTCTGTTACTGAGTTCGAGTTTCATATCATCATGATCAACTCCCTCAGTTTATTTTCCTGGAAAAGTCTTTATTTTTTTATTTTTAATTTCTGGACAGCTTTGCCAGTAAAGTGTTTTTAGTTGGCAGTTTTTTTTTGTTGTTGTTATTTTTTTTTTAACACTTTGAATATATAATTTTACTCTCTCAAGGCCTGTAATATTACTGGCTTTTTTGGAGCTTCATTATATTAAATTTCTTTCTATTTTTCTTGCTGCTTTTAGAATTTTTATTGTCTTATATTCCTCACATTTAAAAAAAAATTGCCAATATCCTAGCTTTTTTAAAAAATTTAATTTTAAAGATGTGGGATAAAATTCAGGATTAGGTATTCAAATGGATATTGTACAGGCAAATTTGGGGCCTAATTTTGGCCCCCACTTTGCCTGGTTTGTGATCAGGTACCATTAATGATGTTGTCTCCCCCCCAGCAGTATCCCACAACTGTCAATCTCTTTCTTATGGTAAATTTTCAGGGTCTGCTTATGAGTGAGAAAATGGGTACACTGTACTTGGTTTCAATGATAGGTCACTGAGTATTATAGACTCTAAATCTACACAAGTTGGTCAAAGTCCATATGTTTTCCTTCTTTATGGCTGCACAACATTCCATTGTGTGTATGTACCACATTTTTTAATCCAGTCAAGTTCCAAAGGGCAGCACAATTGGTTCCATGTTTTTGCTATTGTGAGTAGTGCTGCAATAAATGACACCTGCATGTGCAGGTATCTTTTTTTGTAAAATTCTTTAAAGTTTTCTGGATATATTGCCAGTAGGGGGATTGCTGGGTCAAATGGAATGTCTATTTCTAGTTCTCTTAGAAATCCCCACATTGTTTTCCATAGAGGTTGGACTAGTTTGCATTTCCACCAGCAGTGTAGAAGTATTCCCTTTTCTCTGCATCCTCATCAGCATCTGTTGTTGTTTTATTAATGATGGCCATTCTAACTGAAGTTAGGTGGTATCTCAATGTGGTTTTGCTTTGCATTTCTCTGATAATAAGTGAGGCTGAGCACTTCTACATGTATCTGCTGACTGCCCATATATCTTCTTTTGAGAAGTGTCTCTGCATGTATTTGTCCACTTATTAATGGGACTGTTAGTTTTGTTTTTTGTTTTTGCTTTTTGTTTGTTTGTTTGTTTTTCTTTTTACTACGTTTGAGTTCTCATAGATATTGGATGTTAGGCCTTTGTCAGATATACAGCTGGTCAATATTTTTTTCCATTCTGTGGGTCTCTCTCCTCTCTCTTGACGTTTTCCTTGGCTTTGCAGAAGCTTTTCAGTTTAATGAGTTCCTACTTGCGTACCTTGTCTCTTATGGTACAAATATCTGGGGTTTTAATCAGGAATTAGTTGCCTACTCTATTTCTGTAAGGGTGTCTCCTGCAGTGTCTAAGACTCTTATAGTTTGAAGTTTTACGTTTAGGTTTTTGATCCATTTAGAGCTGATTTGTGCATACAGTGATAGGTAGGGGCCTTGTTTTAATCGTTTGCATGTGAACAGTTTTTCCAGCATGCTTTACTGAGTTACTCGCCTCTCCCCAGTGGTTGTTGGAAGATTTGTCAAAGATGAGTTGCTTGAGAAAATGAAGTTTTGCTTTTGGAATCTCTATCCTATTCCATGGGTCTATATGTCTTTTCTTGTACAAAGGCCAGGATGTTTTGATTATTGTAGCCTGATAGTAGTTTAAAGTCTGGAAGTGTGATACCACTCACTTTGTTTCTTTTGCTAAAGGAGCGTTTTGGTTATTCGTGATCATTTATGTTTCCATATGTATTTCTGTATTGTCATTTCCATATCTGAGAAGAATGATGTTGGTGATTTAATGGGTATTGCATTGAATCTGTAGATAGCCTTTGGTAGAATGGACATCTTAAAAATATTGATTATTTCTATCCATGAGCATGGAATATTTTTTCATTTGTTTGTGTCTTTTTCAAATTCTTTGAGCATTGTTTTATAGTTTTTTTTTGTAAAGGTCTTCCACTTCTCTGTAAGATGCCAAGGTAGTTCATTTTTGTGGCTATTGTGCTTTTTATTTGGTTTTCTGCCTGTTTGTTGTTGGTGTTTAAGAATGTGACTGTCTTTTGAACATTTATTTTGTACCCTGAGATTTTGACTAAGTCCTTTATCAGTGTAAGGGTGTTTTTGACAGACTCTCTTGGATTTTTAAGATATAGGATTATATTATAAGCAAAGAGGGATAACTTAACTTCCTCTTTTCCTATTTGAAGACCCGTGATTTCTTTCTCTTGTCTAATTGCTCTAGCTAGGACTTCCAGCACAATATTGAAAAAGAGGGGTGAGAGTGGGCAGCCTTGTCTTTCTCCAGTTTTCAGAGGAAATGTTTCCAATTTCTGTCCATTTACCAATATGCTTGCTGTGGGTTTATCTAGCTGTTTCTTAGTATTTTGAGGTATGATTCTTCTATGCCTAGGTGTTCAAGGATTTTTATCAAGAAGGGATGCTGGATTTTATCAAAGATTTTTTCTGCATCTAATGATATAATCATATGATTATTGTTTTTACATCTGTTGATGTATTTAATTATATTTATGGTCTTGTGAATGTTGAACCAACCCTGCATCCCAAGGATTAATCCTACTTGGTCATTGTGCATGATTTTTCATAGATGTTGTTGGATCTGATTTCCTAGACTTTTATTGAGAATTTTTATTTCTATGTTTGTTAGGGCCTGTAGTTCTCTTTTTTGTTGGATCTTTACCCAGTTTGAGTATCAGTGTGATTTAAACATCATAAAATAATTTTGGGAGAATCCTATTTTATTCAATTGATTGGAATACTTTAATAGGATTGGTATCAGTTCCTCCTTGCATGTTTTATAGAATTCTGCTGAAAAGCTGTCTGGTCTAGGGCTTTTTTTTTTTTTTTTTTGTAGATAGTTTTCTTTTTCAGAGTCAATTTCCTGGTTTTTTATTGGTCTAGTTAATTTCTCAATGTCTTCTTGATTAAACCTTGGGAGATTGTGTGATATCAGAAAGTCCCCCATTTCATTTTAGTTATCATGTTTGTTTCCATACAAGTGTGCGTAATAATCTCTGATAATCTTTTGTATTTTTTTAGGGTCAGTTGTTATTTAACCCTTTGCATTTCTGATTGTGTTTATTTGGGCTTTTTCTTTCTTTTTCTTGGTCACTCTGGCTAGGGGTCCATCAATTTTGTTTGTTCTTTCAAAGAGACAGCTTTGCTTTTGTTAAGCTGTTGACTTGTGATCTTTCCATTAAATTGATGTGTGTTCAAGGAGATATAAATTCCCCTCTTAGAATTGTTTTCATGGCATCCCAGAGGTTTGTTATGATGTTTCTTCATTTTTATTTGTTTCCAGGAATCTTTTTGTTTCTGTTTTGATTTATGTGTTGACCCAGTAGTCATTCAGCATTCATGCTGTTTAGTGTTCATATCTTTGTGGATTTTGGGGGAAATTTTATTTTATTCCACTGAGATTTGAGAAGTTGCACATCAATAGTTTCATCTTATGATATTTGTTTCTACTTTATTTATAGCCAAAGATGAGGGCAATCTTGAAGTATATTCCATGTTGTGATGAGTAGAATACATATTCCGTGGTTTTTGGGTGGAGTGTTCTATAGGTATCTATTAAGTCCATTTGGTCAAGTGTCAAGTTGAGGTTATGGAACTCTTGGTTGATTTTTTGCTTCAAAGATCTATATAGGGTCGCTAGTGGGGTATTTAAGTCCCCAGATATAATAATACTAGTGCCAATATTTTTTTTCAGTTTATTTAGTAGTTGCTTTATAAATGCTGGCTCTCCTGTGATAGGTGAGTATAATTGGTGGATGGATATTTTTTACTGATGGATTGAATCATTTATCATTATGTAGTGTCATTTTGTATCTTTTAAAAAATTTTTACAGCTTAAGTTTCTTTGTCTGATATTAAGAATGTGACTCCTGTCTTCTTTTTTGATACATGCCCCCAAAAGTTCATTTTCTACCCTCTAACTTTGAGTTTGTGTGCATCCCTTGTGTTGAGATGATTCTCCTGAATGCAGCAAATTATTGGCTGTTGCTTTTTCATCCAGGTTGACATTATTTGTCTTTTCATTGGTGCATTTAGTCCATTCATGTTCAGGCTGATTATTGAAACATGATTGTTTATCTCTGTCATGAGGTTCTAATAAAGTGTTTGTTGTGTGTTTGTTTTCTTTTAACTTTGGGGTTGATGGATGTGTGTGTTTTCAAGTTGACAGTCATGATGTAGTCGGTGTTTATTCTGAGTTTTCCTGTTCTCTTGGGAAGTGTGTTGTGACTTTTTTTTCCTTCTTCTCTGTTTAATACCTTTTAAAGTGTCTTCTGTAAAGCTGGTCTGGAAACTGCATAATCTCTTAGGGATTGGATGTGTGGGAAGGATTTTAATTAGTCCATCATTTATGTGACTGAGCTTGGCTGGGTAGAACATTTTTTGATTGAAATTGTTTATCTTTGAGAACTTTGAATATTGGATTCCAGTCCCTTCTAGCTTGTACTGTTTTTGGTGATAGGTCTGCTGCTACTCTCATTGCTTTTCCCTGGTAGATTGTCTGACATTTCTCTCTTGCTGACTTTAGGATTTTTACTTTTGTACCTACTTTGTGCAGGCAAATTACTGTGTCTAGGGGTTTTTCTTCCCATTTGATGTCTTGCAAAGATTCTCTTTATCTCTTGTGTTTGGATGGTCACATCTCTGGTGATATGAGGAAAGTTGTCTTAGATAACCTCCTGAAATACTTGCTCCAAAGTGTTGTCCATCTCCCTCTCTTCTTCTGGGATACAAATCAGGCATATAAATGGCCTCTTGATTTAATCGTGCATCTCTTGCAGGCTTTGTTCATTCTTTGTTTTTTTACAGATTAGATATATTACTTGTTTTGTTCTTAAAGTTCTGAGATTCTTTCTTCTGCTTGGTTGGTTTTGCTTTCCTTGCTTTTCAACTTGTTATTTATTTCCTGGAAGAAATTTTTTATTGCCAAAATCTCTGTTACAAGTTCTTTCGGTGTTGCTTCTTTTCTTTCACTTTTTCCATCCATTCCCTAATTTCTGTTGTATTCTGAGACCAGTCATTGGTGACTTCCATTGTTTGGGCTCTGAGATCTGATTTTTTGGGCATTTTATTTTTGATACACTGGGCATTACCTGTGTTCTTCTGTTGATTTATCCTCATTTGTGACAGAGTCCTTTCTTTTCCCTTGAGTTTCTCTATTCAGTGGCAGTAGGAGACACTTTCACTTCTGATGTTTGCTCAGTCCTCTATTCTTCCCTGATCAGATCTCTGAATTCATTCTACTTTGAAACAGAGCTGTGGGTAGGAAGTTTTGCTGTCTCCTGTAGTGTTGAAAGTCAAATAAAGTTGAGAATGGAAAACTAGAAATCAGAAACTACTTGCAAATCACAGTGTTCACTGATTGTGGTACGGGTCTCTTGAGACCTCACACCCTAAAAATACCCTATATGTTGATGCAATAGGTATGTGTGTGTACCCCCTGGGTCCAAGATACAGTAACAGCATTGAGACGAACAGAGACAAGTAGAATGAAATAAGATAGCCAAAAATAAAATAAAGATGAACAAAAAAACAGAAATTGAAACCAAAGCAAAAAATAATTACACACACACACACACACACACACACACACAAATGCACAAACACATACACATGTACACACACACAACCAAAAAACAAAACAAACTGGAAAACAAAACAAAACAAACAAGCAAACAAAAATAGATCATACACACCACACACACAAAACAAAAGGAGAAGAAAAAAGAGAAGAGAGGAAAAAAGAATTAAAATTGAACCCACGCACATACTTTCACACTCACATTAAACTGAAAAAAGAGAAGAAAAGAAACTAAAAAACCTGAAAAATGAACACTCAATCATTCACATACACACATAAACAGAAAACCAAAAAATGAAAAAAGAAAGAAAAAAAGAAGAAAGATAAAAACAAGAAGTAAAAATGTTTGGAGAAAACGTAATTCCAACCTTAGCATAAACATTCATGCACAAAGGAAAAATAAAAGAAAAAATAATTAAAAAATAAAGTCAAATAGAAACAACAACAAAAAGCAAAAGCAACCTGCCCTCTTGTGGTAGGTTCTGTAATTATTCCTTTCAGCTGCTCATAGGTAAGCCCCTTTGCTCCTTTGGATCTGTGACCTCATTCACAATCTCCCCAGTGTCAGCTGAGGAAGGAGGATGAGATGGTGGGGGTGGGTGGGGCTCAGTCCCCTCACACTCTTGTATAGTCAGGGTATCACCTCTGGTGGGTGGGAGGTGTGGGTCTATCTCTTCCCTAGATAATGGTGGGGGGGATGCCCCAGTCAGGTTTATCCTGGAGTGGAGTCCAATCACATCTGACATCCAGGCTTCTCCAGGATTTGTCCCTCTCAGTCATG
This sequence comes from Cephalopachus bancanus, assembly GCA_027257055.1. Lineage (NCBI taxonomy): Eukaryota > Metazoa > Chordata > Mammalia > Primates > Tarsiidae > Cephalopachus > Cephalopachus bancanus. Next base: position 362,294 of record JAPVLO010000778.1, read on the forward strand.
TCTCAGTCCTGTGGGTCTAACATTTAGAGAATTGCTAGGGGGTGGGACAGTCCTGGACTCACCACTGATCTCTTTGGGAGTCTTCCTTGTCCTTTTCTGGTCATACCCTTTGTCCCGTGGTTGAATCAGGGTAGGGGTGGGGAGCCTGAGACTCAGCATTCATCCTGTACCTCCAGAGTTTGTGCCTTGGGGATATTTTCTCTGGGTCAAAAGCAGCCTCTGAGTAGTTAATCTGACAGTCACAGAGATTGGATCTGTCACTCCATGGTGAACAAGCTGGAATACTTTGCTGCCTAGGTTTCAAGATGGTGGCATGGTGCCTCTTTCATCTTCTCCAGTGGGGCTCTGCCTCTGGGTCCCTCTGCAGACTTTGTTGCCAGTGTCTGGCCAGGTGCTGCAGTGGTGAGGCAGAGCCTGGAGCCAGCAGTCACTCTCAGCAGCATCTGCTCAGAAAGGGCTTTGCTGATTTTAAAAAATGGCACTCATCTTCTCTGCCTCAGGAAGCACTAGTGTCCATGCAGAGCATCACAAACTGCTTCACCAGGAAAAACCTGACCACTTGTTCCTGAGATCCCACTCAGTCAGCCACTCACAAATCCTTTTATTCACAGAAATGTATGCAAAATTTTTCATACACTCACTCACACTGGGACTCACATGGTCTGAATGGCTCTTTTTCCATCTTCCTCCCTTCTCCTTACAGTTCGTTTATAATGTGTCTTGTTCAAGTCTTGTTAGTTTAAATTTAATAGGAAAACTTTAACATGGACACATATCTTTTTATCTTTGAAATGTTTTTTGCTATTATTTCTTCAGAAAACCTTTCTACATTTTTTTATAAAATCCTAAAATTCAAATAATTCCCCTGTTGATTTCCATAGCTTTCTTCAGCCCTTGTCACTCTTTCTTTTTTCTCTTCTAGTAATATATTTTCAAATAACCTTTCTAGAAGTTCACATAATCTCTTTCATTCTTGATGAATTCTGCTGCTGATACTCTCTATTATATGTTTCACTTTGTTCATTGTATTTTTCTAACACCCATATTAGTTTGATTTTTTTTAAACTTGCATGTCTTTATTAAATTTCTAATTTTGGTCATCTTTTCCTGATTTCATTGAATTGTTTCCCTGTATTTTCTTTAAATCTACTGAATTACATTTAAACAATTATTTTAAATGTTTTGCCAGGCAGTTTAAAAATATCTATTTCTTTAGGATCTGTTACTGTTGTTTAATTTTCTTTTTCTTTGATGGTGTCATATGTCTCTGATTATTGCTGATCCTGGTGGATCTACACTGGCGCCTATGCATTTGAAGAAGTAGGAACTTATACCAGTTTTTACAGTATGGCTTTGGGAAAAGTCATCACCAATCAACTTATTCAGAGATTCTGGGCAGGCTTTGTTGTGTGGCCTATGTGTGGACTTGTTAATGGGTCTCTGAGCAGGTTAGCCTACTTTCTGGGTCAGCACATGGGCAGACCTGATGACTGTATTTGCAACTTCAACTTTAGCTTCTGGATCCACTTCATTAGAACTGTTGGTTGAGTCCATTGTAACTTTAAACCTTGGATACAAAAGGGTGATCCAGAAACTTATATCCACAGGAGCCTACCTAAAGCCTGGACTCACAGGTATGGCTAGTTACTTGGGTGGGCTTTGAGACTTAGTCTCCAGGGACCAGCTAGGTAAGGGATTGGACCTGATACCAGAATTCATCAGAATGATGAGACTGATGCTTGAGTCCTGGGTTCATGGGGACTGACTAATTCTTGTGGAATTAAACCTCAGTACCTGGGGCTAGCCTGGCACTAGGGACTACTGAAATGGACTTGGTCCATGATTCTGTTGTACCAGGCCTGGAGGCTTGGTCCATTAGTCCAATGGAACCTGTGGCCACAAGGAACAGCCTGGATCCTTGGTCTGGCATTATGCTGAGGAATATGTCAACCTTGGTTACATGAGAGCGTGTCTGTATGGAACATGGTGCTGTGGGGACCAAGTTAGAGGCTGTTATGTAGGTGTTGGTCTGGAAGCTAGTCTGTGAGGTGTAACCTTGTCCCTGAGATGGAGGGGCCGTCTTGGAGACTGGGTTCACAAGGGTAGTCTTAGAGCCTGGGTCCTTGTATGTCAACCTAGTGGTGATGAGTCAGCCTTGAAACTTGGTGCTGTGTGGGACTACATAGCTTGTGGCCAGTCTAAAATCTCAGATAGGCCTCAAGCCTGGAGCAGCAGGCCCTGAAGCTTGTATCCACAGGGACCAGCCTGGAGGCTGGGTCCATGAGTGCTGGCCTTATGACTTGGGCATCAGTGGCTGACCTGCTGTTGGTGCAGACCTAAATCCTGTTATTGTGAGCACCACCCCATAACTGTGGGAAGTCCAGATACTATGGGCAAGCCTGGTTTTGGTGTATGTCTGGAGTCTGTGGTGTAAGAATGCAGTGTGAATCTATGGATGATGGTTGGGGACTGGGGCAGGCTAGAAGCCAAGGGTTACTGTAGCTGAATTAGTATTGAGGCCAGTTCAAAGCCTAGGGCTGTTGTGTCTGTCTGCCTAGCAGTGAGAAGGGTCCAGAAACTGAGTGTGCTTCACAGGTCTGGATTCTGGGGCTGTGTGATTTCACCTGGTGCCATGGTGTGCAGACACAATACACAGGTACTGGCCTGCGATTTAGAGGTTCTGGGGACATGCTTACAGCTAAGTTTAGTATAGCAGGACTAGTGTTTGTGTTCAAGGTAAAGTCCAGTGTTCAATTTTCTCTCATTCACCCAAGTGGACAGTATCTATCTCTAACTATGCTGTCTAGGGTTGGGAAAAAAGTGACACAGATAATGTAAAACTCTCCTTTCTACTGTTTCCATTACATTTTTTAATTCCTGTACTCCATCCATATGCTTAACTTCTAACCTGGTTTCCTTAGCTCTTGTGAAGATAGTTTTGTGCATGGATAGTTGCTCAAATTGCTGTTTCTGCTGAGGGAAGAGCATTGAAAAGTCTTATTTTACCATTTTGCTGATGCCCAAACCACTTTTTACTTCTTTATGGTTTCCATCTTTTGCAATGGTACATCAAACATTAATTTTAGAAAGAGGTTCATTGTGGAAGAAGAATCATTTTTCTCTTCCTGATTTCAATTTTTTTTGTTTTATTTTTGCTTTTCAGTATCTTTAATATGATATGACTGTGTGTGGATATCTTTGAGTTTAACCTATTGGAGTGTATTGAGCAACTTGAATATGTAGATAATGTTTTTCCATGAAATTTTGGATGTTTTCTGCCATTATTCATTGCAGTATTTCCCTGCCTTTTTATGTTTTTCCTTCTGGTAATTATATTACATGTATGTTGGTGTGCTTATTTTACTAATTTCTGGCTTGTTACTATGTGGCATAAATTGCTTCACATCTGATATAATTAAAAATTTGACCCATTTCTAAAAATAAGTCTTTAAGCCATTCTTTGAGGGTTTTTCTGACTCCAAGAGGGCAGGATGGCTTATTCTCTGTAATTTTGTTGTTATTGTTGTTAAATTAGCAGGCTTATGATTAACCTTGCTGTTAATTCATAGCTTGTTAATTCATAGGAGCTATTATTTTTACGAGTACAATTAATCTTGAACTTCCCTATTTCTTGTTTCAAATAAAGTTGACTCATTTTGAGTTATTTTAGGAGCTTTCTATTCTTTTGGACTGCTTTGCCTTCTATGAAAAATCAGTAAACTAATATTCTAAGTGCTGGGTAGCTTCTGGCCTTCTTGGATCTTTCCTTATATGTAATATCTGTACTACCTTTGACCTATGGTGAGAGAAATTTGAGTCTCAGTATTCTCACCCTGCCACTTTTTGGATACAGTGGGTGTGGATTGAGTAAAAGAATGAAACTTCTGACCCACTGATTTCACTTACCAGTTGTTCAATCTATTGAAATTAGAATTGAAAAACATGATAAATTCTGGTTGCCTGGCTGTTTTAGAAACACACTGTATACCTTGATTGGAACCTGAGGGAAGAGCGATCTCCATCTTTTTTGCCTTACTCACCAAGAGTGAGGTTTTTATCAAGTTGAACTGAGGGAGAAGAAAGGGAAAATCTGGCTATGACTGAAGTGCCACAAACTCTTGCTGTTATTACAAAAGTTTGATACGTTTTCTCAAATAAATATTTCTTTTGCTGAATTTCCTTAGGATAATATCCAGAGACTACTTTAAAAGTTTCTACTAGTTGTTCTTATTTTATTTGTGAGTATCTAGAACTCCATATGCTATTATTCCAAAAGTGAAACTCAGAAGTTCTTACTTTTTTATATGATCCAGCTTACATTTTTTAATTTTAAAAATAATATATTCTTTTTGTCGTGTTTAATAAATCTTTTTTCTACAAAATCTCGAAGATGCTATATCATTTTTTTCTCCAAAAGATTATTGCTTTACCTTTCACATTCAGATTGATAATCCAACTGTATGCTATTTGTGTGCATAACATGATGTAGATGTTTATTTCTTCTGCATGGGCTAGTACTTATATGTCTTTTGTTTTTTGCATAAGAATAGAAAGGGAATAATAAAAAAAATACCTGTACATGCATGTTTATTGCAGCACGATTCACAATAGCAGAAACATGGAACCAACCCTGCTGCCTTTCAAAAGTGGACTGGAAACAAAAAATCTGGTACATATACATGATGAAGTATTATGCATTCATAAAGAAGGACAAAATTATGGACTTCACAGTGACTTGAATGGATTTAGAATCTATCATACTCAGTAATTTGTCACACAAATAACTGAATGCCACATATTTTAACTCATAAGTCAGTCCCGAAAATGTATCACAATACTACAAGAGCGGAATCAGCATTAGTAGGACAGTGCCAGGCAAGGAGGGGTCATATAACATCATTAAGGGTACCTGATTCTAAACCAGGGTAAGTGTGGACTAGAGGGAGGCCCAACCTTCATCTGCACATAGACCACTTATATACCTAATCCTGACTTGTATCCCACATCTCTAAAATAAAAAAAAAGGAAAGGAATAAACATATCAAAATTTTATAAAAAATTCTTCTGATGAAATTAATGACTTCAAAAAACAAGTAATTACTATGCTTATTTAATTCTTACTGAATAACAGTTTAATTCTTACAGAAATTATTGTAACAAGTGAAAATTATTTTGTCTTAATTTTGACAGAGGATTGAGGAAACAAATATTATATGCCAAAGTGAGTTTTGAAAAAGATTATCCTAAAATATTTTTTAAATACTTTAATTGAAGATTTTTTGCATAACCTCTTGGATTAAAGTGGAGGATTTGTGACTAAGATTTCTTTTGGAGAAAACTGAGCTGTGATTTCTACATCTCCAAAAGGTAGAATTTTTGGAACTCCTAAAAAACACCTTGGTTAATCCATTTAGGTTGCTGTAACAAAAATATTATAGCTTAAGTGACTTAAACAATAAACATTTATTTCTCACAGTACTGGAAGTTGGGAAGGCCAAGATAATGGTGGCAGCATAACTGGGTTCCAGGGAGGACCCTCCTGTGGGTTGTAGACTTTCTTCTTCTCCCTGTGTTCTCACATGGTTGAACAGCTCTCTGGGTTCTCTTTTATGAAGGCACTAATTTCATTCATGAAGGCTCCACTCACATTACTTAATCACCTTCAAAAAACCCTCATCTTGTAATGCCATCACATGGACATTAGGATCTCAACATATGAATTTATGAGGACACAGGCATTGAGTCCATTGTCTACCTAAAGCCAAGTATGGAGGACTTCAGTGAGACAGTTTTAGAAATTTCACAGATTTTTCTTACTGTAAGAGAAACAAAGTTGATGCTTGACCTTTATTGGAAAGGCAAAATGGTAAATATTAGCTAATAAGGATGCTTTTAAAACAAGTTTGAAGAAGAGGAACTATGTTGAGTGATCTGTGCCACCAGAGTTTGTTACGGTATATAGCAGAGCAGAATGTGCAGTCTTAGACTTGTTCAGTGGCTCAATAGAATTGATAAAGCTAGATGTTTGCCTTTTAAAGGTTGGTTTCTAGGGTCTAACAATCAAGTGATCGACTGCTGGGGCAAATTACATTTTCCTGTGTCAAGGGAGCTTTAGGTAAGATGTACTCCCTAAAAGGTGGAAGGGAATTCCTGAGGAACTTTTGAAATTACCAAATGAGCCATGACTGACTCCTGGTTTTATGTTCGCTTTAAACATATTCCAGATATAGAAAGTAAAGGTCAAACAATATATTTTTCACTCCAAAGGCTTGATGGAAGTGGATATAGCATACTGGTGAGTTCTAATACAGACTATCCTGAAGGGCTTTCAATGTCAAATTTAGCCATATATTGTCTACATCACTCAAAAACCTAATGCCTACCATGAGAATATAAAAGTATCTATAAATTGGAATTTAGCTCAAAGTCTGTGGATCTTACAGGAGTCAGAAGTATGAAGTCTCAAAGTCTGTGTGTCTTGCAGGAGTCAGAAAGAAGATTGGGAGTTATAGAAGAGTAAAAAGAAAATGATGAAACAGTAACAATAACTTTCACCAGAGGATAATGACCTTTTGTAACAGTCTCTAACTCAGAATGACAAAGATTCTTTCAATAATGTTATCAGCTTTGATTACTACATGGAACTAGGCATATTTAAAATCTGAAATGAGGTATAATGTAAATGCAGAACTGTATACCTAAGAACAACCAATCTTTATAGGATATGTGGTAGGCAGAATTTTAAGAAGGCCCCCAAGACCTCCACCTCACATTATGCACACCCTTCATAGACCTGGGGATCATGAATATTATGGATTTTACTTCTGTGATCAAGATTATGTTATATGGCACAGTTAACTTTAGGAAAGAGAGCTTATCTGGGTGCGCCTGATATAATCATAGGAATTGTTTAATTCTGGGTCTAAGGGTCAGAGACAAAGAAAGTCAGATAGTTGAGGTGCGAGGCATTTGAGGCCCAAACTTTACCTTTACCTGAATTGTGCCCTACATCTTTAAAATAATTTTTTTAAAAATGTATGCAGTCTCAAGAAATTGAGAATGACCCCTTGCTGACAGCCAGCAACAAATTGGAACCTTAGTTATACAACTGTAAGTAAGTGATTTGTCCAGCAAACCAAATTAACTTAAAATTAGAATTTTTTTTTCCCAGAGACTCCATGTGAGAGTTTATCCCAGTCAACACTTATAAAATCACACCATATCTCTCAGCAGAAAACATATTTGTATGGTGCCTAATTTTTTATCTACAACTGTAAATTAAACAATGGATGTTGTTTTATGCCACTAAGTTTGTGAAAGTTTGTTATGAAACTATCTTTAAAAATACAGATTTTGGCCAGGCTCGGTGGCTCAGCCTGTAATCCCGCGCCTTTGGGAGGCTGAGGTGAGTGGATTGCCTGAGCCCGCGGGTTCGAGACCCGTCTGGGCAGCGAGACCTCATCTCTACAATAAATCAAAAAATCAGCCGGGCGTGGTAGCACATGCCTGTAATTTCGGCTACTCGGAAGGCTGAGGCGGAAGGATCGCCGGAGCCCGGCAGGTCGAGGCTGCGGTGGCTGGGAGCGGCCACTGCCCTCCAGTCCGGACGACAGAGTGAGACTCCAACTCGAAAAACAAACAAACAAACAGATTTTGGCTCCTGGAAGTGTGGTGCCACTATTAACATATAAATTGAAAGGTAGAAGTTGTTTTGGAATTGTACAGCTGGTAGCAGCTGAAATAATTTTAAGGAGCATAATAAAGGAAGCCTAGATTACCTTTAAAAACTGATAGAAGAAATATGGGCATTAATAATACTGCAATTGAAGTCTCAGTGGAAGTGAGATGCACAATAGATAATATATTATTGTTTTAGAAAAAGCCCAAATCACTTTAGAAAAATTGCTAATGCATTCTATCTTTAAAACACTTGGAAATTTTTAGAGATCTTTTTAAAATTTATTTCTAATTTTTTTCATTGTGGTCAAAGAATATTCTATGTATGACTTGAATAATTTTAAATATATAGTGACTTGTTTCATAGCCTAAAATATAATCTCTATAGGTACATGTTCCATGTACACTTGAAAATAATGTAGGCTTTGTTGTTGTTGGATAGGGTATTCTATATGTCATTAGTGTCATTTTTTATAGTGTAATATAATCATCTATATTTTTTTATCTGCTTATTGTACGGATTGTTGAAAGTTAAGCATGACCATTTGTATACTTAGCCTTGAATTGTACACCACATCTTTAAAATAAATTTTTTTTTGAAAAAGTATAATGAACTTGAAATTTTTAAACTATAGCTGTATATTTTTCAATTTATTTACCATTTCTGTTTTTGTGTCACAAATTGGAATCTCTATTATTAGGTGCATAAGTATTTAAGAATGTTATTTAATCTTTATGAATTGATTTCTTTATCACTATGAAATTACCTTTTATATTCCTCATACTATCTTTTTTCTGAAATATACTTTTTTCTGATATTAATATATCCACTCTATATTTTATTTCATTAAGGGTACCATGGTATAAGCTTTCTATATTTTACTTGGAAATGGTTTGCTTGTTTGCTCTTTCTTTAAAATATCTTAAGTGGGAACAGAATAATGCAAAAATAATTCCAATTACCAAGCCAAATCTCTTCTGCATATTCTACTCAACCCCTGTTAATTCACTTGACCTATAGAAACAAACACTATTCTCATTACTGTGTCAGTACCTGGCATATTTTTTGTTGGGTCTGGGTATCATTCTGTCACTCAGGTTGGTGTGCAGTGTCACGAGCACAGCTTAACCCAGTCTCAAACTACTCTCAGGTGATCCTTCTACCTCAGCCTCCTGAGTAGCTGGAACTACAGGTGTATGCCATCACATATGAATGAATTTTAAAATTAATTTTAAATGTTCTTATTTTTTGTAGAGATAAGGACTCCTTATGTTGCCTAGTTGTGTACCTAACACTTTGATCTCTTTGAATGATTGTTTTCCTGGCCATAGAACAGTTTCATCACGTTCATTTACTAGTCAATACTCAAGACAGCACTTTTAAAATCATCAGAGTTTAGTCTCTGTAAAACTCTCTACTCTCTGACATTCTCACCTCCTAAATCTAGCTATCTTATCCATTCAGTTCTGTCTGCTTATCACAAAATGTTGAGTTGCACCTGAGTTTTATCACCCTGTGTCTTACCTTATAAATTCAAGACAGTGCACTGGGGAAATAAAAGGGCTTACCTAGTTTGGTTTGTGTCAGTCAATATTCGTTGTCTTGAATTGAGTATTTATCTCCAAGTTCATTTTTAAAAATATTCTACTTGTTAATATATGATACCTGCAAAAATGCAGTGTCAAATATTTTTAAAAGAAGATTTATCTTTCACAACCACTTGCAAAGATTGTAAGAGGAACTAAACTTTCCAACTCTTTCTATGAGTCCACAATTAACATGGCATCAAAACCAAATAAAAATATCACAAGAAAATAAAGCTGCATATAATTATTTCTCATGAATATATATGCAAACATACAAAGCTAAACAAAACTATAAAACTGAATCCACCCAATAAAATAATCAATGAAAAATTCACAACTATCACCTTTAATGACAATCACAGGTTTTCGCTCCTATGGTCTGAATGTGTCCCTTAAAATCCATGTACTGGAAACAACCCCACAGCTGCAGTGTTGGGAGATGAAGACTTTTGGGAGATGTTTAAATCCTTTCATGAAAGGATCAATGCTGCTATACAAATGGTTTGTAGGAGTAAATTTGCCTTTCTTGCCCTTCTGCTTTCTGCTACATGAAATCACAACAGTAAAGCTCTCATCAGATACTGACAGCTTTATTCTTGACTTCCCAGTTCTAAAACTTTGAGAAATAAATTTTCTTTCTTTGTAAGTTATCTCATCTGGGGTATTCTGTAAAAGCAGTACAAAATTAATGAAGACAGTCATTAATGATCACACACTGAAACTGAAATAATAACACACTGCTAAAGAAAATTTAAAATGATAGTTACCTTGGAAAAAATTTGTTAGTTTTTTAAAAGTTGAACATAGAATTTCCATGTGATCTAGCAACTTTACTCCTAAGTATATATCCAAAAGAATTTAAAACATGCATCTACAGTAAAAAAATTGCACACAAATGTTCATAGCAACTTTATTCATAATAGCCAATTAATTGAAAAAAACCTAAATGTTAATCAACTAATGAATGCATAAACAAAATATGGCATATTTATATAATAAAATATTATTTGAATATAAAATGGAATGAGTTGATACATACTACAATTCATGTGAGACTTAAAAACACTATGTCAGGTAAAATAAGCTAATTTGTAAAATGTATGAATCCATTTAGAAAAAAATATGCAGAATACAAGTATGCAAATCTATGGAGAAATAGATTGCAGGTATTCCACAAGTAGCTTATTTAAGTAAAATGAAAAGTTATTATCAATAGTTCTATTTTTTGAAGGGATAAACATGTTATAAAATTAATTTTAGAAATGATTGCATAACACTGAGTATACTAAAAACCAATGAAATGTACACTTAATTGGGTAAATTGTATGATTTATGAATGATTTCTCAGCAAAGTCATTAAAAAGAAAGCATATAGCATATAAAATAGAATAAAGAATAATAATAATAAAAACAAAGGTTACTAAACACTTAGCTTAAGAAACAATACTATAATTGCATTGGAGGCTATTTGTGTACTATTTGCTAATTATATTCTCTTCTTCTCTTCCAGAAGGAATCACCTAATTAAATTTTCTTTCAATATGTCTTACAGTTTTTCTTATAGTTATAACAATTATTTATATATCTATATGATTATATTGTTACTTTTACCTGATTTGTACTTTACAAAAAGGACAATTTTATAAGTATAATTTTGTTTATTCTTTCAATAAATACTGTGTATTTTAAATTCATTCACATTGATGCATGTAGCTGGAACTAATGTATTTTATTATTTTGCAGTATTCCAATTAATGAATAAAAGTATTTATTTACTATACTGTCAATTGTTATGTTTTAGTTTTGGGGGTTCAGGTTGTATTATTATAAATGAAGCCAAAATAAACATCCTTGTGTAAGTTTCTGTGTGAAAATAAACAAAATGTTTGCTATAGCATATAATTAATATAATAATTTTGTATTTTAGAGACTACACATATTGAACTGTAGTATACCATTCTGAACTGATTCCTAAAGTGGTTATACAAACCACTCTCCCAATAGCAGTATATGTATAGAGGAAGGGTGTATGTGTGTTTCAATTTGGAGAGTATGAAATATTTCATTTTGTTATTAATTGTCTGAAGAAATGTTTAATCATTGTGGAGCATTTTTATTTCTGCTTTTGTTATATGCCTGAAACTTTACTTATTTTTCTGTTGAGCTGTTCATAGTTTCCTTACTAATTTGTAGTGGAGGGTAACTTTTTCATGTGATATGTCCTCCCTAAATTTTGTAGCTTATTTTAACTCTATAATATTTTAGATGAAAATAATAAACCAACATTAAAGAGTTGACTTTTTCAGACATTTACATTTCTTATCCAAAAATGATCATCCCAAGTCCATAAAATTATCTCCTACATTGTAGTCTAAAACTTCTATATATTATTTGAATTTTATTTTTACATATTTAGTTTATATGTAGTTTGTACATGAGATGAAGGTGGCTCTGATGTTTTTTCCCATATTGATACTTAATTACTTAATCACCAACAATTGCATAGTTCAACTCTACTCTCTGTTACTCAGGAGTTACATTGTCATTTTAGTAATTATTGTCATAAAATTTTAAAAAGTGATACCACTGTACATCTTCTTTAAAATTTTCTTAACTGCTTTCAGATATTTATTCTTCAATATTAATTTAATTATCAAATTGACACATTTCATAAAAAGCCCTATTGGCTGTTTGATTTATTTCACACAAAATTAGTATATTAAATAAGAGGGAATCAACATTTCAGACACAGACAAAACACATTGAAACATATTAAACTTATTGACTTCTTCTATCATTAATGTTTTCTTATAAAACTTAACCTTTTTATCAAAGCATTCTGACATACATTTAAAAATTAATTCCTAGAAAGTTTATATATCTATTTCTTTTTTAATGGTGTTTACTAAAATAATTTCTCATTTTGGAATAATTTTAGGCTTACAAAAAATTTCAAGCACAGAATAGAAAATGCTTTTATGCACTCACCCTATTTTCCTTAATATCATAATCTTACATTATTGTGATACAGTTATCAAAAATCAAATTCAAAGTTTATAATTTTGTATTAACTAAAATTCAGATTTTACTAATTTCACAGATTGTTTCATTGATACAAATTTTTTTTATTCTAGGATTCCACATTGTATTTAGTTATCATGTGCCTTTATTTTCTGGTATATAAGATTCACTATAAGCCGGGCTCGGTGGCTCAGCCTGTAATCCCGCGTCTTTGGGAGGCTGAGGTGAGTGAATTGCCTGAGCCCACGGGTTCGAGACCCGCCTGGACAGCGAGACCTCATCTCTACAATAAATCAAAAAAAATTAGCTGGGCGTGGTAGCGCGCGCCTGTAATTCTGGCTACTCGCAAGGCTGAGGCAGAAGGATCCCTGGAGACCTGCAGGTCGAGGCTGCGGTGTCAGGGAGCGGCCACTGCACTCCAGTCTGGGCAACAGAGTGAGACTCCAACTCAAAAAAAAAAAAAGATTCTATATATATATGGACTTGGAGAAATACTGGTTAGATATTTGGAAGAAAGTTCTTCAAATTGAATATTATATTTTTTCTCATGATAAGCCAAGTTAATTATTTTTAGAAAGCATATCACAAAGATAAAATACTCTTCTTATCACATCAGATCAGTGGTGCATAATAGTATTTGTGTGACATCACAGGTATTGTTGATATTGACCACATGACTAAGATAGTGTTTTCCAATTATCTTCACTACAAAGTAACTGAGAGAAAGCTGTTAAATTCATATCACAAAGTGGAAGTGGATAAACTCTATATCTCGTAAGGGAGAGCATCTACGTATATAATTTGAATTTTTTTTGAGAAAGATTTGTCTTTTCTCCCTCATTTAAATTTTTCTGGTTATTTTTATGTAAATATGGATTCATTTATATTTTTTGTAACTTAGGTAGTCATTTAATACTATGTTATATATTTTAGGTTCAATTTTTTTTCTGGTCTTAACCAGAAAGTCATTTCAGTTTTCTCCTGTGTCCTTTTACCATGTCAACTTTTATTTTTGCTTTTTTGAATACCTCAAAAAACTGAGCTCATCTCTTGTTTTTCCTATTCTAGCCATAGAATCAAACATTTTTGCAAGGAGTTGTGGTTCTTTTTTTTTTAAATCAAGGAGTTGCATTTAGAAATTAAGCTGTTGGCAATAGGGATGTTTGCTGTTACTGGAAAGACATTGTTGATCTCAGCAAACACTCCTGGATTGTACGTAGCTATATACTACTTATATATACATACCTATGTATAAATTTATAATTGTATCATTATCTAGCCATTTGTATATTAATTAAAGCAAACATAAATTCATACTGAAATTTCTGAGTCTAATTCAGTACCACAGGGTTCATTCAAACCTTTCTTTATTGCTTATTTGTAACTCCCTTCTCTATTGTTGAGAAAACATGCCTCCACTATTTACTATCCATTTGTTCATGTGTTCGTCCTCAGCATATATAAAAATCAATTTTAGAATTGTTAATCAGTGCTTCCATAAGAAACAAGTTTTAAATTAGAGTACAATATTAATGTTCAGTTCATTTTGTCTTTATTCATGCAGTCCTCAGTCAAAACACCATTTTTCAATGTCATTTACATCAACTTCCTGAACCTTCTTCAGAGTGTTTATAGCAGCTTTATTATTGTGTATAAACTTTTATCACATATATGCCAGATCTATTTGAAATATTCTGAATTTCATTCTGGGATTCCCTAATATCCTGCTGGAATTTTAATATGTAATATTTTTACATATTATACTTTTTTATTTGGGATCTACCGGTATAAATATTTTGATAAATATACAGAGTCATGTATCCACCACCCTGGTATCACACAGAATACTTCCATCACCCTGAAATTCCCTCTTGCCATGCCGTTTACAGTCTAATAATTCCAACCACAATTCCAACCAGGCAATTACTGATTTGTTTTTTGTAGAAGCATACATGGTTTTATTGCATTTTGCTTCAAAGTGTTTTGCAGATATTGCATTTTGTTATAAACTAAAGGTTTATGGAAATCCTCTTTTGGACAAATTTACTGGCATCATTTTTCCAACAGCATGTGCTCACTTCATTAGCATATATACAATATGGTATTTTAATTAAGGTGTGCAAATTTATGGACAATAGTATTGCAGACTTTAGACTATGGTATAGTGTAAACATAATTTTTATATGCACTAGGAAGCCATAAAATTAATGTGACTTACTGTATTGTAATATTTTCTTTATTGCTATGATCTGAAGTCAAACCTTTAATATCTCCAAGGTATGCCGGTATTTTACTTTTTCTATAATATTATACGCATAAAAGTATATAATTTTATGCAATTTATAGTTCTTTGTGGTCAGAGTTATTTCATTTTGGAAAATGCATTCAAGATTTACCCATGTTTTTGTGTGAATCCATAGATTTGTATTGCTTAATAATATTTTTGTATATAAGTATGCTTATCCATTTACCTATCGAAGACTACCTTGCTTGTTTCTAGATTTTAGTTACTGTGACTAAAACTGCTATGCACTTTTGCACAAGTTTTTGTGTGAACAAAAGTTTTCCTTTTTCTAGAGTATATATCTAAGATTGTGATTATTGGGTTATATGAAGTAAAGGACTGAGTGCTTGTATTCCCCTGAAATTTACTATTCTCCTGAAATTTACATATTATGTTCCCCAAAATTTTTAGATAAAGTCATGAATTTGGGGGCCCTTATAAAAGTCCTTATGAAAAGAGGAAGAGAGAGAACAATTTATTCTCTCTCTCTCTCTCTCTCTCTCTCTCTCTATCTATCTCTCTCTCCTATGTAAAAACACTAGGAGGATGTAACCATATGCAAGTCAGGAAGAAGATTCTTACCAGGAACCAGAACCACCAACACCTCAATCTTGAACATCCCAACCTTCAGAACTGTGAAAAATAAATATCTGTTGTCTCTGTCCATAGTATCTAATATTTCGTTCCAGCAACCCAAGCAGATTAATACATATGGAAAATCTATCTCTAAATTATAGAAAATGGCAAAACTATCTTCCAAAATGGCTTACCAGAAGTGAGAGATCCTATTGATCCACATCCTTACTAGCAATTGGTTTTATTTGTTCTTTTTAAAAATTATTCTGATAGTAATGTAGTAGCATCTCAATATGTTTTAATATGTATTTTGCTAAGGGAAATTAATGTTGAATATTTTTCCATATACTTATTTGTTAATCCATATATTTTCTTTGGTAAAATGTTTGTCCATATATTTTGCTCATGTGTTATTATATTTGTTTTCTTATTTTTGCACTTTAAGTGTTATATATAAATTTACTTTAACTCTTCTTTATATAAATCTGGAATATGATTTGCAAATATTTTATCATAGTCTGTGACTTGTCTTTTCATTCTTTTCCTGGTATTTTTTACAGAGCAAAAGTTTATAATTTTGATCAAGTCTGATTATTCATGTTTCTATTATGAATTATTCTTTTGTTGAAGTATGTGAAAACTCATAACCAAACTTCAAATCATGTAGATTTTATCCTATTTTTCTTATAAAAGTTTTATAGTTTAAGGTTATTTATTTATTTATTTATTTATTTATTTTTTACATTTTTGCCTATGATCCATTTGGGACAATTTTTGGTATGAGGTGTGAGGCATGTGCTGAGGTTTATATTTTTGACTATCAATGTCCAATTTTTGTTATCTCTTAAGAGTAATATTTTCCCATTGAATTGCCTTTGTATCTTTGTAAAAAATCAGTTGACTGTATTTTTGTGGGCCTATTTCTGAGCTTTGTATTCTGAGTCATTAAATTATGTGTATAACCTTTCACCAATGCCATAGTATCTTGATTATTGGTGCTTTATATTTTGCTAAATTTATATCTAAATACTTCAGTTATTTTCTATTTGTCTTGATGGTTCTTGTAAAAAGTAGCTGTAAATTCTAGTCCTGTCCTGACAAAGCTCAAGGGCATGTGGTTGTGGATGTTTTATGATACATCTTTCATGAAATCCTTTTTTTTTATTACAACAGGCATGTAATGCCTAATTGTCCAATCTATGACCAAATGCCCCACTCAGAGGAAACTTTATGCTGGCAGATGCCTCTTTAACCCCTTGGCCAGTTTATTTCTCCAAGATAGTTGCTTTCAACCTGAGCCTTGACTGGGAGAAATGTTAGACCTGAGTGAGTCAATCAGTCAGTTGACTGAGACACAGAGAAAGCACCAGAAAAAAATAAACATGAGATGACAAAATCAGTTTATTATTTACAAGACCATGAGAGGAAATGGGTGCTGACAAAAATCAAAGGGAACATCACGGGATCACTGTGCTCAAACAGCAGGAGAGAAGGCAGAGAGAGATGGAACTGTGGATTGAAGATTTTACTGGAGTCCAAAGAATTCTCCAAGTAGGTTTCTTGCCTAGAAGATATTTTTTGGAATTTTTTTTATGATCAATATTTTTAATTATAATATTGTGGGGTACAGTTAAAGGTTAGGAACCCTTGTTGATAAGAGATGTCTCCCCATCCCCAGACAGATATGTACTACCGTTAATCCCATCTCCCTTCCCCTCCCCGCCCATAGTTTCCCACCACTGTCAGTCATTTTCTTATAGTATTAAGTTGGATGTTCAAGGTCCACTATATGAGTGAGAACATGTGATACTCAGATCTTTGTTTCTGTGAGAGGTCACTCAGTATATATAGACTCTACTTCCATCCAGGTTGCTGCGAAATTCATGATTTTGTTCTTCTTTATGGTTGCATAGTATTCCATCGTGTATATGTACCACATTTTTTAATCCAGACCTCTTTTGATGGACAGCATAGTTGCTTCCAGGTTCTTGCTATTGTGAACAATGCTGCAATAAACATACGTGTGCAGGTATCTTTTTTATAGAGTGATTTGAGTTCTTCAGGGTATATTCCCAGTAGGGGGATTATGGAGTCATATGGGAGGTCAATATTTAGAGCTTTTAGGAATCGCCATGCTGTTTTCCATATTTTTAAATTTTATTTTATTTTATTATAAAGATGTGGGGTACAATTCAGGTTTAGGTATACAAATGTTAATTGTGCAGTTACCCTTATTGATGAGGTATGACCCTCCCTCCCCTAGCAATTTCCATCAACACCCAATCCCACACCTTTCCCCTGACAGTTTCCCACTACTGGCAATCACTTTCTTATAGTATTATAATGTTCACTTATGAGTGAATACATATGGTACTCTGTTCTTTGTTTCTGTGATAGATCACTGAGTATGAACGGATCTAAATCCATCCAATTAGCTGCAAAGTCCATATGTTTGTCCTTCTTTATGGCTACATAATATTCCATTGTGTGTATGCACCACATTTAACTGAGCTAGTACTTCCAACGCAATGTTGAACAAGAGGGGTGAGTGTGGGGAGCCTTGTCTTGTTCCAGTTTTTAGGGGAAATGTTTCCAGTTTCTGTCCATTTAGCAATATGTTAGCTGTGGGTTTATCATAGATGGCACTTACTATTTTGAGGTATGTTCCTTCTATACCTAGGTGTTTGAGGGTTTTTATCAAGGAAGGATGCTGGATTTTATCAAAAGCTTTTTCTGAACCTAATGAGATAATCATGTGTTTCTTGTTTCTATCTCTGTTGATGTATTTAATTACATTTAAGATCTTGTGAATTTTAAACCAGTGCTGCATCCTTGGGATGAAGCCTACTTGTTCATGGTAGATGATTTTTGAGATTTGTTTTGGATCCGATTTGCTAGAATCTTGTTGAGGACTTTTGCATATATGATAATAAGGGACATTGGCCTGTAGTTCTCTTTTTTTGTTGGATATTTACCCAGTTTGGGTAGCAATGCAATGTTAGCTATATAAAATGATTTGGGGAGAATTATATCTTTCTCAATTGCCTGGAATACTTCTAAAATGATTGGTAACAGCCTTTCCATGAATGTTTTGTAAAATTCTGCTGCAGACATCCAGTCCAGGGCTTTATTTATTTATTTATTTATTTTGTACTTAGTTTCTGCATGACAGAGTCAATTTCCTGGGTTGTTATTGGGCTATTTAGTTTCTCAGTGTCTTCTTTTTTCAACATGGGGAGGTTGTGTGATGTCAAAAATTGTCCTTTTCATTTGGGTTATCAAGTTTGTTTCCATTTAAGTGTACATAGCAATTTCTGATAATCTTTTGCACCTATTTGGAGTCTGTTGTGATTTGATCATTTGTATTTCTAATTGTGTTTATTTGGGCTTTTTCTTGGTCATTCTGGCTAGGGGTTCATCAATCTTGTTAATTTTTTCAAAGAACCAGCTTTTTGTTTTGTTGGTGTTTTCTATGATATTTTTGTCTTCTATGTCCTGTATTTGGGCTTTTATTTTGGTGATTTGGATTATTCTGTTAAAGTCGGAGTTTTGGTGGTCTTCTCTTTCCATCTCCCTTAGGTGATCTGTTATACTCTCCACTTGTGATCTTTCTGTTTTCTTGATGTGTGCTTGTAGAGTTATAAATTTCCCTCTTAGAACTGTTTTCATGGCATCCCGGAGGTATTGGTAAGATGTTTCTTCATTTTCATTTGTTTCCAGGAATCTTTTAACTTCTGTTTGATTTCAGTGTTGACCCAATAGTTGTTCAGCATCATGCTGTTTAGTGTCCATGTCTTTGTGGGATTTGGGGAAATTTTGTTGGTGTTGCTATTTATTTTTATTCCACTGTGTTCTGAGAGTGTGCAAGGAAAATTTCAACCCTATGGAGTGCATTTATTCTCGATTTATGGCCTAGGATGTGATTGATCTTAGAGCGTGTTCCATGTGATGATGAGTAGAATGTATATTCTGTTGTTGTTGGTTGCAATAATACATAGATATCTATTAAGTACCTTTGGTCATGTGTCAAGTTTAGGTTGTGGATCTTCTTTTTTATTTTTTGCCTTGATGACCAATCTGGGGCTGTTAGTGGCTTATTCAAGTTCCCTTTATAATAGTGTTAGAGTCAATATCCTTTTTTTTTTAGTTTACTTAGTAATTGGTTTATAAATGATGGTATGTCTGTGTTGGGTGCATATATGCTTAGGATGGATATTTCTGGTTGATGGATTGAAACTTTTATCATTATGTAGTGTCTTTTTGCATCGTTCTAAATTTTTGATAGCTTATAGGTTGTTTTGTCTGATATCAAGATCACAACTACTGCCTTTTTTTTTGTGATCCATTTGCCTGGAAACTCATTTACCATCCTTTAACTTTAAACGTTTGTATATCTTTTGTAGTCAGATGAGTGTCCTAGATGCAGCAAATAATTGGGTCTTGGTTTCTTACCCAGTTTACCATTCTGTGTCTTTTCAGTGGTGCATATAGTCCATTCACATTCAAGCTGATTATTGAACTGGGTTTGCTTATCCTTTTCATGTGGTTCTTATAAAGTTTTTTCTTTGCTTGTTTTTTTTTTTTTTTTTTGCTTTGAGGTTAATGTATGCATGTATTTTCAAGTTTCTTGTTGTGCTGTAGTCTCTGTTGATTCTGTGCCCTGCTGTTCTCTTGGGAAGTGTGTGGTCATTCTTTTTTCTTTTTCTTTTTTCTGTGCTTAATATCTTTTTAAGTCTCTCCTATAGAGCTGGTCTGGAAGCTGCATAATCTCTTAGGGATTGGATGTCTGGGAAGGATTTTAATTTTCCATCAGTGATGAAGCTGAGCTTGGCTGAATAGGAAATTATTGGTTGAAATTGCTTATCTTTGAGGACTTTGAATATAAGTCTCCAGTTCCTTCTTGCTTACAATGTTTCTGCTGATAGGTCTGCTGCTATTCTGATTGGTTTTCCATGGTAGGTAGTCTGACCTTTCTGTCTTTAGGGTTTTTTCTTTTGTGCCTACTTTGCATAGATGAATTACTATGTGTCTAGGAGTTGGTCTTCTCATCTGATGTCTTGTGGAGGTTCTCTGTATCTCTTATGCTTTACTTGCCTGGAAGTTTGAATTGGTAGGTTTAGAGCAAGCAGGCAGGAATTCCATTGTGTTACCATGTGATTGAGTGGTGGTCATTGTAGTATATCTAGACAGTACATTTGATTGGTGAGAGGAGTTAGTGGGGCAAGTCAGGTAAGTTTTATGTATATTTGCCAGTGGGAGGTCATCACCATGAGGTAATTATGTTATGCATATCTGAATCAACCTCACTGAGGAACTAGGAGGAGGCAGAGAACTAAATACTGTGTCCAGGGTAGCTGCACTTGCTAAACCTTCTTACCTGCTCCAAAATTTTTGTGATTGTGTATGTCTGTAAATTCTTCAATATTTTCTATATAGAGTATCCTGTAGTTTGATAGTAAGAATAAACTTAATTTTTAACTTTCAGTCTACTCTTTTATTTTTTCTTGCTATATTGCACAAATTTGAACTTCCAGGAAAAAGTTGAATAAGAATTTAAAAAATGGCATTCTTGCCTTGTTCCAGATTTTAAATTAATCCATTCAATCTCTCATTATTCAATATAATGAGCCACAAAGTTTTTGAGAATAGTCTTTATTGGTTTAAAGTTCTTTTTCACTCCTAGTTTGCTGAGAGTTGTTATTATGTGTGAGTATAGAATTTCATTGAATACTCTTCTGAATCTATTGATATGATGATTTTCTTTTACTTATTAAATAGGTAATTTGCTGAATTGCATCAATTTTTGTTTATAAATTTTGAATAAGGCTTGCATTATTGGGATAACTCTCACATGGTTGTGATGTATTGTCCATTTTATATATTGTTAAATTTTATTTGCTAATTTTTTTGTTAGTGATTTTTACATCTATGTTCATGAGAGATATCAGTCTATAGTTTTTTTTTTACTTGCTGTATATTTTTATGGCTTTTAGATTAGAGAAATGCAGACCTTTAAAAATAAATTGGGATGTGCTCTTTTCTAGTCTATTCTACAGATGAGATTATGTGACCTGATGGTATTTATTCTTTAGATTTTTTTTTTTTGAGTTGAAGTCTCCCTCTGTCACCCAGACTGGAGTGCAGTGGCATGCTCCTGATCACCACAGCGTCAACCTGCTGGGCTCCAGTGATCCTTCCGCTCAGCCTTCCAAGTAGCTGGAACTACAGGTGCAGGCTACCATGCCCAGGCTAATTTTTGATTTGTTGTAGAGATGAGGTCTCACCAACTTGCCCAGGCCTCGAACCCACAGACAGGCCTCGTACCCACGGACTCACCAACTTGCCCAGGCCTCGAACCCACGCACTCAGGCATTCCATTCACCTCAGCCTCCCAAAGTGTAGGATTACAGGTTGAGCCACCGAGCCTGACCTCTTTAGATGTTTTAGGGAATTTACCAATAGAACTACTTGGGCTTGGAAGGATGACTTTTTAATGTTTTAAACTGCAATGTTAATTTCATTAAATATATATGGCTATTAACATAATCTGTTTTGTATAGGAGAGTTGTGGCACAGTTCAATAATTGATCAATATTATCTATGTTTTTAAATGTATGGGCATAGAGTTATCCATGTTATTCTCTTATTTTTCTTTTAGTACCAGTAAGATTACTAGCATTGATTGCTCTTTCATTCTTGTTATTGGTGACTTGTGTATTTTTCATTTTCTTATTCTCAGTTAGACTGGCAAGAGATTTATAACTTAATTAATCTTTTCAAGGAATTTTTGGTTTAATTGATTATTTCTAATGACTCTGATTTCTTTTTTTTTTTTTTTTTTTGAGTTGGAGTCTCACTCGGTCACCCAGACTGGAGTGCAGTGGCCACTCCCGGCCACCGCGGCCTCGCCTGCTGGGATCCGCGATCCTTCCGCCTCAGCCTTCCGAGTAGCTGGAATTACAGACATGTGCTACCATGCCCGGCTGATTTTTTTATTTATTGTAGAGATGAGGTCTCGCTGCCCAGGTGGGTCTTGAACCCGTGGGCTCAGGCAATCCACTCACCTCAGCCTCCCAAAGGTACGGGATTACAGGCTGAGCCACTGATCCCGGCTGACTCTGATTTCAATTGCATTTACTTCTGCCTTAATTTTTATTACTTCCTTCCTTCTGTTTGTAAGTCTTAATTTCCTTTTGATTTCTAGCTATCTAAATTTGGACAGAGGTTATTAAATTAATATCATTATTATCATACGACATGTAAATGTAACGGTGTATGTCTTCTTCCCATGATTTTTGATGTTTTGTATTTTAATTTGCATGTAGTCAAAATATATTCTAAAATTATCCTTAAACTTTATTTTTGGTCCATAAATTATGTAGAAATGCATTACTTATTTTTTTGCTGTTGTTGTTTTTATACAACATTCAGTCATTGGTATCTATTTTAACTTTATTTTAGTCAGAAAATGCACATTGTATAATTTTAATTTTAAAAACTTGTTTATATTTGCCTTCTCAACCATGACATGGTCTATCTTGGTGAATGTTCCATATACACGCAAGAAGAATATGAATTCTACTGTTGTTTAATGGAGTGTTATATAAATTAGAACAAATTTATTTATAGCAATTTTATTTCATATATTCTCACTTATTTTCTTTTATATTTTTATTTCCTTTTTTTTTTTTACTTTTTCATTTTACTTAAAGATGTGAGCTACACATCTAGGTACATAAGTGGTCTACATGCAGGTGAAGTTTGGGCCTCCCACTGGTCCAAACATTCCCTGGCTTAGAATCAGGTACACTTAGTGATGTTAGGTGCCTCTCCATTCCTGACTGTGTCCTGCTACTGCCAACCCTTCTCTTGCAGTATTGTGATAAATGTTCAGGACCCACTTATAAGTGACATCATGTGGTATTTAGTTCTTTGTGTGATAGATCTCTGAGTATGTTAGATTTGAAATCCATCCAAATTCCTGCAAAGTCCAGAATTGTGTCCTTCTTTATGGCTGTGTAATACTCCATTGTTTATACGAACCACATTTTTTGTGTCCATCCACTTTCAATGTGCAACAGAATTGGTTCCATGTTTTTGCTATAGTGAATAGTGCTGCAATAAACATGCATGTGCAGTGCAGATATCTTCTTTGTAGAATGATTTGAGCTTCGCTGGGTATATTTCTAGAAGGGGGTTGCTAGATCATATGGAAGGTCAATTTCTATCTCTTTTAAAATCGTTGCACTGTTTTCTACAGAGCTTGAACTAGTCTATGCTCCCATCAACAGTGTAGAAGCATTCCCTTTTTTCTACATCTTCACCAGTATCTGTTGTTTTTGATTTATTAATTATGGCCATTCTTACTGGAGCTAGATGTCATCTCAATGTGGTTTTGATTTGCATTGCCCTGATGATTAGTGAGGTTGAGCATTTTTTCATGTATCTGTTGGCTTATATCTTCTTTTGAGAAGTGTATATTTATGTTTTTGTCCACTTTTTAATAGGGCTGTTTATTTTTCTTTCCTTATGGCACATTTGAGTTCCTCGTAGTTCCTGGATGTTAGACCTTTGTCAGATATTCAGTTAGCAAATATTTTTTTTCCCATTCTGTAGGTTGTCTCCCTGCTCTCTTGATGGTTTATTTTGTATTTTAAAAACTTTTTAGTTTGAAGAAGTCCTACTTTTCTATCTTATTTTTTATGGCACACATTTTGGGGGTTATGATCAAGAATTGGTTGCCTATTTCAATGTGCAGAAGGGTATCTCCTGCGTTTTCTTCTAAGAATTGTATTGTTTGAGGTTTTACATTTAGGTATTTGATCCATTTAGAGTGGATTTCTGTGTATGGTGATATAGAGGGATACTGTTTCATTACTCTGCATGCAGTCCATCAGTTTTTCCAGCACCATTTGCTGCATAGGATCTCCTCTCCCCTTTGGTTGTTGTTGACCAAGAAATTGAGGTTTTACTTCTGTCATCTCTGTGCTGTTCCATTGCTCTATACACTTGTTCTTGTACTAATACCAGGCTGTTTTGATTATTGTAGCCTTATAATTAAGTGTAAAGTCTGGAAGTGTGATACCTCCCACTTTGTTTCTTTTGCTGAGGATTATTTAGGCTATTTATGCTATTTTTGTTTCCATAAGAATTTCTGTATTATCATTTCCAGGTTCGAGAAAAATGAAGTTGGTAATTTGATGAGTATTGCTTTGAATCCGTAGATAGACATGGGTAGTATGGACATCTTAACCATATTGATTCTTCCAACCCATGAGCATAGAATATTTTTTCCATTTATTTATGTCAACTTTGATTTTTTTGAGCGATATCTTGTAGTTTTCATTGTAAAGGTCTTTCATTTTTGTGGTTAGGAAGATACCAAAGTATTTCTTTGTGTGTGTGTGTGTGTGTGTGTGTGTGTGTGTGTGTGTGTATTTATTATGAATGAGATTGTGCTTTTCATTTGATTCTCTTCGTTTTTGTGCTTGGTGTATAAAAACACAACTGTCTTTTGCACATTGATTTTATACTCCAAAACTTTTCAAAGTGACTTTCAGTGCAAGGAGGTTTTTGACAGATTCCCTAATGTTTTCAAGGTATAGGATAATATAGTCAGCTAAGAGGGATAATTAACTTCCTCTTTTCTTATTTGGATACCTCTGATTTCCTTCTCTTGCCAAAACTATGTTGAACATGAGGAGTGAGAATGAGCATCCCTATATTATTCCCATTTTCAGGAGAAATGCTTCTACCCTCTGTCCATTAAAGCAATGTGTTGGCTATGGGTTTATTGTAGATGTCTCTTATTATTTTGAGGAAAGTTCACTGGAAATGATGGCCTTGGAGCCCGTGTGAGTGTGCAAGAGTCTGTGTGAGTAAATGTGTGCTAGGGCAAGCCAGTGTATGAAATGGAATGCAATTGAATGCACAAGTGTCTGACTGAGCGAGGAGTCAGAAAGTGATGAAAGGGTCTTTCCACTTGCAACCACTACCACTGCAGCTCAGACTCTGGCACTTCCCAAAGGGCAGAGTGGAGCCCCATTCTTCCAAAACAAGAAAGGTCCTCCTGGAGAAGAAGAGGCAGGATGTAGCTGCCATTTGGCACCTGCACTCATTTATTTTCTATTTACTTGTTTTATCAATTAAAAAAAGAAATTTTAAATTCTCCAGCTATAATTGTAGATTTTTATTTCTTCTCAGATGGATGGATATATATGCTTCAGGTTTTTGAAATGTAATTTTAAGGTTCATATACTTTTAAAAATAAATATTTTGGAGAATTGACTCCTTTATTATGGATTGTCTCTCTATGTATCCATATCTATTATTTTCTGTTTTGATTTCTCCTTATATGTAATTAATATGCTTATTTTAGCGTTATTTTAATTTGTGTTTGCTACTTTTATAATTTCTTAAAATTTTACATAGCTATGTGTTCATATTTATGGTAAATTTATTATAGGCAGCAGCTGGTTCATGCTTTTGTATGTAATTTAAAAATTGGTGGTTTTAACAAGTGTGCTTAGACATTTACATTTACCGTAATTTTAATATAGTATCCATACTAATTTTCTATTAGTACTGTAAGAAATTATCAGATACTTAGTGGTTTAAAACAGTAAAAATTTATTTTTTAAAGATATGTATCTCACAAATCTGAAATTGGTTTACAGGCTAAAATGAAGGTATCAGCATGATTTCATTTCTGTGGGTGGCTTTAGGGAAAACAAAAATTCTGACTTTTACCGCTTACTAAAGACAATCATCGTTACTTGGCTCTGGACTCCCTTTTTCCATCTTCAAAGCCAACAATGTTCCATTCCTCTGACTATCTTTCGGTAGTCACATGTCTCCACCTGACCACAGATAGGAAAGCATCTTCACATTTAAGAACTCATGTAATTAGATTGGAACTGCTCAAACAATGCCAGATAATTTACCGCATCTCAAGGTCCTTAATTTTATTTACTTAACAAAGCATTTTTGTTAAGTAAAGTAGAATGCCTTCTTCCTCTGGCTCTCTTCTCTGATGAAAACAAATATGCTGATTCTCCTTGATAAGAATTTTAGCATGCATTGTGACCCTAACTTCCACAGCTCTTAGCCAAAGGACTGCCTCTATAATCACTTAGCTCTGGGAGTCGACAGAGATGTGTACCCCTAGACTACAAAAAACAGACACAAAGTTTTTAATAGGTGCACTTTTAGTAGCTCTTCCCCAGGCTCAATGTTGACAGACAAAACCTTGCAACTTTCTATTTTAGCCTGGTAGGGGTTTCACTACATATCCAATGTTGCAACTTTTCTAACTATTGCTTGTGTGTCAGGCCATTAATTATTTTGCATCTTGGAGCTAATAGAGTAAAGAATCAGAAGTCATTTCCTAACCTGGATTGGCATGTTGACACTTCCCACAATACTTCCTGATGCTTTATTCCAAAGCTAGTGAATCCTCTAGTTAACTCACCTGTCTCTGACAGTACACATTGAGGTATTTTCAGCCTCCTGGGGGCAAGAAAGTGCAAATCAATGAGTTGAAAGAACATGACATTTAAATGAGAGTGTAGACATTTGTCACAGATTCTCTCCCTGGCTTATTGCAGAATAAGTGTAAGATTAACTCCACCTCTTTCTGAAGAGAATAGGGAATGGAACATACATATAGCACCCAAAATCTCCAGCAGCATCTTGAGGTACTGGCTATTCTCTCCTTTCTTTGGGCAATGGCCAAACATGGCACACTTGAATCTCCTGGGGTCCACTAAAAATAAAGACAGAGGATTTTGAAAACACGAAGGTTTGAGAGACACCTAAAATATCAAGCTGAGATAATTTGTGAAATTTATTTCCTATTTGAAACCAATCTGACAAGAGGAGAGAATGTTTTCTTCTCGAAAACACAGAAACCAATATAGAGAATGAAAGGAATTGAAGAAACAGTTAAAGATATTCCAAGTAAAAGAAGAAGATAAATACTCAAAATTGACCCTAAATGAAATGGAGATATGTAATTCAACTGACATAGGAGTCAAAAGAAGTCATAAGGATGTTCACTGAGGTTAGAAGAGCAATGTATAAATAAAGTGAGAATTTCAGGAAAGATAAAAATATGAGAAAATACCAGGCAGAAATAAAAAAAGTTAAAGAATGCAAAACAACTTAAAAATTCAATAGAGGAATTCAACAGCAAACTAGATCTAAACAGGAAAAATCAGCAAGTGCAAAGATGTGTTACCGGAAATCATTCATTCTGAGGGAAAAAAATAATTTAAAAAGACCAAAGAATGCTTAAGGGTATAGTAGAATACAATCAAGTGGACCAATATATACCTTATCAAATTTCATAAGATATAAAGGAACAGAAGGCTTATTCAAAGAAATAATGGTGGAAAACTTACCAAATCTGGGGAAGGAAACATAAATCCAGTCCAGAAAATACAAAAGGCATTAAATATAATAAATGCAAAAAGACCCACAGTGAGACACATTATAATAAAATTGTTAAATATTATGCACAAGAACAATTTTGAAAGAAGCAATAGGAAAAAAGTAACTTGTTATTTATAAAGAAAGCTTTCTAAGACTATCAGAAAATTTTTCAGCAGAGTTCTTCCAGGTCAAATGGGATTGAGATGATTCAAAATGCTGGGGAAAAAACAAAGCAAAACAGAACAACAGCAACAAAGTACTAATGAAGAATATTATAGACAGCAAATGTGCCCTCCAAAAATGAAGGGGAGATAAAGTTTTTCTCAGACAAACAAAAACTGATAAATCTTTCCTACTAAACTTATAAGAAATGCTAAAGGAGTTTTTAAGTTCACATAGAAGACACTAAGTAGCCAAATGAATGCCAAAGAAAGCATGAAATTAATTGATAACCAAATGCAATGGATAAATAATAATAGAAGCTACCTAAAAGGAACAGATATAAAAAATGACCCAAGTGTATCAAAACTTAGCAATAAAAGCACACCACCAATGCAAAAACACAAAACAGGACAGCAAAAGTAAAATAATAATAAAATAAAAACACTAAGATCCAACTGTTTGCTGTCTACAAAAAATTCACTTTAGATTCAAAGATATCAAAGAAAGTGAAGGATAAAGTTGAAGAAATGAAGAGGGAAAAAACCATTTTCCTGTAGTTATAATAAAATACATTAGACTCTATAATTTGCAAACAACAAAAATTTGGTTCCCACTCTTCTCAAGACTAGTTAAGAGACCAAAGTGTTAGCTTCAATATTGGTTGAGGACATGAATGTTCCTTTCAAGATGGTGAGTTGTTGCTTCATGCTCACATGTTATAATATGGAAGGGCAAAAGTGGACTAGGTTGCTTTTTTTACCCTGTTTCATAAGAGCACCAGTCCCATTTATAAGGGTGGAGTGCTCATAATTTAATCGCTTTCCAAAAAGTTCCCATTTCGTAGTATTATTGTATTAGGTATTATTCTAACACAAAGATTTTGGAAGAACACAGACATTCAAACAAAGCATTCCACCACTGCCTCTCCAACATTTATAACCTTCTCACATGCAAAATGCATTTATCTCATTCCAATAGCCCAAAACATCCTTAGTTCAGAATCATAAGTATCATCTAAATCAAATAGATGAGATTGAAAGGTACATTTCAATGTGAGGTAATTTCCCATCCAGATATGAGCCTGTAAATCAAAATTATATATGAGGGAAGATCTAGAAAATATGGAATTTATTTATAAAAATTTACATATTTATTATTAACATGTTTAAACTTCAGTTACCTTCAACGTATTCGTCATTTGATGCAATACACCTATTGAAATGCTTTTCCACTGTTCAAAACAGTGTTTAAACTTGTCAATTTTGATACCTTTTAGTGTACCTGTAGTTTTTTATATCATCTCTTCCACATCATTTCCCTTTGAGAACTTTTTTCATCTGGGAAAAAAAAAAAGTCACTCAGAGCGAGATCAGGTGAATAGGGATGGTGAGGCATTGGAGTCATGCTGTTTTGGGACAAAAACTATTGAATATTCAGCATTGTGTGGGCAAGTGTGCTCATAAATCACCTATCATAAAATGAGCCAACACATCGAAAGAATCTCCAAAAAAAAAATTCACTGAAGCCTAACACAGTCTCTCACAACAATGCTGGCTGGTACACTGATGTTGATCAGTTCCTAGAACTCTTACCTAGTTGGGGAAGCCTGTACTAAAAGGGCCTTGCCCTTCAAAAGATAATACTGGATTTTTTTACCCCCACACCACCGTATTTTCAAAACACAGTGGTGAGACAGACATGATAGAAATTTCCATTTCAATAGTGAGAATTAGAAAAACTAAAGGGGTAACTGGTCCTAAGTAACTTTAAAACCCAACAAGGAAAACAACACTAAATCTTTATCCTTGAGAATCACCCTGTTATCTCCTTAATTAGTCCATCTTTTTAAAGTTTATGTCCTGCCTTGAAAACAATGGGGTGAAGACTGAGACTTCAATGCTCTAGACTTCACTATCCTCAGAGTTTTGCTGAGTGCAGACCACACAGCAGCTATCATGGGTTGGAGTTTCATGCCTGCAGTTCTCCCATATTGGAGTTACATGTTAGTGACTCTATGTTCTTGGGTCTTGGGGTTGACATCATGCCATGGCTCCACTTAGCGTTGTTTCATTGGGGGATCTTTTCAAGTTTCCCAACCCTGCAGCAATTCTCTGACTGGGTCCTAGGATCTTAGGGATATATATTTTTAATTCTAGGTGATAACAGCCATTCTTCTAAAACTCTTATACTCTGTATGCTTGTAGAGTTAGCACCATATGAACACTGCAAAGATTTACAGCCCATATTAATCTGTACCTTCTGGAGAAGTAGGGCTCACTCTAAGCTATCAGGAGAGTGTTCTGCTGCTGTGTCTTCACATAATGGAAGGTGGAAGGGTAAAAAGGAACCAGGGAACTTCATTCAATCTGTTTCATAAAAGCACTAATCTCATGTATAAAAGTGGAGCACTTATGAGTTAACAACTTTCCAAAAAGCTCTACCTTTTAATACTGTCACATTGAGTATTAGGTTTAAAATATAAATTTTAAAGGGGCATACACATTCAAACCGTAGCAAAAATAAAAATATATTTCATAAATATAATAATGAAAAGAAATCAAGAGAGACTGCTTTTTATTAGACAAAATCTATATTAAGTCAAAAAACTGTGCCCAGAATAACCAAAAGAAATCAAGAGAGACTATTTTGCAATAGAGAAAGTCAACATTAAATTAAAAAGTCTATAGAAACCAAAAGAAATCAAGAGTAGCTATTTCTTATTACTCAAAGCAGACATTAAGTAAAAAACTGTGTGTAGAGACAAAAGGGTAATTACATAATAATAAAATGGTTTCAACAGGAAGATATAGCAAATACACACACACACACACACACACACACACACAAAGAAAATATTGACAACTCTGAAAGAAAAAAATGACAAAAATAAAATAATAGTGAGACATATTATTACCCTACTTTCAATAATATAACATCCAGATAGATACTAATAAGCAGTAAATTTTAAAATACTATAGTTCAAATGAACTTAACAGATATAAGATATAGATAGAACTTTGCATCCAACAGCAGAGTAACACATGTTCTTTTCAAAAACACATAGGACATTTTTTATGACAGATCACATTAAGTCACAAAACAAGTATGAACAAATTTTTAAAAGTTGAAATTACCTCAACAGTTTAGCGAAAGGGAAAACAATTCAAAGCGATGAAAATTAACAACATAATCTTGAACAACTACTGGGTCAATGAAGAAATCAAAAAACACTTTTAGAAATATTTTGTGAAGAAAAAAAATACTTCTTGCCACAACATATGAAATGCTACAAAGTAAGTAATAAGGTTAAAATTTATAGTAATAAACACCTATACTCATAAAGAAAAATATGTAATGTAAACAACTTAATTTTACACTTCAAGGAAATAGAAAATAAAGAGCAAACTAAACCGTAAGTTAACAGATGAGAGCAAAGTTGGCCAATAAAAAAAAAAAATCTATAGAAAAAAATAAATCCACTGGGTTTAAGTGAGACTAAGATAAAAAAGATAGTTCTAGTATTTACTAGATAAATTAAAACATAGAGGAAACTTTGCAATAAATATAATAAAAACACAAAGGATGATGAGGGACTATTATGAACAATTACATACCAAAAAATTGAATAACTTTTATGGAATGAATAAGTGCCTAGAAACATATACCCCAATAAGATTGAATCAAGAAGAAATAAAAAGTCAGCAGAGGCCAACAATTAAAAAGTATATGGAGTAATAATTAGTAATCTCCCACCAAAAAAAGCCTAGGATCAGATGCCTTTATATATAATTTTTATCAAAAATTCAAAGAAGAATCTACACTTGCATCATAGTATTTTGCCATAAATCAGAAGAGGGAATACTTCTAAATTAATGTAATGAGGCCACGATCACCTGTATACCAAAGCCAGTCAAAGCCAACACAAGAAATGAAAACTAATGGTCCAATATTGCTGGTGAACATAACCATAAAGTATTCGCCGGCCTCGGTGGCTCAGCCTGTAATCCCACGACTTTGGGAGGCTGAGGTGAGTGGACTGCCTGAGCCCACGGGTTCGAGACCCGCCTGGGCAGTGAGACCTCATCTCTACAATAAATCAAAAAATCAGCCGGGTGTGGTAGTGCATGCCTGTAATCCCAGCTACTCGGAAGGCTGAGGCGGAAGGATTGCCGGAGCCCAGCGGGTTGAGGCTGCGGTGGCCGGGAGCAGCCACTGCACTCCAGTGACAGAATGAGACTCCAAGTCAAAAAAAAAAAGTATTCAACAAAATAATAGTAAGCTGTATTCAACAACATATCAAAAGAGTATACACTGTAACCAACTGGGAACATATTTTGGGGATGCAAGGTTGGTTCAATATGTGCAAATTAATAAATGTGATATACCATATTAACAGAATAAAAGATAACCACATGA
Source organism: Cephalopachus bancanus (assembly GCA_027257055.1). Lineage (NCBI taxonomy): Eukaryota > Metazoa > Chordata > Mammalia > Primates > Tarsiidae > Cephalopachus > Cephalopachus bancanus. The sequence goes on from JAPVLO010000778.1 coordinate 394,449, forward strand.
TAATGTCAATAAATGCAAAGAATGAATTTAACAAAGTTCAACATTCTTGCATAGTAAAAAACTATCAACACACTGGGCAAACAATAAATATTTATTAATGTAATAAAAGCCATTTCTGAAAATTGCAAAAGTAGCATTGCAATCAGTGGGAAAAAATGAAAAGTTTAAACCTTAGATCTAGTGCAAGGCAAGGATGCCTATTGACCCACTTCTGCTCAGCATATTACTGAAAGTTCTAGCAAGAACAATCAAATTTTTAAAAAGCAATAAAGAACAATCAAATTTTAAATGAACAGATAAAATCACCCTGTGTACATATGACATAATTCTATATGTAGAAAATCCACAAGACTTTCCCTAAGATGGTTAGCATGGCAAATTAATACAGTAAAGTAGCACAATACAAAATCAGCATCCCAAAATACATGGCATTTGTTTGTATCCCCAGGTAACTTTAAAATGAATTAAGAACACAATCTTGCTTTGGTTTAAATATATTTCCTTCAAAATTCTGAGGTTGCCAATATTAAGCAGTGAGACCTTTAAGAAATGATTAGAGCTGGGCTTGGTGGCTCAGCCTGTAATCCCGTTCCTTGGGAGGCTGAAGTGAGTGGATTGCCTGATCCCACAGGTTCAAGACCCACCTGGGCAACTTGGCGAGACCTCGTCTCTACTATAAATCAAAAAATTAGCCGGGTGTGGTAGCACTCACCTGTAGCTACAGCTACTTGGAAGGCTGAGGTGGAAGGATCGCTGGAGCCCAGCAGGTCAAGGCTGCAGTGGCTGGGAGCGACCACTGCACTCCAGTCTGGGCAACAGAGTGAGACTCTGACAAAAAAAAAATGAAATGATAGGCCATGAGGACACCTCCCTAATGGCAGGGATTAGATGCCCTTATAAAGGAGCTGGAAGGAGGAAGTTGGTTCTCATTTTCCCTAGACTTTATGACATGTGAAGACACAGGAAGAAGGCCATAATCAGATGCCAGTGTTTTGATCTTGGACCTTAGACCCTGCAGAAGTGTGAAAAAAAATATGTTTTGTTATTTCTATATCACCCAGCCTTTGGTATTTTGTTGTAGCAGCACAAACAAAAAAAGACAAAAATTAGTACCAGAAACAAGTGTTGCTATAACAAATACATATAAATGTGAAAGCAGTATTGGGACTGAGTAATGGGCAGAAACTTGAGGAGTTTTGAAGTACATTCTGGAGAAAACAAAAACCATATTTTTTTTATAATGGAGCATTAAAGACAATTCTGGTGAGGACTCAAAGAAGATTCATAGGAAAAGTCTCATTTTGCCCAGAAATTACATACATGGTAAATATAATAATGTTGGTATTTTTGAGGACAGTGAAGACTATTTTTATCAGATCTCAGGAGGAAATAACTAACAATGTATGAGAAACTGGGGGTGAGAAGCCATCTTTGATGAAAAACAGGAAAAAGAAAAAAGAAAAGAAAAGGAAAGAAAAAAATAAAAGAAAACTTGGCTGAATTAATTCTGTGTCCTAGAACTTCGTAGAAAGCAAAACTTAAGAGTAGTGATCTAGAACACTTAGAAATACATCTCTAAGTAACAAAGCATTCAAGATGTTGTATGGCTTCTCTTAACTGCTTATAGAAAAATGTTAGAAGAAAGAAATGATTTACAGACAGAATGTATAATAAAAAAGAAGTAGAGCATAAGGATTTGGAAAATTCTTGTCCTAGGCATACAAATAAAAAGTCATGTTTAGGAGGAAAAAAGAAATGTGACCAAGTGATCACATTAGAATAAGATCAACATGGATTGAAGGAGCCAGATATTATTCATTAATAAAATGAGAATTATTTTCAAACTATTTTGAACATTTTTGGTACCACCACATTCATTACAGGATCTGAGTGATAGGACCTTGAAGGAATACAGGTTTCAGAGGAGTGGACCAAAGTGCCGGTGGCAACTCAGGGTTTACTGTCCAGGGTTGCCTCAGGTCTCTGCTCCTTGCATTCCAGTGAAGTACTCCTAGGATGCCCAACTGTAATTCAGGTAAGCCTAGGTACAGCTGAGACTGCCACTCTAGAGCACATAATAAGTAAGCTTTGGCAGCATCCATGTAGTTGTAATTCTGCAGGTGTGCCGATTGCACAAGTTATAGAGATAGAGCTGCTTCCATTTATATTTCAAATAATGCCCCTAAAAATATTGGAGCCTAGTCAGAGAGCTGAGATATGGGCAGAACTTGCACAATAAGTTCCCATGCCCCATAACTGCAGAGTAACCAGCATGTAGTAAAAACTTGGAAAATCTATAGATATGCAATTTCAACATATAAGAACTAAAGTGTGTGCTGCACCAAACAAAGACAAGGAGTGGGATTACCCTAGTCTTTGGGGCCTAAACTTTTAGCCAATGTGTTCAGTAGATCTGACATGGAGGAAAAAAAAATGATTATTTCCTAGTATTAAGACATAATGCAGTTTGTCTCATTGCATTTTGGATGCAATGGAAGCTATTACATTCTTCTTCCCTGCTTATCACCTTTGGAATAGTAGTTTCTATCCTATTCCTGTTCCACTATTGCAATTTGGAAGGCCATAACTTTTCTGATTTCACAGACTCATACCTAGAAAAAATATTTGCCTCTGTGTAAATTATGCCTTGAGTCTCATCTATATCTGATTTAGATAAAACTCTGAGCCTAGACGTTAGAGTTGATGCTGAAAGTAGTCATTTTTGAGCCTACTATGATAAGATAAATATATTTCGTCTGTAAGACATGACTTTTCAGGGAGCCAGGGAAGAATGCTATGCCTTGAATGTGTTTCCTCCAAAACTCTGATGTTGCTAGTGTGATAGTATTGAGAGCCATGACCTTTAAAAGATGATTAAGCCATGAATGCTTCTCCCTTTTGACAAGGATTGAGTGCCCTGACAGAGACTTCATGAAAGGAATGGGTTCTCTCTTGCCTTCTACCAAATGAAGATGCGACGAGACAGCCCTCACCATAAACCAGTATTTTTTTTTTCTTTTTTTGATTATTATAAACATGTGGGGTACAATTCAGGGTTAAGTATACAAACGTTGATTATGCAGGTACCCTTGTTGATGAGGTATGCCCCTCACTTCCCTAGCAGTTTACCTCAACTGCAAATCCCATCCACCCTCCCCTGACAGTTTCCCATTACTGCCAATCCCTTTCCTATAGTTTTATAATGGTTCAAGTTGTGCTTATGAGTGAGAACATATGGTACTCTGTTGTTTCTGTGATAGATCACTGAGCATGACAGACTCTAAATCCATCCAAGTTGCTGTGAAATCCATATGTTTGTCCCACTCTATAGCTGCATAAAATTCCATTGTGTATATGCACCACATTTTTTTAATCCAGTCCAGCTTCAATGGGCAACATGGTTGGTTCCATGTTTTTGCTATTGTGAATAGAGCTGCACCAAATATGTGTGCAGGTATCTTTTTTGTAGAATGAATTGAATTCTTCCAGGTATATTCTCAATAGGGGAATTGCTGGGTCATATGGAAGGTCAACTTCTAGTTCTTTCAGAAATCACCACACTGTCTTCCAAAGATGTTGCACTAGTTTGCATTCATACCAGCAATGTAGAAGTGTTCATTTTTCTCCACATCCTCATAATCCTCTATAAACCAGCATTTTAATCCTGGACCTTCCAGCATACACAAGTGTAAAAAATATATACATGTTCCCTTGTATACCAATTTTCAGGTATTTTGTTGTATGAGGATAAACTAAGATAAATTCCACTTATGATAGCATCAAAAAATAATGTAATCAAAGACAAGTAGAAGGAATGTACCCTGGAAACTTTAAAATAGTGATAAAAAATAAAAACATAAGTATAAATATTCCTTGTCTGTGTATTGAAAGAATGAATATTGTTAAAATGGCCAAACCATCCAGGGTAATATGCAGATCAATGCAATTAAATTTACAATAACATTTTTTTCACAGAAAAAAGCAATGGTAAAATAAATATAAAACCACAAAACATCACAGATATTTAAAGCAATTTTAGAGTTGAAAATAAGTTTGGTGGTATTATCTTCCTGATTTCAAATTATATTATAAACCTATAGTATTTAAAAAAATGTACTTGGTCTTCTAGCAAGATGGTGATGGGACAGGTTGGTTGGTGAGATCCTCTGTGAAAGCAAGTGTCCATAAGGACTCTTGCTCTCCTCCAGTGGCTGCTGCTCTCACTGCTGCCAGACTGCTCTTCAGTCAGTCACACAGGCCTGCATGATGGCAGACAACAGATTCATGCACTGCTCTGCCACTGCCTCTGCCTCCACCATCACTGCTGCCACTGCAGTCCCCACCAAGGATAACCTTTGGCTCCTGCCCAGTGGAGATCCTGCCATGCACCACACTGCAGATGTGGCAGCCACCACCACTGTCCCCCCTCACATGAGGTGATCCTCAGCTCTCAGCCCAGTGGGACCCCTCTCACACACTGCACTGCTGATGCAGCAGCTTCGGTGGTCACTGCCACTCCCTCACCCTGGGCAGCCTCAACTCCCAACCTGTGGAGCTCTGGGCTCCCCCACCTGCTGCACCACCCCACCCAGCCCTGCCTGAGCTGCCCCATGTTATGCCAACCTGCAGTACCTGGCTGTGATGCACTCTACTTCCCCAGGCTTGGCCCCTGGCTGCAATGGAACCAGAGATCAGCTGGAGTCCTGAGACCAGGCAGAGACCTACATTGACCCAACCAGCTCCATCCAGTTCTGCCCAGTCACCAACTTGGGATCTACAGTAATAGCATCAAAATGGGATAGACAGAAACCCCTCCCCCATATGAGGTCAGACACAGATCAGATCTGAGTGGCAGATTGACAGTCCACAAGGTAACTGAGCCCAGATCTGATTCACCCTCCACAGCAGACCTGGGGCATTGGACCCTAGCTGTGAGCAACCCTACCAACCTGTGATGAGAGCTAGAGATAAGAGCTGAAAGGACATTGGACTTAGGGGAACAATATCAGAGCATGCTTGGTTTCCTTGTTTTAATTTTATTTTTTTCTTTGTTTGTTTTACTCATCTCTTTTTCCCGCCTTTCTCTCTTTTTACTGTTATTGATAACATTTTCACATTTGCTTTGTTTCTGTTAGTTTACTGATTTTTTTTCTCTTTAGATCTCATATTCATGTATGGGAATACTATATCAATAAAGAGGTTGGTTAGTTTGTGTGTCTGCGAAATTGTATGTTTTAGCTTTTCTTATTTTTTCTTACTCTTATTTGTCCTTGTGTCTCTCTTTATTTTTTTAGTCAGTATGTTTGCCTATTTTCCATTTTACTCTTCTCTTTCTCCACCTTTATCCCCCCAATTCCACTATTTTACCTTTTCTTATCTCACTTTGCTTTCAGGGAGCAAACCTATACCCCCCTCTGCATGGAAAGATTGTAAAGCAGTGGGAAGCAGGTTCCAAGCTATCCATACACCTGTCAGTGGATACTGGAATCTGCAGATAGATTTTGAATCAAAACTCCCCCCTCAATTAAATCTCAAGACTACAAAAAGTATAGCACCCAACCTACAATCCAGGTTCAGAATTGAACAAGGCCAGAGGACTCACATATGGAAGTATAGGAGATTGAGTAAACAGAGTAAAAGCAATCTTGCCACACCTGAACAACAGAATTAAAGAAGTTGGGGAAAAAAGAAAAAAGTGGGGAGGAAAATCTACACAAATGAAGAAAAACCAAAAGAAGAATATAGGTCTCACAGACCCCTGGAGGTCAGACACTGAAAAAATGTGTTTGGAATGCAAACCATGAAGAGCCCCCAGAATGAGTGGTCACATACTACAAACCCAAGACATTAATACAACAAATAAAAACAAAATAGAGGAGAGACAAGAGGAAAATAGGAAGGAGTTGATAACTGAGATAGCAGTAAAGAATACTGTGATTGAAATAAATAACAAACTAAAAAGCATGGAAAGCAGAATTAGCCACGCAGAAAAAATAATATCAGAGCTTAAAGACCAAAAGATAGAACTAACCCAAATAGTCAAAAACATAGAAAAGAAACTTAAAAAGACAGAACAAAACCTTCAAGAGATGAGTGATAACTTCAAGAGACTAAACCTAAGAGTAATTGGACTTCCTGAGGCAGAAAGAAAGACATAGAACACCCTGGAACAAACATTCCATGAAATTATTCAAGACAACATTCCTTCCCCTAAACAAAGTAGGTATAAAATAAAAAATCCTAAAGGAAGCAAGAGAAAAAGTCAGACTCAGACCGGGGAAGACCAATTAGAATAGCAGCAGATTTATCTACAAAAACACTTCAGGCTAGGAGAACTTGGAGCCCAATCTTCAAAGTTCTCAAAGATAAACAATTTCAACCAAGAATAACCTATCCATCCAAGTTAAGCTTTATCAGTGAGGGAGAATTAAATACTTTCCCTGGCATTCAATCCCTAAAAACTTACTCTGCTTCCAGACCACCTATACAAGAAACACTTAAGAAAGTATTAAACACAGAAGAAAGGGAAAAAAGAACCACAATGTTCTTCACAAGAGTGCAGGAAAAAGGTTGAAAATACACATGAATCAACCCCAAAACAAAAAGAAAATGAATAATCAGGAACAACAACAATTCTATAATAACCTCATGACAGGGATAAAGCCTCACATTTCCATAATTAGCATGAATGTGAATAGACTAAATGCACCACAGAAAAGACATAGAATGGCAAAATGGATAAAATATCATGCGGCAACAATATATTATCTCCAAGATACTCATCACACCAGAAAGGACACTCACAGACTCAAAGTAAGAGGATAGGAAGCAAAATTTCAGGCAAACGAAACACAAAAGAAAGCAGGAGTTGCGATCTTAATATCAGAAAAAATACCTTTAAGCTATCAAAAATTAAAAAGGATAGAGGAGGTCACTACATAATGATAAAAGGTTCAATCCATCAACAAGAAATATCTGTGCTAAACATATATGGACCCAATATAGGAGCACCAACTTTCATAAAGCAGCTTCCAGGAAAAATTAAAAAGATATTGACTCTAACACTATCACAGCTAGGGTCTTTAATACCCCACTCACAACAGTAGACAGATAATCAGGACAAAAATCAGCAAGGTGATCTGAAAACTCAATCTGACTCTTGACCAAATGGACTTAATTAATACCTATAGAGCACTCTACCTAATGACCACAGAATATACATTCTACTCATCACCACATGGAACATACTCTAAGATAGACCACATCCTTGGCCATAAATTAAGTATAAACAAATTTCATAAGATTTAAATTTTGCCATGCACCTTCTGAGACCAGAGTGAAATAAAAATAAATATCAACATCAACAAGGTTTCACCAAAACCCACAAAAACATGGACACTAAACAGCATGATGCTAAGCAAATCCTGGGACAACATGGAAATCAAAACAGAGTTTAAAAAATACCTGGAAACAAATGAAAATAGAAAACATCTTACCAAAATCTATGGGGTGCCAGGAAGCAGTAGTAAGAGGGGAATACATATCTCTACAAACACACATGAAGAAAATTGAAAGATCACAAGTTAACGGAATAACAAGTCACCTAAGAAGATGGAAAAGCAAGGTGGGCTTGGTGGCTCAGCCTGTAATCCCACACCTTTGGGAGGCTGAGGTGAGTGGATTGCCTGAGCCTGCGGGTTCAAGGCCCGCCTGGGCAGCGAGACCTCATCTCTACAATAAATCAAAAAATTAGCTGGGCGTGGTAGCGCACGCCTGTAATTCTGGCCACTCGGAAGGCTGAGGCGGAAGGATCGCTGGAGCCCAGCAGGTCAAGGCTGTGGTGGCTGGGAGCAGCCACTGCACTCCAAGTCTGGGTGACAGAGTGAGACTCCAACTCAAAAAAAAAAAAAGAAGATGGAAAAGCAAGACCATCAACTTCCTAACTTCAGCAGAAGAATGCAGATCACAAAAATAAAAGCACAGGCTGGGCTCAGTGGCTCAGACTGTAATCCCAGCACTTTGGGAGGCCGAGGTGAGTGGATTGCCTAATCCCGCGGGTTCGAGACCCACCTGGGTCAGTTGGTGAGACCTCATCTCTACAATAAATCAAAAATCAGCCAGGCATGGTAGTGCATGCCTGTAGTTCTGGCTACTTGGAAGGCTGAGGTGGAAGGATTGCCAGAGCCCAGCAGGTCAACACTGCGGTGGTCGGGAGCATGCCATTACATCCCAATCGGGGTGATGGAGTAAGACTCCAACTCAAAAATAAATAAATAAATATACAAATAAATAAATAAAATAAAAGAACAAATCCAGGACATAGAAGACAAAAAGATAATACAAAATCTCAGCAAAAAAAAAAAGCTGGTTCTTTGAAAGGATAAACAAGAATGATGGTCCCCTAGCTAGACTGTACAAGAAAAAGAGAGAAAAGATCCAAATAAACACAATCAGAAACACAAAAGATGAAATCACAGCTGACCCTGAAGCAATACAAAATATTATCAGAGACTAATATGTACACTTGTATGGAAAAATTTGAAGACCTAAGGAAATAGAGAACTTTCTGACATCACACAAACTCCCTAGGTTGAAACAAGAAGAAATTGAGACCCTAAAAAGACCAATAACAATCCAGGATATTGACTATATCATAAGAAAAATACCTACAAAAATGTCCTGGACCAGATGGGCTTCCAGAAGAATTCTACAAAACATACAAGAACTGATGCCAATCCTATTGAAAGTGTCCCAGGGAATTGAGAAGCATGGAACTCTCCACAAATCATTTCATGAAGCTAACATCACATTGATACCCAAGTCAGGTAAAGACCCAACAAAGAAAGAGAACTACAGGCCAATATATTTGATGAACATAGATGCTAAAATTCTCAACAAGAACCTAGCAAACCAGATTCAAAAACTCATTTCAAAAATCATTCATCCCAACCAAGTAGGCTTCATTACTGGGATGCAAGACTGGTTCAACATTCAAAAGACCATAAACGTAACTAAATACATCAACTGACAGAAACAAATATGATTATACCATTAGATACAGAAAAAGCTTTTGATAAAATCCAGCACCCCTTCTTGATAAAAAACTTTGAACATCTAGGCATGCTGGATCATACCTCACATAGTAAGAGCCATCTAGAAGATTCCCACAGCCAGCATACTCCTAAACAGATAAAAATTGGAACCATTTACCCTGAAAACTGAAAGAAGACAAAGATGCGCACTCTTTCCCTTCCTGTTCAACATAGTTTTGGAATTCCTAGCTAAAGCAATCAGAGAGGAGAAGGCGATCGGGGTATCCAAATAGGAAAAGAGGAAGTCAAGTTATTTCTTTGCAGATGACATGATTGTATACCTTGAAAACACAAGAGAATCTGTCAAAAACCTCCTTGCACTGATAAAGGACTTTGGCAAATTCTCAGGGTATAAAATAAATGTGCAAAAGACAACCACATTTATTTACACCAATAATAAAAAAGCAGAAACCCAAATAAAAATCACAATTCCATTCACAATAGCCACAAAAAAAATGAAACATCTTGGCATCTTCCTAACCAGAGATGTAAAAGACCTTTATAATGAAAACTACAAAACACTCCTCAAAAAATGAAAGATGACACAAACAAGTGGAAAAATATTCCATGCTCATGGATTGGAAGAATCAACATTGTTAAGATGTTCATTATAACTAGGGAATCTACAGATTTAATGCAATACCCATAAAATTGCCAGCAACATTCTTCTCAGACCTAGAAAAGACAATACAGGAATTCATATGGAAACATAAATGACCAAGAATAACCAAAACAATCTTCAGAAAAAAAAAAAAGAAAAAGAGAAAGAAAAAGAAAAAAGCAGGTCTCACATGCCCAGACTTTAAACTCTATTACAAAGTTACAATAATCAAAATAGTCTGATATTGATACAAGAATAGGCATATAGACCAATGGAATAGAATTGAGATTACAGAAGCAAAACCTCAATATCTCAACCAACTCATCTTCAACAAGGCCTCCACCACCCACTATTAGGGAGAAGAGAACCTATTCAGTAAATGGTGCCAGGAAAACTGGATGACCACATGCAGAAGATTGAAATATGACCCCTATCTATGCCCATACACAAAAATCAACTCTAAATGAATCAGAGACCTAAATGTAAATCCTCAAAGTGTAAGAACCTTAGAAAATGCAGGAGACACACTTATGGAAGTTGTTACTGGCAACCAATTCCTGATCAAAACATGAAGTGCCCAGGCCATAAAAGACAAGTTAGACAAGCGAGACCTCATTAAATGGCAAGTTTCTGCAAAGCCAAAGAAACTATCAAGAGAACAGATTGACAGTCCACAGAATGAGAAAAAAAATATTTGCCCCCTCCTTGTCTGACAAAGGCCAAACATCTAGGATCTGCAAGCAACACAAACATGCTGAAAATAAAATAAATAAATAAATAAATAAGACAGTCCATTACAAAGTGGGAAAAATATATGAATAGACAGTTCTCAAAAGAAGACATATGAGCAGCAAACAGATACATGAAAAAGTGTTCAGCTTCATCAGTCATCAAGGAGATGCAAATTAAAACTACAATGAGATACCACTTAACTCCAGTCAGAATGACCATCATCAGTAACAAAAAATAACAGATTTTGGAGAAGATGTGATGGAAAGGGAACGCTTTTACACAGTTGGTGGGAGTGCAAACTAGCCTCTATGGAAATCAGTGTGGTGATTCCTAAAAATTCTAAAAATCGACCTTTCATATGACCCTGCAATCCCCCAACTGGGAAAATACCCAGAAGAACACAAATAACTCTATTAAAAAAGATACTGAACACGTCTGTTTATCTCAGCATTGTTCACAATAGCAAGAACATGGAACCAACCATGCTGCCCATTAAAAGAGGACTGCAGAAAAAAATGTGGTACATATACACAATGGAATATTATACAACCATAATGAAGAACAAAATCATGAGCTTTGCAGCAACCTGGATGGAGTTTAAGTTTATAATACTAAGTGATTTCTCACAGAAACAAAGAGCTGAGTATCACATGTTCTTACTCATAAGTGGACCTTGAACAATGGGAAATTGCGGGGAGGGGAGTAGGGAATTGACACTGGGAAACTGCAGGGAGGCGGGTAGGGAGTTGGGATCAACAGTAGTCAATATCTGCCTGGGGAAGAGGGGCACACTTCATCAACAAGGGTAGTTGCACAATGAATATTTGTAAATTAAACACTGAATTGTACCCCACACTTTTAAAATAAATTTTTTAAAAATAATATACTCATATAAATGTAGACATGTAGACCAACGAGACAGTTTAAAGAACTCAGAAATATACCCCCCCAAAATACATGGTCAAGTAAATTCTGATCAGGTTACTAAGATGAAAAGTTATTTTCTTCAATAAATATTTTGAGAAAACTGGATATTCACATTCAAAAAATTATGCTATACCCTCATACCATACACAAAACACTAGTTCTAAATAAATCAAGGAGTTAAACATAAAACCTGAAAGTATAAATTTTATAAAAGAAAACAAGGGAAGGTATCTTTGCATTGACCTGGGCAATGATTTTTCACATGTCACAACAAAAGCTCAGGCAATAAAAGCAAATATAAGCAAGTGAAACTGCACCAATCTAAACATCCTTTAGAGGAAAGAAGATTAAGATGGCTAACATGAGGTAGTTAGAGTGAATTTTTCCTACAGAATAACCAAGATAAAGTTCCCTCAGCATCTAGAGAGGAATAGTCCAGCAGCACACCCCAAGAGTCTCCAAAATAGTGAAAATAACCACATAGAGCAAAGAAGCAAAACAATCCACTGACTAGGGCTGGAAATGACTGGACTCTTGTCTGCACCATCATGGTTTACCACAGCCCCCTGAAACAGTGGGAAAAATAAGTGATAAGAATTTGGGAGTTCTGTTCTCCAGCCATGAACTTGCAGAGCTCCCTGAGTCTTGTGGGACCCCAAGCCCTCATGAGAAACTATCTGACCCACATCTGTATTCTGTCATTAAGTGGTGCAGTAAAAAAGCCTAGAGCAGTGCTAGCCACCATTTTCCAGGAACTCAACCCTTGCGGAGTGAAGCAGCTGCTTTCTGGTAAGCTTGGGAGGAAATGGGCCCCAAGGGCAAACTCCACTGCTCCAGACAGTTCCAGCCAGAGCTGGTTGCTTGAGAACACCTGAGGTGCTGAGACCAGTTGTGCCTTGACATTCAGATTGCAGATTTCCTGAGGTAAAGGAGGAAGCTGCCTGGGATACATTGCCATAGCAACTTCTCACTTGCCTTATGAATTCATCTGTGACTGCTGGGTCAATAATGAAATAAAGATGAAAATTTTAAAATAAAGAAGTGAAAAAAGTTATGTAAATAGGGATGCAACCAAAGCTGTGCTTAAGGGAAAATTTATAACACTTAAGGCTTACATTCATAAGACTGTAAAATCACATATATACAACCCAACATTATACCTCAAGAAACTAGAAAAACATGAACAAACCAAATCCAAAGCTAGCAGAAGAAACGAAATAATGACAATCATAACAGAACAAAATGAAATTAAAATGAAAACAATACAAATGATTAATGAAAAAATTGGTTCTTTGAAAAGATAAATTTGATAGACTGTAAGATTAATTAAGAAATAAAGACAGATGACTCAAATAAGCTCAATCAGAAATCAAAAAGGAGATAGATTAATTAAGAAATAAAGAGAGATGACTCAAATGAGCTCAATCAGAAATGAAAAAAGGAGACATTGAAATTGATGCAGCAGAAATTCAAAGATTATCTGACACTATTATGAACACCTCTATGCAAACAAACTAGACAATCTGGAGGAAATGGATAAATTATTGGAAACATGCAAAACCCCCACAACTTGAATCAAGAAGAAATAGAAACCCTAAACTGATGGATAATGAGTCATAAGATTTAGATAGTAATTAGAAGTCTCCCAACAAAAAACAAGGTCCAGGGCCTGATGGACTCACAGCTGAATTCCACCAGACATTGAAAGAACTGGTACAAATTTTACTGAAGTTATTCTACAAGATTTAAGAGGAAGGAAGCCTCTTTAACTCATTCTATGAGACCAGTATCACTCTGATACCAAAGCTGGGAAAAGACACTACAACAAAAAAGACTACAGACTAATAACCCCTATGAACATAGATACAAAACCCAACAAAAATATTAGTAAACTGAACTCAACAGCACATTAAAAAAATACATAATAATCATATAGGGTTTACCCCTGGGATTCAAAGGTTGTTCAACTTAAACAAGTCAATAAACATGATCCACTACATAAATAGAATAAATACAAAAATCACATGATCATTTTGATAGAGTTAGAAAAAGCATTTGATAAAACCCAACATCCCTTCATGATAAAAACCCTCAGCAAAATAGGCATAGAGGGAACATTCCTCAAAATAATAAAAGCCATATATAGCAAACCCATAGCCAACATTATTCTGGATGGAAAAAAGATGAACACATTCTCCCTCAGAACTGGAACAAGGCAAGGATGCCCACTTTCTTCAAGACAACTTTTTTTTTTTTTATTTTAAGGATGTGGGGTACAATTCAGGTTTAGGTATACAAACATTGATCATGCAGGTACCCTTGTTGATGAGGTATGCCCCTCCCTCCCCTAGCAGTTTCCTTCAACTGCCAATCTCACCCCCACCTCCCCTGACAGTTTCCCACTACTGCCAATTTCTTTCTTATAGTAATATAATTTCACCAAGACTATTTAACACAGTACTGGAAGTCCTAGCCAGAACAATCAGGGAGGAAAAAGAAATAAAGTGCATCCAACTTGAAAAAGAAGAAATCAATTTTTTTATGCCAATGATGTGATCTTATACCTAGAATACCCTAAATACTTTCCCAAAATACTCCTGGACTTGATAAATGAATTCAGTAAAGTTTCTGGAGACAAAATCAACACACAAATCAGTAGCACTGCTATTCAACAATAGCAATCAAGCTGACAAAATCAAGAAAACAATTTCATTTTTATAGCAGCCAAAAAGTTAAAACACTTAGAAATTTATTTAACAAAGCAAGTGAAAGATCTCTACAAAAAGAACTACAAAATTCTGATAAAAGAAATATTAGAGGACACAAGCAAATGGAAAAATATTCCATATTCATGGATTAGAAGAAACAACATTATTAAAATGATCATATTACCTCAAGTAATACACAGGTTCAATGCAATCCCTATCAAACTATCAATGTAACTTTTCATGGAATTAGAAAAAAAATCCTAAAATTTATGTGAAACCTAAAAAAACTAGAAAAGTCAAAGTAATCCTAAGCAAAAAGAAGAAAGCTGGAGGCACTACATTACCTGACTTCAAATTATACTACAAGACAGAAGCAGCCAAAATAACATGGTATTGTTACAAGAGCAGACATATGATCCAATGTAACAGAACAGGGAATCCAGAAAAAAACTCAAATCCCTACAACCAACTGATCTTTGACAAAGCAGAGAAAAACATACATTGGTGGGAAGGACACCCTATTCAACAAACGGTGCTGAGAAAATTGGATAGCTACATGTAGGAAAATAAAACTTGATCCTTATTTCTCCCCATAGACAAAAATTAACTCAAGATTGATTTAAGACTGAAATTTCATACCTGAAACCATAAAAAACCTAGATGAAAATCTAAGAAAAACTCTTCTGGACATCAGCCTAGACAAAAAAAATAAATAAATTATGTCTAAAACCTCAAAAGCAAATGAAACTAAAGCAAAAATGAATGAGAGAGACTTAAATACAAAAATTCTTCACAGTAAAATAAATAAGCAGCATATCCTATAGGCCACATACAGAAAAGCAGAAGATATTTGCAAACTATACATTTGACAAAGGATTGACATCTAGAATCTATAAATAACTTAAACAAATGAGCAAGAAAAAAGCAAATAACCATATAAAAAATTGGGCAAATGACATTAGCATACATCTCTCAAAAGATTTATAAATCACCAACAAACATGAAACAGTACTCAACATCACTCATCATTAGAGAAATGGAAATTAAAACCACAATTAAATGCCACCTTACACCAGTCAGAATGGTCATTATTAAAAATTCAAAAAATAATAGTTGCTGGTGTGGTAATAGATAAAATGGGATGCTGAAACAGTGTTGGTGAGAGTGTAAACTAGTACAACCACTATGGAAAGTGGTACGACTATTACTCAAAGAACTAAAGGTATATCTACCATTTAATACCGCAATTCCACTACTAGGTATCTACCCTGAGGAACAGAGGTAATTATCTATAAAAGACACCTGCACTTTCATGTTCATTGCAGCACAATTCACAGTTGCAAAGATGTGGAATCAACCTAAATGCCATCAACAGATCAGCGAATACTACAAACGTGGTATATGTACACCATGGAACACTATGCAATCATAAAAAAGAAAGAAAGAATGTTATTTGCAGCAACATAAGTGGAGCTGCATGTCATCATTCTAAGTGAACTGACTCAGAAACAGAAAACCAATCACTACATGCTCTCACTTATATGTGAGAGCTAAACAGTTATCAAGGTGGATATAATAGACAATGGAGACACCAATAAGGAGTGAAAAGTGAAACGAGTCAGGGTTCAGATACTACCTATGAGACACAATATTCACTCTCTAGAGAATGGACCGCCTGTGATCCAATCGCCATCACTACACAATATGTTCATGTAATGAACATATGTGTGTATCCCTTGAATCTGAAATAAAATACATTCTAAAAATACCAAAAAAATTGTACATAAAAAAAAAACAGTGAACAAAAGAAACAGTCTGTAGGTTGGAAGATAATATTTGCAACCATAGGTCTACTCAGGGGTTAATATCCAAAATTTATGAAAACCTCATATAAATCGATATCAAAGAGCAACAAATAGTCATTAAAGAAACACACACACACAGGACCTGAATAGACATCTTTCCAACAAAGACATAAAAATGGTCACCAAAGCCGGGCTCGGTGGCTCAACCTGTAATCCCGCACCTTTGGGAGGCTGAGGTGAATGGGTTGCCTGAGCCTGCGCATTGGAGACCCGCCTGGGCAACGAGACCTCATCTCTACAATAAATCAAAAAATCAGCTGGGCGTGGTAGCGCATGCTTGTAATTCTGGCTACTCGGAAGGCTGAGGTGGAAGGATCACAGAGCCCAGCAGGTCGTGGCTGCAGTGGCTGAGAGCGGCCACTGCACTCCAGTCTGGGTGACAGAATGAGACTCCAATTCAAAAAAAAAAAAAAAATGTCACCAAGTATGTTGTAAGATGCTAACCATCACTAATTATCAGGAAAAAAGCATATTCAAACTACAATAAGATATCACTCCACATTTGTAAGAATTACTATTGAAAAGATTGAAAAGATAAGAAATAACACATGTTACCAAGGGAGTGAAGAAAGAAGAACTTTTGTACACTTTTGTTGGAAATATATGCTGGTACAGCTGTTATGAAATGAAATATGAGGGTTTCTCAAAAAATTAAAGTAGAACTACCATATGACCCAACAATCTCTCTTCTGAGTGTATATTCAAAGGAAATAAAATCAGCACCTTATAGAGAGTTCTAAACATCCATGTGAATTGCAGCATTATTCACAATAGCCTACATACTGACACAACCTACATGTCCATTGATGGATAAATGGATAAACATATTGAAAGATATACATATGAACTAGGTCTGAAAATTATTTGTGACCTCATCCTTGAAAAAGTGCTACATACTTCATTGCTGAATATCGCTATGGTCACCTTTAGGGTGCACTCCCCTTGGGAAGCTATGCACCAACACCAGCCCTTATTCCACCCGTCAAAGCAATTTTGGAACTCTTTCTGGAACGGCTACCAATCTATCATTATGTTACCCTTGATTTCCTGAATGTTATCATAATATCTTGTTTTCAATATTTTCTTTATCTCTGGATATAGAAAAACGTCACTGGGGACGAGATCAGGTAAGTAGGGAGGGTGTTCCAATAAAATTATTTGTTTACTGGCTATATATATAAAACCTCCCTCACAGACAGTGCTGTGTGAGCTGGTGCATTGTCATGATGCAAGAGCTCCTTCAGGACCATTTTTGAACACACCTTTCTCATGCCAAGATTTTTCTGTTTCTTTATCAATGTTAATTTGATCTGCTGTTCTTATCACAGCCAGTCAATGATTTTGACAGACAATTAGACACATTTTTGCAATCATTTTATCAGTTCTTCTCATTACTGGCCATCCTGGACTCTCTTCATCAGTGACACTTTCTCTCCCCTCAGAAAAACATTTAATCCACTTGTACACTGCCATTTTCTACATGACATTATCCCCATAAATTTGGACTAACATGTCCAAGATTTCAGTTCCACTCTTGCCAAGTTTAACAAGAAATTTAATGTTTGTTCATTGTTCTAATTCAAGCTCTGACATTTTTGTTATGACACACAAAAACATGCAAAAACAATAATGAATGCTGCTCAGCAAGACATCACCACAAGTTGACGTGAACACAGTTGTGAGACAATAATGTACTAAGGTTATGAAACTTTACAGAGTTGTTTGTTGTACAGTGTTGTCAACATAAGGGCACAGTGGCAAGTCACAAACTTAACTGTAGGACTCATACACACACACACACATATGCACACACACACACACAATGGAATATAATTTAGATTTCAAAACAAAGTAGAAGTTAAACTGCCATTTTCTATGATATGAATAAACCAGGGAATCATTATGCTAAAATAAGCCAGGCACAGAAATAAAAATACTGCATGATATAACTTGTATGGAAAATCTTTTTTTAAAAAAGTAGAATACATAGATACATATAAAAGAGAGTGGAATGGTGCTTAGTAGGGGCAGAGAGAGGGAGGAAATTAGGAGATATATGTAGGTGAAAGGTACAAACTCGCAGTTATTTAGGATAAATAGTTCAGAGATCTAAGGTGAAGAAAGAGTTAAGCTACTAATATTGCATTGTATACTGAAAATTTGCTAAGAGAGTCCAGTTGGATCTTATATTTTATCCATTTAGCCTTTTTATATATTTTGAGTGCTTAATCTATTTATACATAAAATAATTATTACAGAGAATAGTTAGTATTACCATTTAAAATGTTGTTTTCTACTTGTTATGGTAGGATCTTTTTGCCAATTTTTTTTCTTTCTTACAATTTTCCACTTTGATTTAGTTTTTTGTTGATATACTTTAATACTCTTCTCTTTAACTTTTTAATATCTGGTAAATAATTATTCTTGCATAAAATTACTTATAGTTATAGCAGTCTAGTTTAAGTTGATAAAAACTAAACTTTAATAACATACAAATATTCTTCACTTTTATTTCCATTCTTCCACTTTATGATATTAATGTCAGAATTTAGTTTCTTTTACATAGTGCATCCACTGATAATTTTGTGGCTATAGTTATATTCATAGTGTTACTATTTAATTTTTGTATTACCATTGAAAGTGATATATGAACTATCATTGCAGCTTTATATTACTCTCTGTTTGTCTTCACCAGTGATCTCTCTCTCTCTCTCTCTCTCTCTTTTAAATTTGAGTCAGGGATCCCACTCTGTTGCCCAAGATGGAGTGCAGTGGCACACTCCACACTCACAGATCTCCACAGTCTCAATGCCCTGGGCTCAGATAATTATTTTGACTCAGCTTCTTGGGTAGCCAGGACTACAGTCAGACACCACCACACCTGGCTAATCTTTATATTTTTATTTTTTTTTATATTTGTAGAAACAATGTCTTGCTGTGTTGTTTATGTTGGTCTCAAATTTCTGGGCTCAAACACTCCATCCCCAGCCTCTCAAAATGTTGGGATTATAGACATGAGCTAACATTCATGGCCTGAAATTGTTAATTTTATGTATTTTTGTAAAGCTGTTTGACATCATTTTATTTTAAGAGTGGCCTTTAACATTTATTGTAAGTCATGTCTAGTGGTGACAAACTTTCTAATTTTTTGTCATTTATCTTGGTTTCGAAGAACACTTTTGACAGGTATATTATTCTTAGTTGTCAGTTTTTTTTTATTAAGCACTTTGAATATATCATCCCATTTCCTTAAGACCTGCAGAGTTTCTGCTGATGAGTATGCTAATTGTTTTATGGACTTTTCTGTGTATGCGACAAGTTGATTTCCTGTTGCTCCTTTTAAATTTTTTGACTTTTATTTTTAAACAATTTAATTATAATGTGTTAAATTTTCAACAACTTTGGTATTCTTTTTAGTTAGTAAATCTGAATGTCCATTTCCTTTACCAAAATTGTGATTTTTTTTCAGCTATTAATTCTTTAAGCTTTCTTCTTCTCTCTTGTCTCTTTTTGGACTATTCATAATGTATATAATTGTTTTATTTAATAGTTTCTCAGAAGTCTTATTGGTTTTCTTTACTCTTTTTTTATTTTTAGTCTTTTTCTTTTCTCTAACTGGATCATTTCATATTACCTGTCTGACAGTTCACTAATTCTTTGTTGTGCTAAATCAAGTCTGTTTTTGATGTTCTTTAATAATTTTTTTAGAGAATGTATTTACTGGCAGAGCTTAAGATGGAGGCCGACAGGTCAGGTTGTAAGAATCTCCATGGAGGCAAGGTACAATAAAGACTCTGCATGAGTGGGCGGGTGCTGGTGGGAGCGTGAAAGTCCGTCTAAGGGGATA
Organism: Cephalopachus bancanus; assembly: GCA_027257055.1. NCBI lineage: Eukaryota > Metazoa > Chordata > Mammalia > Primates > Tarsiidae > Cephalopachus > Cephalopachus bancanus. Next base: position 414,221 of record JAPVLO010000778.1, read on the forward strand.
CTCAGCTGCATGCACCCAGATCCTCACTCTGAGGGCAACTGCAAGCCCCCACTGCCCTGAAATTAGAGTATAGTTCTCAAGATCATGTGCAGAAATGTCTGCTGTCTGCAGGAACATGCTTGAAAAAAGGCTGCTGATCCAGCTGATTCCCAGCACCTGGCACCAGGTACACACCATCACCTGTAATAATGGACCGCTGGAGCACAGGATCTTATTATTGGAGAGAGAGCATCAGGGAATCCAGGGAGGAATACATGCCTGGTGTGTAGCCACCCACCGCAGCCATTTTCCAGTCAGAGATTTGCATTGCCCTGCCAAGCCCCCCCCCCCACCGCCCACAGCCTCCAACTTATTGCCTAAGTGGCAGGGACAAACTATTGCCCCAGGTGCTCCTTCACCATTGAAGTAGGAGACAGACCACTCTGGGCTTTGCCTCACCACTTCAGCATCTAGCAAGGCACTGGAAGAGGCTGCAGATGGAGTCCAGAGATCCAACCTCTGTGAATGGCAGATCAACTACTCAAGTCTGGATCATGATCCAGAGGAAATATCCTGAGAGCACAAACTTCAGAGGGACCTGATGAATGCTGAGTCCCAGGCACCCCACTCCCTACCCTGATCAAGCCATAGGACAAAGTGTGTGGCCAGAAAAGGATGTGGAAGAGCTCCAAAGAGATGAGTGGTGAGTCTGGGGCTGACCCAAACCCCCTCCTCCCCAGCAATCCTCTGAATGTTAGACACACAGAGCTGGGCCATGACTGAGAGGGACAAACCCAGATGGAGCCTGGGTTTAAGTCACAATAGGAGAACCCCATTCCAAGATAGGCCTGGCTGGAGCAACTTGATGAGAGTACATACCTGGAGAAGAGACTATCCTGTACATCCCCAGCAGAGATCTCCCTGACCATACAAGGGTGGGAGGGGAGGATTGCAGGCCCACCCATCTCCACTGTCCCTCCTCCTTCCCTGCTTCATTCCCTGAGGAGAGAGTGAAAGAGGTGGCTCTGCAGGAGAGATCTGATTAGAGGAACAATTACAGAACCTGCCACAAGAGAACAGGGTTTTTTTTGTTGTTGCTGTTCTGTTTTTTAAATTTTCAATTATTTTTTAATTAAAAAAAATTTCTGATTGTTTGTTAGTTCATCTATTTTTAAAATATTTTTCCTTTGTGCATGAATGTGTATATGAGGCTTGGATCTGCATCACCCCCAATTTTTTTTTTCTTTTTCCGTTTCTTTCCTCTTTTATTTGTCATTCTCTGTTTATGTGTGTATGTGAATGACTGAGTGGTCATCTTTTGATTTTGTTGTTGGTTTTTACTTGTTCTTCTGCATTTTTAAAATATTCAATTTATATTGTTTAAGGGGTGTTTCAATATATGCATGAGTGTTCCACCCGAATCCCCCCCCCCTTTTATTTTCTCATTCTTTCCCCATTGGTCTTTTTGTCTTTCTTCTCTATTCACTTTGTACTAGCCATATATATGTGTGTTTAGTTTTCTTTCTTTTTTATGTTGTGGTTTGTTTTGCTTTGTTGTTATTGCAGATTGTTTTGTCATGTGTGTTGGTTTTTGCTTTGCATCACCATATAGAGTGGTGGTGGGGAGTGGATCTCAGGGAACGCATACCACACTAAGTAAACTTTTTAACTTGCAATTAGTGTCTGATTCCAAGCTCCCCATCCCTCACTTTACTTGGATTTCAAAAACTACAAGAGACAGCAAAGCATTCCATCCACCATGCTATTTCAAAATAGAACAAATCCAGAACCTGGATCAGGGAAGAATAGAAGATTGAGCAAGCATCAGAAGGAAAAGCCTGCCCCACTGACACCAAATAACAGAACTAAAGAAAAAAACAAGAGATCTGTTACAAATGAGGAAAAGTCAAAGAAAGACCTCAGGTAATTTCAAGTCTACCAAGGGAAAACTGCTGAGAAATCAGACCTTGGTACCCAAAGAATGGAAGTCACCAACAACTGGCCCCAGAATATGATAGGGATTAGGGAATGATGGAAAAGAGTGAATAATAATCAAGAAAGACAAGATTCAACACTGAAAGTACATGTAACAGAGATTCTGGCAATAAAAAATTTCATCCAAGAAATAAATAGCAAGATGACAAGCCTGGAAAGGAGAATTAATCTAACTGAAGAAAGAATCTCAGAACTTGAACACCAGAACATGGAATTAACCTGATCTGTTAAAAACATAGAAAAAAGACTCAGAAAGAAAGAACAAACCTGCAAGAGATATGCAAGTATATAAAGAGGTAAAGCCTATGCCTCACTGGTATCCCAGAAGAAGAAAGGGAAAATGAAAACAATGTGGAACAAGTATTCTAGGAGGTAATCCAAGAATACTTTCTCCATCTCACCAGAGATGGGACCAGTCAAGCACAAGAAATACAGAGAACCCCCACATGATATCAAAAGAGAAGTCCAACCCCTAAACACATAGTAATTCGCCTATAAAATGTAGGCATAAAGAAAAAAATCCTAAAGGCAGCAAGAGAGAAATGTCAGACTACCTACTGGGGAAAACCAATCAGAATAACAGCAGACCTATTGGCAGAAACACTATGAACAAGAAGAGATTGGAGCCCTATATTCAAAGTCATCAAAAATAAATTTCAACCAAGAATTTCCTGTCCAGTCAAGCTCAGCTTCGTTAGTGATGGAGAATTAAAATCCTTCCCAGACATCCAATCTCTAAGAGATTATGCAGCTTCCAGACCAGCTCTACAGGAGACACTTAAAAAGGTATTAAGCAGAGAAGAAAGAAAAAAATAGAATGACCACACACTTCCCAAGAGAACAACAGAGCACAGAATCAATAGAGAATATAATGCAACAAGAAACTTGAAAACACAGATTCATTAACCACAAAGTCAAAAGAAAATAGGCAAAGAAAAAAACTTTATATGAACCTTATGACAGGGAGAAACAATCACATTTCAGTAATCAGCCTGAATGTGAATGGACTAAATGCACCTCTGAAAAGACAAAGAATGGTGGACTGGATAAGAAACCATGACCCCATTATTTGCTGGAGCCATGAGATTCATCTCACTACAAAAGATTCACAAAGACTAAAAGTTAAAAGATGGAAAACAAATTTCCAGGCAAAGGGATCACAAAAGAAGGCAGGAGTAGCAATCTTAATATCACACAAAAGAACCTTTAAGCTATCAAAAATTTAAAAAGATGCAAAAGGACACTACATAATGATAAAAGATTCAATCCATCAACAAGAAATATACATCCTAAACATATATGTACTCAACAGAGGAGCACCAGCATTTATAAAGCAACTACTAAATAAACTAAAAAATGATATTGACTCAAACACTATTATAGCAGGGGACTTGAATACCCCACTGACAGTCCCAGATAGATAATCAAGGCAAAAATCAACAAGGAGATCCAGAACCTAAATTTGACACTTGACCAAATGGACTTAGTAGATACCTACAGATTAGTCCACCCCAAAACACAGAATATACTTTCTACTCCTCACCACATGGAACATACTCCAAGATTGATCACATCCTTGGCCATAAATCAAGCATAAACAAATTCCATAAAGTTGAAATCTTGCCATGCACATTCAGACCACAGTAGAATAAAAATAAATATCAAAATCAACGTTTCCCCAATGTCCACAAAGACATGGACACTAATCAGCATGATGCTGAACGACTGGATCAACACTGAAATCAGAAAAAATTGAAAGATTCCTGGAAACAAATAAAAATAAAGAAGCATCTTACCAAAACCTCTGGGATGCCATGAAATAGGTTCTAAGAGGGGAATTTATATCACTATGAGCACACATAAAGAAAATCGAAAAAGCCAATCTCAGTGGCTCAGCCTGTAATCCCGCGCCTTGGGAGGCTGAGGTGAGGGGATTGCCTGAGCCCACGTGTTCAAGACCCACCCAGGAAACTTGGCGAGACCTCATCTCTACAATAAATTTTAAAAAATAGACGGGTGTGGTAGCGCGCTCCTGTAGTTCCAACTACTGGAAGGTTGAGGTGGAAGGATCGCTGAAGCCCATCAGGTTGAGGCTGGGATGGCCGGGAGCGGCCACTGCACTCCAGTCTGGGTGACATAGTGAGACTTCAACTCAAAAAAGAAAGAAAGAAAGAAAGAAAGAAAGAAAGAAAGAAAGAAAGAAAGAAAGAAAGAGAAAATGGAAAAATCACAAGTGGAGAGCCTAACAAATCACCTAAGGTCACTGGAAAGAGAATACCACCAAAACCCCAAATTTAGCAGAAAAATACAAATCATAAAAATAAGAGCCCAAATATAGGACATGGAAGACAAGAATATCATTGAAAATATCAACAAAACAAAAAGCTGGTTCCTTGAAAGAATTAACAAAATTGATGGGCCCCTGGTCAAAATGACCAAGAAAAGGAGAGCAAAAGCCAAAATAAACACAATCGGAAATACAAAAGATCAAATCACAACTGACCTTGAAGAAATACAAAGGATTATCAGAGATTACTATGTACACTTATATGGAAAAAAACTTGATAACCTAGATGAAATGGAGTACTTTCTGACATCACACAGCCTCACCAGGTTAGAACAAGAAGACATTGAGACACTAAATAAATCAATAACAACCCAGGAAACAGACTGTGTCATACAAAAACTACCTACAAAATAAAGCCCTAGACAGGATGGCTTTCCAGCAGAATTCTACAAAACGTACAAGGAGGAGCTGATACCAATCCTACTGAAAGTATTCCAGGTAATTGAGAAAGATGGAAATCTCCCCAAGTCATTTTAAGAAACTAACATCACACTGTTGCTCAAACCAGGTAAAGAACAAAAAACAAAAAAAGAAAGAAAGAAAGAAAGAAAGAAAGAAAGAAAGAAAGAAAGAAAGAAAGAAAGAAAGAAAGAAAGAAAGAAAGAAAGAAAGAAGGAAAGAAGGAAAGAAGGAAGGAAGGAAGGAAGGAAGGAAAGAAAGAAAGAAAGAAAGAAAGAAAGAAAGAAAGAAAGAAAGAAAGAAAGAAAACTACAGACCAATATCCCTTATGAACATAGATGCAAAACTTCTCAACAAGATTCTAGCAAATCGGATCCAAAAACACATCTCAAAAATCATCCACTATGACTAAGTAGGCTTCATCCCCAGGATGCAGGACTGGTTCAGCATTAGCAAGACCATAAATACATCAAAAGATGTAAGAACAAGAACCACATGATTATCTCACTAGATATAAAAAAAAGCTTTTGATAAAATCCAGCATCACTTCTTGATGAAAGCCTTCAAACACCTAGGTATAGAAGGAACATACCCCCAAATAGTAAGTGCCATCTATGACAAACTCACAGCTAACTTACTACTAAATGGACAGAAACTGGAAATATTTCCCCTGAAAACTGGAACAAGACAAGAATGTCCACTCTCACCCCTCTTGTTCAATATTGTGTTCGAAGTCCTAGCTGAGGCAATTACACCATAAAAGGAAATCAGTTGTATCCAAATAGTAAAAGAGGAAGTCAAGTTATCCCTCTTTGCTGATGATATGATCCTATACCTTGAAAATTCAAGATAATTTGTCAAAAACCTGCTTGCACTGATACAAGACTTTGGCAAAGTCTCAGGATATAAAATAAATGTGCAAAAGACAGTTGCATTCCTATATACCAAGAGCAAGCAGGCAGAGACCCAAATTAAAAGCATAATTCCATTCACAATAGCCACCAAAAAAATGAAATACATTGGGATCTTCCTAACCAGAGAAATGAAAGACCTTTACAGTGAGAATTGCAAAACACTGCTCAAAGAAATCCAAGAAGACACAAACAAATGGAAAAATATCCATTCTCATGGATAGGAAGAATAAACATTGTTAAGATGTCCATTCTACCAAAGGCAATCTAGAGATTCAACGCAATACCCATTAAGTTACCAACATCATTCTTCTCAGACCTGGACATGACAATACAGAAATTCATATGGAAACATAAATAACCATGAAAAGCCAAAACAACCCTTAGCAAAAGAAACAACGCAGGAGGTATCACACTTTCAAACTTCAAACTTTACTATAAGACTACAGTAATCAAAACAGCCTGGAATTGTTACAAGAACAGGCACATAGACCAATGGAACAGAATAGAGATCCCAGAAGCAAAGCCTCAATTCCTCAACCAATTCATCTTTGACAAAGCTTCCAACAACAACCACTGGAGAGAGGAGAAACTATTCAGTAAATTATGCTGGAAAACTGACTGACCATATACAGAAGATCGAAACAGGACCCCTACCTATCAGCATACACAAAAACTAACTCTAAATTGATGAAAGACCTAAACATAAAACCTCAAACTGTAAGAATCTTAGAAAAAGCAGGAGAAAACATTGTGGAAATTGGAACTGGGAGCCAATTCCTATTCAGAACCCTAAAGGCCAATACCTTAAGAAATAAGACTGACAAATGGGACCTCATCAAATTAATGAACTTCTGCAAAGCAAAAGAAACCACCAAGAGAGCTGGGAGACTGCCCATAGAATGGGAAAAAATATTTGCCAACTGTATATCTGACAAAGACCTAACATCTAGGATCTACAATGAACTCAAACACACTGAAAAGAAAAAAACAAACAGCCCCTTTAAAAAGTGGGCAAAAGACATGAATAAACACTTCTCAAAAGAAGATATATGGGCAGCCAACAGACACATGAAAAAGTGCTCACCCTCACTCAACATCAGAGAAATGCAAATCAAAATCACATTGAGATACCACCTAATGACTGTAAGAGTGGCCATCATTAATAAAACAAACAGCAACAGATGCTGGTGAGGATGTGGAGAAAAAGGAACTCTTCTACACTGCTGGTAGGAATGCAAACTAGTGCAACTTCTTTGGAAGTCAGTGTGTCAATTTCTGAAAGAAACTTCCATATGACCTACCAATTCCTCTATTGGGAATATACCCAGAGGAACTCAAATTATTCTACAAAAAAGATACCTGCACACGTATGTTTGCTGCAGCTCTATTCACAATAGCAAAAACATGGAACCAACTGTGTTGCCCATCAAAGCTGGACTGGATAAAAAACAGCCATAAAGATGGACAAATTTATGGACTTTGCAGCAACTTGGATAGATTTGGAGTTAATCATACTCAGTGATGTATCACAGAAACAAAGAACAGCATTCCATATAATCTCACTCATAAGCAGACCTTGAACAATTATAATGTTATAAAAAAGCCATTGGCATTAGTGGGAAACTCTCAGGGGAGGGAGGTGGGATTGGCAGTTGAGCGAAACTGCTATGGGAAGGAGAGACATACCTCATCAACAAGGGTACCTGCCTGATCGATGTTTATATACCTAACCCTGAACTGTACCCCATACCTTTACAATAAAAATTAAAATAATAATAATATTTTTAGTTCATTCAATGTTTTCTTTGACTCCATTTACATGTTGTTTCTTTTTAATTGTTTTAATCTCTTTGTTGAGCTTTTCATTTTATTTATCTGTTACAGGTCTTATTTCAATAATTGTGTTATTGAGTCTTGTCAATGTAATAATTTTGGCAGGGTGTCGATCTCCATTTATTTGGGATTTGTTAGTGGAATTATATTTTATTCCTTTAGTGATACATATTTATTCGGTGTTTTATGATTCTTGTAGTCTTGCATTTGTTTCTGCGCATTTGATGTGGTAGTCACTTTTTCCAGTCTTTACTAACTGGCTTCAACCGGAAAATGCCTTCATAAATCAGCCAGCTAGATATTCTGAGAAATCCTCAAACATTGTATTTGATAGGTGTGCCCATTCTACTGCTCTTGGTACCTCATAGGGAAGAAGTATTAGGATTTTGCCTTCTTTTGATCTCTCAGAAGCATTTTGGATACTGAAATATTCTCTCTCTCTCTCTCTCTCTCTCTCTCTCTCTCTCTCTTTCCTCTCCCTCCCTCCTTCCTTCTCTCACTCTCTCTGAATATGTCATGATTTTACACCTTTTTCTTATCCTACAAGAGCCATTACACATATGTGGCATGCCTACCTTTTGTTTCTGAGCAGTGTGCTGAGATGCCAGAATGATGAATGCTAGCTCCACCTCATTCCCTTTCTCCTGAAGGAGTAGTCTCAGGTTATGTGACTTCTCCCAATCCCACTATTTGAGCTAGTGGTTGAGATCCACATGCTGTTTCTGGGAGCACATGTGTAGGAAGACAGTCCAGTAAGGTCTAGAGTTAGGCTGGCTGACAGGATCCATGAGTAAATTGGTAAGATCTGCAGATTAGTTTCCATGAGTGCCAAACTTCTGTTTTCCCTAATTGTCCCTGGACGATCTAATTCTGCTGATACCCTGTGTTCTAAGAAGTAATGTTCCTCTCAGGCAGCATTTTGAAAGACTAAGGAAGTTGGATGCTCACTTTGTCATTTTTCCATGGCGGAAATTGTAGGCCGAGAGGGTTTATCGTGGCAGTGGGGTAGGCCAGTTTGAAAAAGGGATGACATGGGTAAAGTTAAAATATTATTGCCCTTTTAACTGTGGATATTCTGGAATTTTGTGTTTCACCATGGTGCCACCAGGGTGCAAGACCTTCTAAACTGTTACTTGATGTTCTCATGCTGCCCATGGACAGTTGTTAGATAAGTTATTAAGTTAGTAGATGAAAGCTAGGACCTCTGATTTGCTTTCTTAATGATATCATAACTCCAATTTTACTTCTAATCTTGATTTTTTTCCTCTGGTCGTTTTTGCTTAAAATTCCTCTCTTAGTTTTCAACATTGGAGGTTAGGTCATGAATTTATTATTTATTTTTTTAATGTAGATGTTTTCAGTTGTAAATTCTCTCTAAGTTGCATTTTAGTTTCATCCCATAGGTTGCTGCATGCTGTTTTATTGTGCTCTCCTTCCTACATCTTTAAAGGCAACAATGTTACATCTGTTTTATCACTTTTCATTAGTTATATCTCTCCGACAACAGTCAAAAAGTTGTGTGCTTTTTTTTCATTATTAAGGACCATTTTATTTATTGAGTCCACCCAGAAAAATTTTAATTTAATTACATCTGCATGTTGTTTAACATTTTAACAGATTTTGGGTATTACAACATAAACATTATTAAGAGGTTAGTATTTGCCTACCACAAAGGGTTTATTCTTGAAAAATTGCTAAAGCTTTTTTTTTTTTTTTTTTTGAGTTGGAGTCTCACTCTGTCGCCCAGACTGGAGTGCAGTGGCCGCTTCCGGCCACCGCAGCCTCGATCTGCTGGGCTCCGGCGATCCTTCCGCCTCAGCCTTCCGAGTAGCCGTAATTACAGACACGCGCTACCACGCCCTGCTGATTTTTGGCTTTATTGTAGAGATGAGGTCTCGCTGCCCAGGCGGGTCTGGAACCTGCGGGCTCAGGCAATCCACTCACCTCAGCCTCCCAAAGGCGCGGGATTACAGGCTGAGCCACCGAGCCCGGCTGCTAAAGCTTTTAATGAGGACACAAATTAAGATGAGGAATACTATGTAGCTTGAATGCTTCCTATATTTCCAATCATGGCTTCCTTTTTTTTTTTTTTGCTTAATGCTTTGTATTCAATTTGCTTTTATCCTCAATAATTTTTTTTATTACTTTGTAAACTACTGAAGGGCTGGGATTAGATACTGAGCCAGCTAAGGAGATGAGTAGCTAAACAACAGCAAGTGATCAATGAATTTTGGATAGTGGTTTTATTTTCAATATCCAAATGAACAGCAGCTGATTTCTAATCAAACTTTCTAGGAATAATAAAATTGACATAATTGTGATGTAAGTAGGCAAGTATGAAAATATTAGAATGATGACATTCTGTGGCCTTGAAAAATTGTCATAATTTACATTTTCATAATTCATAATGGCTGCCTGGATTTTTGGGTTATTCAGGTATAATTTCTGACAAAATATAATTGCTACAATAATATGTTTTTATCAACTGAAAGGCTGTATGATCATCATGAGACCTATTGCTTGTCTTATTTCTCCAAGAGAAAAACAAAAGTAATGGTTGTCCTTTGCCTGTGAAAAAGCGACATGAAGAAGTACCTTCAGAAATGCTTTTTACAACAACAGGTCTTTTTCATAACTGAGTAGATTAGCCAGACCGTACTTATTTGCACTGCATTTATAGTAACCATTAGAGCACTAGTTCCAAATCTTCAGTAAACATGAGACTCCTGAAAAACTTGTTAAAGTGCTGATTCCTGGACTGGCTCCTTTTGGAAATTCTGATTCTGCACTTGAGAAATTGTTTCCTATATTACTAGGAGTGATTGCATTTGGTATTTCTCAAAATAACAAGTCATCTAAAAAGAAATACATAATTTAAATGCTATATTTATCCTTTAAGAAACTATACTGGAAACTCTAGTGAATTTTTAAAAAAAATTCAAAAGACTTTTGTGACAGTTTAAGCAAATAGACAAATAGCCTAATAGTCTTTTTCTCAGGAGACTAGTTCTACTGATCGGCATTTGTCAACTGTGATATATTTAGAGTTCCATAGACTGGTTTATGTCTTATATATTTTGCTTTTGTTGTAAAAAATGATGTAATCATGGCAACTGAAATACAGATTTTAAACAAGTGATAGTGGTAAGGCAAACCCATGAGTTTAATAAGCTAATGTTTTAAAGCAGAACCTCTAAAATTCTGTAAATGTTATACTGCTTCTTCAAGTCTCTGAGATAAGATGGATTTGTCCTTTCAACTTTCCATGGGCTTACCTAATAAATTTGTCCAACAACTCTTTAATCACAATATCAAAACTACCAATCTATTGATTGTGCTTATAAATTGATTGTGATTTATTGAATATTTTTCTGAAGTTACCTGAAAGTGATTTGACTTTCAAACTTATGATTTTATTGAAGTTCTATTATCCTGGAAAATATTCATACTTCTTTAACAAAATAACACTGAAGCACCACAGAGTAAGCATAAAGCTTAAGATAAAGCAGTGGTTTAGTTTTGTTTTGTTTAATATCGCACGATCTATTTTGCTATTGTTTTGTTTTATAATAAGGAAGTGGCTATAATTATACCACCACTGCAGAACCAGAACTCTAATTTCTTCATGCTTCCCTTTTGTCACCTTTTGAGATATTTAGTATTTAGTGCTGGTCTCCTTTTGTAATAAAATAACAACAATTTTTGGTCATTAGAATATTATAGAGTCATCTTGTATGCTTTGTTGAGTTATTTTTTATTGGCATTGTACAGACTCTACAAAAACAAAATTTAGTCTTTTCAGAGAGTTGAAAGTAGGCAATCTCGTATATGAAAAATCCAACATTATCATATGTAAACCTCATTTGCTATGGAATGTCTTCCTGTTTCCAGCTCATTGATTGAATGAAAACTGTTTTCACATTCTAGTAGGCAGCACTATTCTCCAACTAATGGAATAGTGTCTTTATGAAAAAAAAAAAAAGGAAAAGAGGAAGATAGATATAATGTGATAAAATAATTTCCCAAAGGAATATAATAAAAATATGCTTCTAGACACAACAAAATCACAATATTATGATAAATTCGGAAAGATAGAATTTGGATGAGAAAGTGAGTATTCTTAAAACACTAAAATATTTGCATACTAAATCTACCTAATATTTAATAGACAATCCAGATGGTTTTTTCCTAATTAATTAAATTGCCACAAAATGAAAAAGAAATGATTTCATAGTGGAGTCATATAACTAATTACAATATTGTTTTTGCATTTTTCTCTGTGTGACAGGAAACTAAAAAAAAAATCATTTTGCTTTTTACAAAAGAAGTAACCGGCAATATATAAATTAGGTACCTATTTTTAAAACTATAGCTATGTAACCATGAGGCATTCTGCTGTATCATCCAAATTCACACCCATTCACTTTATTCTAAGCTTTTCGAACAAAGCCCCAATAACTCAATGAGTATAATGCCGGTCTAAGAACTCTGGACTAGCCCAAACACAAAAAGACCAACAACCAAGCATTATCTCCATTTTCCCACAGTGATAGTACTTTTTTACTGAAGTGTCTTTGAAAATCTGCTAAAGCTATTAAAAATATAACAAAAGCAAAATCAACACAAACAAAACTGATTCCTAGGAGAACAAGCAAGAACACACACAAAAGGAATAAATTGATGGATAGAGCAAGAGATCTTGGTTCCACTATTTGATGATGATTATTATAATAAAAATAATACCTTACATTTGCATAGCACACAGTGCTTTTGCATACATTATCTCAATTGCTACACAACTAGAAACCACTCCATACCTTTTCTATTTCAGGATTGACCTGTTTATGAAAATGGAGCTTCCTGATACAATGGACCATATTAACCATATTAACATTAGAATCACATATTAAGATCCTATGTCATTATAGTATGTTGTGTCTGAGAACGAGAAAAAAAGCTTTGTTAGAGTACAACAAGGCTACTAGTGTATACCAAACAGTTCAGATTTCCTCTGATAATCTATTACAGTTCTGGCATTCATAGATTTACTTAAACCCTTTATGAAGTTAGTTATATTATAAGCCTGTATACCCTCTTAGCATCCCAATTTATAAAACGTTTCCTGTTCAGTAAAGAAGTAGCTCTTGTATTTATTTTTTTGTTTTGTTTTGTTTTAATAATTGCTAAAGTATTCACATTATTCAAATTCTAAATGAACAAAAGTGAATAGAGTAAAAAGAAGTCTTTCTCCTTCCCACTCCCTGTTCTGTTGCTAACTCTTTACTTACAAAGAAGCCACAGTTATCAATTTCTAGTGCATCTTTAGTAATAATTTGTGTGTATTTAAAGAAACACACAGCCAGGCTCGGTGGCTCAGCCTGCAATACCATGCTTTGGGAGGCTGAGGTGAGTTGATTGCCTGAGCCTGCAGGTTCGAGACCCGCCTGGGCAACTTGGCGAGACCTCCTCCCTACAATAAATCAAAAAATTAGCCGAGTGTGGTAGCTCATGCCTGTAGTTCCAGCTACTTGGAAGGCTAAGGCAGAAGGATTGCTGGAGCCCAGCAGGTCGAGGCTGCAGTGGCCAGGAGTGGCCACTGCACTCCAGTCTGGGCAACAGAGTGAGACTCCAACTCAAAAAATAAAAAAGAAACACACAAGTACACATTTCAAAACAAATGACAGCAGCCTTTTGCTATACTGTCCTTGTTTTTTATTTAAAAATAAATCTGAATTATAGTACATAGAAAAAGTTGCCTTGCTCCTTTTTTCAATATTTGTATAGTCTCACCCATAGAGAACAGCACTGCTCAATATGGTGGTCACTAGATATATGTGGCTACAAAGTACTTGAAATATGGCTTGTAGGAACTGAGTTGTCTGTAACTGTAAAAAATCCAGCAGAATTCAAAGATTTTGTGTAGAAATGCAAAATATTTCTACATTTCTATGTTGATTACAAATTAAAATGATATTTTGGATTTTGCATTCATAAAAAATATTATTAAATCTCACTCTTTTTTCTTTTAATGTAACTACTAAAACGTGTTAAATTAAACAGGTGTTTTGCATTGTATTTTCATTGGACAGCACTGATATAGGTGGACGATAATTTGACTAGTTTTGTATTAATGAATATTTACATTTTTAAAATTCATTTGCTATTACAGACAATAATAAGATCAATAGCATTTGAAATCTTTATTTTGTTAAACAGATGGGATTCCTGGAACAGAACATATGTATTTTATATTTTGATAAGTATTGTTAAATTGTTCTTTATTATGGCTATACTAATTTGCACTTGTTTTACTTTTATTTTTTTTTTATTTTTTTTTTTTTTATTCATTTTAAACTGATGTTTATTGAATACCTACTTTGTACCAGACACTTCGAGAAATTGGTATTACTCAGATGAGTAGTACAGTAAGAATCCTTGTTAACTTGGAAGTTATCTTTTTTTTTTTTTTTTTTTTATAATCAGTATTTTTTATTATCGTTTTATAGGGTACAGTTAAGGGTTAGGTGTACAATTACGTTTCATTCAGGCACCCTATTGATAAGAGGTGTTTTCCCAGTCCCAGATAGATAATAGCTACTGTTAATCCCATCCCCCCCCCATAATTTCCCAGTACCATCAGTCATTTTCTTATAGTATTACATTGGATGTTCAAGGTCCATTATATGAGTGAAAACATGTGATATTCTGATTTTTGTTTCTGTGAGAGGTCACTCAGTATTATAGACTCTAGTTCCATCCAGGTAGCTGCGAAATCCATGATTTTGTTCTTTTTCATGGCTGCGTAGTATTCCATCGTGTATATGTACCACATTTTTTAATCCAGTCCTCTTTTGATGGGCAGCATGGTTGTTTCCAGGTTCTTGCTATTGTGAATAACGCTGCGATAAACATACGTGTACAGGTATCTTTTTTATAGAGTGATTTGTGTTCTTCAGGGTATATTCCCAGTAGGGGATTGCAGAGTCATAAGGAAGGTCAATATTTAGAGCTTTCAGGAATCGCCACACTGCTTTCCACAGAGGTTGCACTAGCTTACACTCCCACCAACAGTGTAGAAGTGTTCCCTTTTCACCACAGCCTCTCCAGCAGCTGTTATTTTTTGAGTTGTTGATAATTGCCATTCTGACTGGAGTTAGGTGATATCTCAGTGTGGTTTTGATTTGCATCTCCCTGATGATTAGTGAGGTTGAGCATTTCTTCATGTGTTTGTTGGCTGCTCGAATGTCTTCTTTTGTGAAGTGTCTGTTCATATCTTTTGCCCATTTTATAATGGGGTTGCTTGTTTTCTTCTTTTCAGTACGTTTCAGTTCCTTGTAGATCCAGGATGTTAAGCCTTTGTCAGACCTAGAGTTTGCAAATACTTTTTCCCAGTCTGTAGGCTGTCTCCCTACTCTCTTGATGGTTTCTTTGGCTTTGCAGAAGCTTGTCAGTTTAATAAGGTCCCATTTGTCTATCTTCTCTCTTAAGTCCTGTGGGTTTCGGGTTTTGTACAGGAATTGGATGCCCGTTCCGATTTCCATGAGAGTATTTCCTTCCTTTTCTAATGTTCTTATGGTTTGAGGTTTTACATTTAGGTCTCTGATCCATTTGGAGTTAACCTTTGTGCATGGGGATAGATAGGGGTCCTGTTTCAATCTTCTACATGTGGTCAACCAGTTTTCCCAGCACCATTTACTGAATAGGTTCTCCTCACCCCATTGGTAGGTGGTGGGGCTTTGTCGAAGATGAGTTGGTTGAGGAATTGAGGTTTTGCTTCTGGAATCTCAATTCTGTTCCATTGATCTATATGCCTGTTCTTGTACCAATACCAAGCTGTTTTGATGATTGTAGCCTTATAGTAAAGTTTGAAGTCTGGTATTGTGATACCACCTGCTTTGTTTTTTTTGCTGAGGATTGTTCTGGCTATTCTTGGACGTTTGTGTTTCCATATGAATTCCTGTGTTGCTTTTCTAGGTCAGAGAAGAATGTTATTGGTAATTTAATGGGTATTGCATTGAATTTGTAGATTGCCTTAGGTAAGATGGACATCTTCACAATGTTGATTCTTCCAATCCATGAGCATGGGATATTTTTCCACTTGTTCATGTCAGCTTTGATTTCTTTGAGCAGTGTTTTGTAATTTGCATTGTAAAGGTCTTTCACGTCTCTGGTTAGGAAGATGCCAAGGTATTTCATTTTTTTTGTGGCTATTGTGAATGGAATTGTGTTTTTTATTTGGGTTTCTGTTTGTTTATTATTGGTGTAGAGAAATGCGATTGTCTTTTGTACATTTATTTTGTATCCTGAGACTTTGCCAAAGGCCTTTATCAATGTAAGGAGGCCTTTAACAGATTCTCTTGGGTTTTCAAGGTACACCATCATATCATCTGCATAGAGAGATAACTTGACTTCCTCTTTTCCTATTTGAATACCTCTGATTGCCTCGTCTTCTCTGATTGCTCTAGCCAGGACTTCCAATACTATGTTGAACAGGAGGGGAGAGAGTGGGCATCCTTGTCTAGTTCCAGTTTTCAGGGGAATTGGTTCCAATTTTTGTCCATTTAGGAGTATGCAGGCTGTAGGTTTCTCGTAGATGGCTTTTATTATTTTGAGGTATGTTCCCCGTATGCCTAGATGTTCAAGGGTTTTTATCAAGAAGGGGTGCTGGATTTTATCAAAAGCTTTTTCTGCATCTAATGATATGATCATGTGGTTTTTGTTTTGACATCTGTTGATGTATTTAATTACATTTATGGTTTTACGAATGTTGAACCAGCCTTGCATGCCAGGAATGAAGCCTACTTGGTCATGGTGAATGATTTTTGAGATGTATTGTTGAATCCTGTTTGCTAGGATTTTGTTGAGAATTTTAGCATCTATGTTCATCAAAGATATTGGCCTGTAGTTCTCTTTCTTTGTTGGATCTTTACCTGGCTTGGGTATCAGTGTGATGTTGGCTTCATAAAATGATTTGGGGAGGTTCCATCTTTTTCTATCGCCTGGAATACCTTCAGTAGGATTGGTATCAGCTCCTCCTTGAATGTCTTGTAGAATTCTGCTGGAAAGCCATCTGGACCAGGGCTTTTTTTTGTAGGAAGTTTTCTTATTACGTAGTCGATTTCCTTGATTGTAATTGGTCTATTTAGGGACTCAATTTCTTCTTGTTCCAACCTAGGTAGATTGTGTGATGTCAGAAAGTCCTCCATTTCCTTGTGGTTTTCAAGTTTGTTTCCATACAAGTGTACATAGTAGTCTCTAATGATCTTTTGTATTTCTTCAGGGTCAGATGTGACTTCATCTTTTGTGTTTCTGATTATGCTTATTTGTTTTTTTTCTCGTTTTTTCTTGGTCAGTCTAGCTAGGGGACCATCGATCTTGTTTATTCTTTCGAAGAACCAGCTTTTTGTTTCATTGATTTTTTCAATTATCTTTTTGTCTTCTATGTCCTGGATTTGGGCTTTTATTTTGGTGATCTGGATTCTTCTGCTGAAATTAGGGTTTTTGTGGTCTTGCTTTTCCAGCTTCTTTAGGTGGCTTGTTAGATTGTGAATTTCTGTTCCTTCCATTTTCTTCATGTGTGTTTGTAGGGATATAAATTCCCCTCTTACTACAGCTTTCAGGGCATCCCAGAGATTTTGGTAAGATGTTTCTTCATTTTCATTTGTTTCCAGGTATCTTTTGATCCCTGTTTTGATTTCGTCATTGACCCAGGAGTTGTTTAGCATCATGCTGTTTAGTGTCCATGTCTTTGTGGGTTTTGGGGGGACTTTGTTGGTGTCAATCTTTATTTTTATTCCACTGTGGTCCGAGAAGGTGTTTGGTAGAATTTCAGTCCTTTTAAATTTGCTTATACTTGATTTATGGCCGAGTATGTGGTCGATCTTAGAATATGTTCCATGTGGTGATGAGTAAAATGTGTATTCTGTGGTCTTTGGATGGAGTGTTCTGTAAGTATCAATTAAGTCCATTTGGTCCAAGGTCACATTGAGGTTCCGGATCTCCTTGCTGATTTTTTGTCCTGTTGATCTGTCTAGGGTTGTGAGTGGGGTATTAAAGTCCCCAGTTATGATAGTGGTAGAGTCAATATCTTTCTTTAGTTTTCCAAGAAGTTGCTTTAAGAAGGTTGGTGCACCTATGTTGGGTGCATATATGTTTAGGATAGATATTTCTTGTTGATGGATTGAACCTTTTATCATTATGTAGTGACCTTCTGTATCTTTTTTGATTTTTAATAGTTTGAAGGATATTTTGTCTGAAATTAAGATGGCTACTCCTCCTTTCTTTTGTATTCCGTTCGCCTGAAAGACTGTTTCCCATCCTCTTACCTTGAGTCTGTGGGTGTCCTTTCTAGTGAGGTGAGTCTCTTGAAGGCAATAGATTGTTGCCTGATGATATTTTATCCATTTTGCCAATCTATGTCTTTTCAGTGGTGCATTTAGTCCGTTCACATTTAGGCTAATAATTGAAATGCAAGAGTTGATCCCTGTCATAAAGTTCTTACAGAGTTGTTACTGTTTATTTGTTGTCTTTCTTTGGGTTTTGGAGTTGGTTCAGGTGTGTTTTTAATCTTTTGCCTGTACTCTTGTGAAGAATGCTGATGTTCTTTTTTCTTTTTCTTCTGTGTTCAGTACTTTCTTGAGTGTTTCTTGTAGCGGTGGTCTGGTGGCAGCGTAGGTTCTTAGGGATTGGATGTCTGGAAAAGATTTTAATTCTCCCTCACTAATGAAGCTTAGTTTAGCTGGGTAGGTTATTCTTGGTTGAAATTGTTTCTCTTTTAGTACTTTGAAGATAGGGCTCCAGGCTCTCCTGGCCTGAAGGGTTTCTGTGGATAAATCTGCTGCTATTCGGATTGGTTTTCCCTGGTAGGTGGTCTGGCCTTTTTCTCTTGCTGCCTTTAGGATTTTTCCTTTCATAGCTACTTTGTTTAGTCGAATTATTATGTGTCTGGGAGTTGGTCTTCTCGTTTGTTGTCTTGCAGGGGTTCTCTGAATCTCTTGTGTTTGAATTTTTTCATCTTTACTGAGATGAGGGAAGTTTTCTTGAATGATTTCATGGAATGTTTGTTCCAGTGTGGCTTCTGTTTCTCTTTCTGCCTCAGGAAGCCCAATTATTCTCAGGTTTGGTCTCTTGAAGTGATCATTCATCTCTTGCAGGTTTTGTTCTGTCTTTTTGAGCTTCTTTTCTATGCTTTTGACAGTTTGGGTTAGTTCTGTGTTTTGGTCTTCGAGCTCTGAGATTCTTTCTTCTGCTTGGCTGATTCTGCTTTCCATGCTTATTAGTCTGTTGTTCATTTCCATCACAGTATTCTTTACTGCTGTCATTTCTGACAGCAGCTCCTTCCTATTTTCCTCTTGTCTCTCCTCAATTTTTTTAATTCTCTCCATTAATGTTTTGATGTCTGGGTTTGTTGCATGTAGCCAGTCATTCTGGGAGTCTTCATTGTCTGTGTTCCAGAATCTGTTTTCTCATTGTCTGATCTCCCAGGGTCTGTGTAAGCCCTATATTCTTCTTTTGGTTTTTCTTCATTTGTGCGGTTTTTCCACTTCCCTACTTCTTCCTTCCCTCCACGTCACCGTCTTCTTTAATTTTGTTTTTCAGGGGTAAAGGGACTGGTTTTCCTTCTGTTCATTCAATCTCCCATTCTTTATGTATGTTGTCTTACTTTGTTCAATTTGAAGTTGCACTGTAGGTTGGAGGTGGTCCTTTTTGCAGTTTTGAGATGTATTTAAGGGGAGAGCTGTGATTCAAAATCTGTCTGCAGGTCCTGCTGTTCGCTAACAGGCGTGTGGATAATGTGGAACCCACTTCCCACTGCCCTGGAGTCTGTCCGTGCAGTGGGGCTGTAGGTTTTTTCCCTGTAATAAAATGTGGTTAGCAGGGGGGAGAGAATGGAGCAGATAGTGGGTTGAAGAGGGGAGTGGAGAGATAGAGAAGTAAGGGAGGAAACTAACGAGTGTGCCAACAAATAGAGAGAGAGGTCTATACTAAAACAGCTAAAAATGATGGACCACAGCTACAGTCCAACCAACTCTCATACAACCACAAATAAAACATATTGTGATGCTAACATACCGGCTATCCAACCACCTTATTGGTGTGTTGTTCCTCTATACAAAGACATGGTTTACAGACAGAAGAAAAGAGAAGAAAGGAAAAGGAAAAGAGAAAAAAGGGGAACAATACTGTAGGAATAGAATTAAGTCATTAAACTAATAGAATCAATGAAGCACACTCTGAGACCTTTCGTTTAAGTCCAATGTCCTTTCAGGTCTGATTTGTAGTTTTCTTTTCAAGCCGGTGAATTAGTTTGCAGTTAGAGTCAATTGCCCCTGATATGTTGTGAAGGACAGCTCAGGTCAGCTTTCCTTCAGCAGTTTGGTCTATGTCTTTATCAGGCTTATTTCTCCCGTTTCGGTGTTGTTACCTTGAGTCGCCAGCAGGTGGTGCTATCTCATCTGCTCGCCCCAGAGGGGTGGGGCCGGACCGGAACAAGATGGCTGCCTGCCTCCGAGCAGGCAGCAGAAGCCCCACACGAGCCAGCAGCACAATCTCAGACACAGGAGATTTGGCAGAAATCCCTGTAGACCTTCCTTGAAGCCGACCTGTGTGGATTTCCTCTCAGGCCGGGCTGTGATGGAGCTGTGCGGGCCGAGCGCCGGGGCGCCGGGAGCGCCAGGGCGGGAGGCGGGAGCGCCGGGTCGCGGGAGGCGGGAGCGCCGGGGCCGCGGGAGGCGGGAGCGCCGGGGCCGCGGGAGGCGGGAGCGCCGGGGGCCGCGGGAGGCGGGAGCGCCGGGGCCGCCTGTTTTACTTTTAAAAAGCCATCCTGGTGGGTGAGTAGTCACTTCTCTTAGGAATTCCATTTACATTTTCCAAATGACCCATCGTATTGAGTAGCTTTTTATGTACTTATTAGTCATTTGTATATTTTCCTTCGAGAAATGTCTGTTTAGACTTTTGCTCATTTTCTACCTGTTACTTGTCTTTTTATTATTATTTTGTAAAAGCTTTTATTTAAGATTTATTAAGGTAGAATTGACTAATTAAAAATGTGTATGTTCATAGAGTACAGTGAAATGCTTTGATCTATGTATACATTGTGGAATGACTCACAAAATCAAGTTAATTATGATGTTTATTACTTCACATAGTTACCTTTTTTGCCAGTGAAAATACCTAAGATATATTCTATCACTAAAGCATATATATATGTACATGCAATATATGTATACAATATATACATATATAATTAATTTATTAACCATAGTCACTTTGTTGTCAGAACTTATTTATCTTATAACTACAAGTTTGTACACTTTAATCACTATCTCCTCATTTTCCTTAACTTCTCATTCTCACTAACCATTCTTGTAGTCTCTGTTTCCATGCATTTTACTTTTTAAAATTCCACATGTGAGACCATGCAGTATTTGTCTTGTTGCATCTGGTTAATTTCACTTGCATAATGCCTGCCAGGTTCATAGATGTCACAAATAGCAAAATTTTCCTTTTTTCAATGATAAATAATATTATCTTTTATATACATGCTAAATAAATACCATATATTCTTTATCCATTTGTCCATTGACACACACTTGTGTGTTTATTTCTTGGTTATTATGAATAATACTGCAATAAATACAGAAGTGTAGATATATCTTAGACATACGAATTCCATTTTCTTTTGTCTATATTACCAGAGGTAGGATTACTGGATCATATGATAGTTTTATTTTTAGATTTGTGATAAGCTGCCATATTGTTTTCCATAATGGTTACTACTTACTTTTACTATTGAGTTGTATGAGTACCTTAGTTATTGTGAATATGAATGAATAATCAAATATATGCTTTGCAACTTTTTTTCCAAATTCCTTTGCTACCCATTTATTTCGTTGATTTTTTTCTTTACTTAGCAAAAACATTTTACTTTGATGTACTCCCGCTTGCTTATTTTTGTTTTTATTTTCCATATTTTTAGTATAATTTCAAAAACATTGTCAAAATCAATGTTATAAAGTTTTCTTCCTATGTTTTCTTCTAGGATTTTAATGGTTTTAGGTACTATGCTTAAGTCTTTAATCCATCTTGAGTTAATTTTTGTATATGATGAGAGGAAGGGGTCCAACTTCATTCTTTTGTATATGTATAAATTTAAGAATTATTTTTTCTAATTATGTAAAAAATTATGCTGGTAGTTTGATAGAAGTTGCATTGAATCTATAAATTGCTTTGGGCAGAATGAGCATTTTAACAATATTAATTCTTACAAACCATTACCATGGAATGTTTTTCCATTTGTTTGTGTCATCATTGATTTATTTTAGCAGTGTTCTGTAATTCTCATCATAAAGCTCTTCCACTTTATTTGTTAGATATATTCTTCCCAAATATTTTATTTTATTTTTTTCTGTGACTATTGTAAATTGGACTGTGTTCTTGATTTAGTTCTCTGTCTGAATTTTGTTGGTATATAGAAATAATACTAATTTTTGAACACTGATATTGCACTCTGAGACCATAATGACAGTGCTTGTCAGGTTAGAAGTCTTTTGGCAGAATATTTAGTATTTTCTAAATATAGAATAATATTGTCTGCAAAGAGAGATAATTTTACTTTTTCTATTTGTATTCTTTTTAATTCTTTCTCTTGTCTGATTGCGGTGGACAGTACTTCCAGTACTGTGTCAAATAGGAGTAATAAGAGTGGATATCATTATCTTTTTCCAGTTCTTATGCGGAATGATTTCAACATTTGCCCATTCAGTATAATGATGACTATGCATTTGTCATACATGGCTCTTATTATTCTGATGTATGTCCCTTCAGTGCTTAGATAATTGACTGCTTTTTTTTTATCATGAAGGAATTTAAAATTTCATTAACTACTTTTTCTACCTCAATTGAGATGACATTGTGGCTCTTTTAATTTTTTTATGTGATAAATCACATTTATTGATTTGGTTATGCAATAAAATTCACCTGATTTAGATGAAGTGCTGTTGCGTATAATTTGCTAGATTTTCCTTTAGAATTTTTGCACCTATGTTCATTACAAATCTTGGCCTCTCACTTTCATTTTTGTAGTATCTTTGCCAGATTTTGGTATCAGAATGATATCGGATTTTTAGAGAGAGTTAGTGATGAATTATTACTCGATTTTTCAAATAGTTTCAGTAGGATTGGTTTTAGTTCTTCCTTGCACCTCATGCATCTGGTAGAATTCAGCTGTCAATCCTAGTGGTGATCCAAGACATTTTGTTGGTTGGTATGTTATTTATTACTGATTTTTATTATTTTTTTTAATTTTAAAGATGTGGGGTAAAATTTATTGTTAGGTGTACAAATGTTCATTATGCAGCTACCCTTGTTGATGAGATGTGCCTCTCCTCCCCTGGAAGTTTCCCATTACTGTTAATCCTGGCCAACCCCCTTCCGCAGGCATTTTCCACTGCTGCCAATCTGTTTATTGTAGTATTTTGGTAATTGATCAAGATC